>JAOPSE010000900.1:0-248534 GCA_029449295.1 Zea luxurians
CCCTAGGGGCTCGGACCCCGTTCAGGGCCCCACACCTACGGAGCGCAGGGGTCCGGTCTTCGCCGAGCCCCACTGGACGCTCTTCTTCGACGGATCCGCCCGCCAACAGAGTGCTGGCGCGGGAGTGGTCCTCGTAGGCCTAGACAGAGACCAGCTGAAGTATGTGGTGTGTCTTGAGTTCAAGACCACCAACAACATGGCGGAGTATGAGGCGCTGATCTTTGGCTTATCTGTGGCCCTATCCTTGGGGGTCCGCCAGCTCCTCGTGAAGGGGGACTCTCAGCAAATCATCAAGCAGGTCCGCAGGGAGTGTAGCTGCAATGAGCCTAGACTCGTAGCTTACCTCCTCCATGTAAAGAAGCTGGAGAAGGATTTCACGGCCCTGGAACTACAACATGTTCCCCGGGCCTACAACTCAGCGGCAGATGACCTCTCCCAGAGAGCATCAACTCGAGCACCTATGTCCGAGGGCGTCTTCGAGAGACAGCTGCTGAGGACCTGCCGCCTAGCCTGCCGAACTGGGCGAAGGGGGCGAGACTGACACCTCGAAGCCGGCGGTCCCGGTGGCATCCCAGAACCCACCGAAGGCTGTATGTGCTCTGGGGGACTCCGCTGACCCCTTAGCGCCACAGCCAACAACTCAGAGTGGTCCCGATGCATGGATCTCCGAGATCTGGGACTACCTGATGGAAAGTATCCTTCCTGAAGACCATGTCTCCGCCGAGCGCATAGTGCGGTTGGCTAAACGATACACAATGGTAGAAGGGGGTCTCTACCGTCGTGGCACCAACGGCATTCTCATGCGGTGCATCACCCAGGAAGAGGGTCGTGAGTTACTCACAGAGATCCATGGAGGGGAGTGTGGAAGTCATTCTTCATCCCGCACACTGGTCGATAAGGCCTTCCGGCATGGCTTTTACTGGCCAACCGCCCTCCAGGATGCGGCCGAGCTAGTAAAGTCCTACGAAGCGTGCCAATACCACGCAAAGCAGATACACACACCGGCTCAGGCTCTGCAAATGATTCCACCCTCCTGGCCATTCGCCGTATGGGGTTGGATATCTTGGGACCGTTTCCTAGGGCCATCGGCGGGTACTCGTACCTCTTTGTCGCCATTGACAAGTTGACCAAGTGGCCAGAAGCCACCCCGGTGGTCAGCATCACCTAGAGCGCTGATGTCGCCTTCCTCAAGTCGATCGTCTGTAGATTTGGGGTCCCAAGCCGTATCATTACAGACAACGGGACCTAGTTTACAAGTCAGATCTTTCAGGAGTACTGCGAAGGCATCAGCACTCAGCTCTGCTTTGCGTCCATCGCCCACCCTAGGAGCAATGGACAGGTGGAGAGGGCAAATGCAGAGATTCTCAGGGGACTCAAGACGCGCACCCTATGACTGCTTAAAGAAGCATGGCACAAATTGGGTCAGTGAGCTGCCCTCCGTGCTATGGGGGAACCGGACCACGCCTAGCCAGGCCACCGGGGAGACCCCATTCTTCCTGGTCTACGGGGCCGAAGCCTGCCTTCCCCCGAAAATCATTATGGGCTCCCCACGGGTCCAGTTGTTTGATGAGTCTGCGCAGGAACAGCTACGGCGCGAAGATGTGGACTTCATCGACGAGCACAGGTGGCGGGCATCAATCCGAAATGCACGGTACAACCAGACGCTCAGGTGCTACCACCAACGGTTTGTGCATAGTAGGAGGCTTGGAGTCGGGGACCTGGTCCTAAGGCGAGTGCTGAACCGAGAAGGGCTCCATAAGCTCTCTCCCAGCTGGGAAGGACCCTTCAAGGTGACGAAATATGCCGCCCCGGGTGTGTCCGCCTCGCCACAGCTAATGGAGCACCTCTTCCCAACCCTTGGAAAATAGAGCATCTCCGTAAGTTTTTCCCATAAAAACAAAGTTGGGGGTTCAGTTTTCTTCCCTGTAACTAGGAAGTGCATGTATATGCGCCAGCCCGGTGAGGTCCGCCCTCAATAAACCCGGTCTGTTGGCCTACACTCGTGTATATCCGGTTATAAGGAAGGGGTTCGACCCACAGATTTGTTTTTCTATTGATTTTATTCTTGGGTTTACAACCATTATTATTATCTAACCCACCCATGCAGTCTCACTTTCTGGCTGGTATAACGACATCTGAATTGATTAGCCAGGCCCGGCAGCCAGGCACTAGGATGGTTCGGGGCCGTGAAGTCGCTTAGAGTGGTCAAGTACCGAAAGCCTACGCGCCCCACCACTCTACAGCCGGCCCTGTTGCATGGATCAAAGGATAAGAAATACCAACTAACAGACCTTATGGGTGTGCTACTAAAAATTCCTGGCCAAGACTGTGTGCAGGATGGGTCCCAGTTGAGATTACCCCTTGGGGGCCACTTCACCAATTCTTTCTTAAGAATCCTGGCATCCAGCCTCGACACATCGAGGCCATATCCCAGGGGGCCAAGTACCAGGGAAAAAGTTGGTAGCAACGCACACAACAAACAAAAGTGGCGTGCAGATAAGTCGTAATATCGCCTGATAAGTAGTGCTTAAAGAGTATCTTACAAAACCAAGATGTATTACAACCCGCTCCCTAGCGGAACCCTTGTTTTCTCCATGCAGGCCTGGCTACTCATCGTCAGCGGAATCCCGCTGGAAGCGCCCGACCACCACGTCCACAACATCCTGTACGCCCTCCCGGGCAACATCTTCAGTATCGGCCACCGGACCTGCGATCACTGGCCCCAAGGAGACAGCCGGGTCGTGGCTCCAGAAGCATGTCAAGACGTACTCTATCACCGACCGGCGGAGTCTGCTGCCCTCGGCCTCCAGGCGGGCGCCAAGAATCTGATCCAGACGTCGGAGGCGCTCAGCAGCGGAATCCAGTATCGGGAGCACGTCGGAGATGGACGCTGGTCGCACCAACGCTGGGATGGGACTCACCCCCAAGGGCACTAGTGTCGTACTTGCCTCGCCAGCCCAGGCGGTGATGCACTGGGCCTCGGCGCATTGCTTAGCTCGGAGGTCGTCGAGCGTCTTCTTCATCACCTCCACTGCCTAGGGGCCCAAGGGCGTCTGTGTTGCCTGAGCAGCCTGCACCGCCCGGAACCAGCGGACCTGCTCCTCCAGTGCCTGCTCCTTCCCTCCAGTCGCTTCTCTTTCTCCTCCGCCTCGAGCTCAAACTCGACCAGCAACCTGTTCCGCCTTTCCCACATCTCCTCCCTGAAAGCGAGGTCCTTTTCCTGCCAGGCAAGATCAGTCGCTCGTTTCTCCAGGGAGGCATCCTTCGCCATGAGGCTTTCCTCGGTGCGAGCAATGTTGCTAGCCTTGTCGTCAAGTTCCTGTTATAGCTTCTGCAGCTTCGCCTCAGCCGCAGCCTGCTCGTCCCGCTGTTTCTCTAGCATCATATTATAGGCTTTCAGCTTATTATGAAACACCAAGATGACCTCCTCCCTTTGGTCCAAGTGCTCCTTCTTCTTGACCAGCCCTTTCTCCTTCTGGGTTGCCTCCTGCTCTCGGTCATACACCTTTCGGAGGTCCTCCTTGAAGGCCTCATGCTCCCGCTCGAGCTCGGTCCGCTCTGAGGCGAATTGGCAGGACGTCGCCTTAGTGCGCTCCTCCAGTTGGGTGCACCAGTCGTCAAGGCGCTAGTGCTTGGTCTCAAGCGCCTCCCACTCCCGCAGGATCGCCGCCTCGGTTTCCTGGAGAGCCTGATGAGCGCGGGACAGCACCTGAGGGAGGGGAGTCGGCGTTGCTTCTGGCTCGATGCCAGACTGGAGCGGTCGCCCAAGGATAACCTCCGGTTCCTCTAGAGTTGACGGCGAGACGGAGCTGGACGCACCCCCCACGCTTACCGCCGACGGTGTATTCAACGGTGTCACCGTCGTTGGGTCTACAGTAGCTTTCGGCGGCACTGCCGCCTCTGGACCCCCAGCCGAAACTTGGGAACCCGAAGGCATTGCCTCGATGGTGGCAGGCGGATCCTGGGGGCCCGATGGCGCCACCTCAGCATCCACGTCACCCCACATGGTGGGGGCGAACGCAGCAGGAACCTCTTCGGCCGCTGCCCGGGGTGTATCTGACACCGACGCTGGTGAGGCTGCGGTAGCCACTAACGGATCACCAGCGACGTTCCCAGCAGATGTGCACTACTGAGAACCAGACCCATCGGCGGACATAGCGGCCAGCGAGGGAGGAGCATCCTTGCAAACAGAAAAGGAGGAGGCCCTGACGGGCAAAGAACGGATCAAGACCAGTCAGCATAAAAATAACGCTCGCAAGAACATTGGAAGAGCCTAAACTTACTTGGGGCCCTGAACCTTCCAGTGACCCTGGAAGCGGGGCGCCCGCTGTCGTTGTTGCTGCTACTGCTGCTCCTGCTGTTGTTGCTGCCGCTGCCCCTGAGGTGGCGATGGCCGGTCTGATGCTGGCGGCGGTGGCGGTGGTGTCAGATCCGAAGGCGGTGGTGGCGGAGGGCTCACGCCCCTCTGCCCATCCTAGACCTGGGGTTTGGCCTCCCTAGTCCCACCAGCTATCTTCTGACGCTTTTGGGGGGAGTCCGAATCAAGGGGCAGACCCGAGACAAAAGACCCATCGGCGCGGCGCAGCCGGTGTCGCCTTACTCCCTCCGAACTCCCAGCAGCACCCGGGGCGGAGGAGACACTCACAGGCCCCTTGCCCTTGTCCGAGGAACTGGGGACCACAGGAGAAGCTCTAGAGCCCACATCGGTAGGCTAGGAACCCCCGACCGGAACACCAGGAATATGGATCCCCCGGTGGGGGTCTCGGCCGCCGGTCTGACGGATCGCCACACCGCTCTCATCGAGGGTTGGCAGTCGGGCCAACACCGCTGACCGCAACCCTGGATTATCGCAGAGCGGCGAAATACCCTAGGGAGGCATCAAAGCTTCGGGGATAAAAGCCTCGCAAGTGATCTCCCTCACCAACATTTCCAACTGCTCCCAGGACAGGTCAGTCTCAGGCCCGCACTGGATCCTACCAATGTCGCTGGGGCCAGTAAAGCAGCAACACAGACGCTGCCTCCCCTGCAGTGGCATGACCCGGCGCTTCAGAAAATCACCGAGTACATGCATCGAGGTTAGACCACCGACCGCCAGTTCCTTAATCCTGTCTAGTACAGGCCCAAACTCCGGCGCGAGGCACGGTTTTACCCTCCATTGTTTCTGGTCGAGTCCGGGCCCGTCGCTCGGAAGGGCAAGGCGGTCGTTGGCCTCAGTGCTGGCGATCACCCAGTCACTACGCCAGTTCTTCCACCTCGCGCCGCCAAGGGTGGCGATGTAGGTCACTGTCGGGTCTGACCTCGCTTGGAAGTAGTAGGCCCCAAGGTGGTCTTTGCCCTTCCCGGACCTCACCAGCACAAAAAACTGGAAAAAGAGGGAAGTGCAGGCCGCCACCCCCACGAACATCTCACAGAAGTGGACAAAGATGGCCACCTAGAGAATGGAGTGGGGTGTGAGGTGCTGGAGTTGGAGTCCGAACTCCTCCAGCAGCAGCACGAAGAACGGCGAAATCGGTAGCGACAACCCGTAGAAGAGAAAGGAGACGAAGAGCACAAACTCCCCGACGGCAAGATCGCTGAGGGGAGTAGTGTCGGCCCGGATCCTCCTGGCCAATGCCGGCGTACCCCATCCGAGCAGGCGGCGCACCATGTCAAGCGCCTCCTCGGTCTAGAAATGATCAGGACGAACCAGCGTGGCCATGGCAACCGCGGTGGCGGAAAACTGAGGAGCATGGACGCGAAGGGGCGTGGAGGGATCAGAGATGAAAGGACAAAGCAGTTGGGGAAAGTACGAAAGCGAAACCGCTGCGCGTGGGGGGAACCCCTATTTCAAGGAAGGGCTCCCCTCGCACCCTAGAAAAATCCGCCTGACCTAGCGCCCGAGCAACTCAGTCACTGACACGGGGGCCTGGGTCCACAAGTCATGAAGCTGGAACGCAGGTTTCCATGCACGGAAGGAGCAAACCGCCGCGTGAACATCGAACTGCCGCGCACGCTCCCACGCCGCCTCAGAACCGCTACGGGAGGATATTTTTAACATAGGCGGCACCGGCTGGGCGCCCCACGCACGAGGGGCATGGCCAAACCGCCATGCGTGGGGGTCACGCTCCAGTCAGCCAGGAAAGCGGGCACGACGGTTGGTGTGACCAATGGCAGACTGACAGCCTATGGGCGTTGGGTTCATATAACGCGCGCTGAGGAGATGCCCCGGTCACCGGCCACGCTGTGCCTACACAAGATACAGATTCTGGCCCCACCTGCAGGCTCGCACCCTCCCCTGAGGTGGGTCCGGGGGGCACTGTCGGCAGTCTGAAACATGGGTACCCCTTGTCACAATATGGAGGTACTACGCCGGTGGAGAGGTCCCTGGGTGAGGGGAAACTAGTTCGCAGCCGTGCCACATCGTCCGCCCCAGGGCCGCCACGTGGCCCTGGAAAGGGACGCGTTCCAGGATGCGTGCAGTGGGTCTGAACCTACCACGGGGAAAGCACCGGACCCCCATGCATGACAAACAGACCTCTGAGATGGGTCCCGTGCCCTTCTCAGTGGGGTCCGGACTACTCACCGCTGGACCCCGGGTATCAGGGGCAGAGAATACCCGAACCCTGCTCAAGCAGGGATCTGGGAGCGACATGTGTCCAAACCCAACTTGGTGCGAACCTATCCACACAACGTTCCTATTCCCCGGCCAGGCGAAGACCTGGTGCAGCCAAGCGGCCTACTGTGCGTGACGTGGGCTTGCGAGATTGGCCTGACATAAGACCACTGGGCCATGCTACCCCTACATTTATTGTGGAGAAGACGCGCCTCCTGACTACCCCACTGACAGGCGACGTGCCCCTTCAGCATTTAATGCGCCCTATCCACTCAACTGGCAGGCGGCGCCCGAGCTATCCTGCAGGCGGCGTGTCTGACCATTCCCATTGGCCAATAGCACACCTTTGTCAAGACGTGCGCCGCACCCATCATGACTCGCGTATTACCGAGGGCTCTGCAGCAAGATATCAGTACTGTGAGCACCACGAATATTATGGTGCACGAAGATTACACGGACATGGCAAGCAGTAGTTCCACCCTCCTATTTGTCCTTGGGCCCACGTGTCGGGGCTCAGAACCCTTGTACATGCCCCCCTTGACCTATAAAAGGGGAGGCATGCGACGTGAACAAAGACAAACACAAGACATTCAGACTTACACTCAACTCAAGCTCAAGAAGCAATACAACACACAGTGGAGTAGGGTATTACGCTCCGGCGGCCCGAACCACTTTAAACCCTTGCGTGTTCTTGTGTTCATCCCTTCAATCTCCAACAGGCAAAACGTTTAAGCCCTCTCTGCATCTTAGGACTTAGGGCGGGTGCACTCCGCCACCCGGCCGGAGAATTTCCTCTCCGACAGTAGTCTAAGTTATGTTCATAAATAAATGTTGAGGGTCACGAATGTAATTTTATTCGGGCTGCGTCCCGTGCCTATAAATAGATGAACAATAACACCGGACTGTTCACACTGAATTGTACTCACTCTCTCGCATCTTCACCTTCGAGCAAGCCAAAGGTATCAATGTGTCGGTACCCTAAATCAGGGGTACCCTCTTCTACAGCATGAAGATGCCGCACCCGTGCAATGTCCCCAGGCTACGTCGAGGACGGCGCCTGACCCCACCGCATGGGCAGGCCAAAGGGCGCTCGTGGTAAGGAAAGACAACACACCCCAGTGTGTATCGTGGGATGCGGACCTCCACAGAAGAACACCGGACCCCTATACGCATAAGTCTGGGGCCTCCGAGTAAGGTCCGAACCTCAGCAAGGTCCCGGGACGAGGAGGACCCTGGCGTGAGTAGGGGTCCGGTGCAGACACATGTCCAGGCCTTGCCCTTTACTTCTCGCTCAGGTGGAGACCCGCTGCTTGTGGCCCATGACATAAGCCATCGGGTCGAGCCTGACGTAAAGCCGTGCAGCCCCTACATTTATCGAGGAGAGGACGCGCCGCCTGCCACTGCGCTGACGGGCGACGTGCCCTCTCAGCATTTAATGCGTCCCGTCCCATCCGCTGGCAGGCGGTGTCAAGGTCATCCAGCAGGTGGCGTGCCTGCTGGGTCTACCGGCGAACAGTGCGCCCGTGCCAGGCAGTGCACTGAGTTATCCCTTCTACAAGAAGCTTCCCCAGCACGCCGAAGATACACAGATCTCAGACGATAGGACACAAGGGATTGCCCCGACAGCAAATATTTATAGTCCCAAGTGTTATATTTTCTATGTCCCTGGGCCCACATGTCGGGGCTCAGTACCTTTGTGCATGCCCCCCTTCAGCTATAAAAGGGGAGGCATGCGACGTTACAAGACGGATCCAAGCTCAGACTCACAATACATTACATAGTGGAGTAAAGTGTTACGCCCCGGTGGCCCGAACCACTCTAAACCCTCGTGTGCTCTCATGTGTTCATCCACCAGTCTCGTAGCAAGCAAAACGCTTAGGCCCCTCCTCTCTTTAGGATTTAGGGTGGGTGCAATCTGCCACCCGGCTGGGGAGATTTCCTCCCTGACATTTGGCGCGCCAGGTAGGGGGCTAGGCTTCAAGTTTTTGCTTGATTTCTCGCTCAGCATGATGGTGCGGATCATCGAGCACCACGCCGAAACTTCGGAGGATTTCGTGATGGAGCAATAGGTTGCATCCTCCGCGCCATGAGTGCCCGACCGCCCCGACTCTGGAACTGCTGTCATGCACGCCGTGCAACAGCACACACCAGCGCAGGCGTCCCGGACTCCGTCGAGGGCAACGTCGACGGCGCTGTCTGCAGCCAAAGAGTTGCTACGCCACCCCCTAGCTCCACGGCATCGCCGAGGGCCATGAAGCAGTGGCGCGACGACGTCGACTGGCTGCTCGGCATGGCACATTCTGCTTTGACCAGGTCGAGGCCTCGGTCATCCCGGCGCCAACGCGAGGCGACGGCGTCTGTGCGCTCGCCCTCTGTAAGGGGCGCACAAACCGACGACCTCCGGGCGAAGCTCAATCGTAGGCATACAGGAGAAGACGCCTGGGTCTCCTTGGAAAGGGCGCGTGAGCGCCGTCAGAACATTGAGGGTCGCAATCTCGACCGAGATTTCGTCGCGGAGGCACCGCAGACGCCAGTGGGCGCCCGATCCCAAACGGGTGTCCCCTTGGCCGGCGTGGGCTGCACCGCCCTCGCAGACCATCTTCACGCGGCGTCATGGCCGCCCAAGTTCCGGCAACACCTGTCGGAAAAATATGACGGGACATCAAACCCGTCGGAGTTCCTGCAGGTGTACGTTACCGCCATCACAGCAGCAGGTGGGAACACCACTGTGATGGCGACATACTTTCATGTGGCCTTGTCTGGACCTGCCCGGACCTGGCTCATGAACCTCACCCTGGGATCAGCCTACTCATGGGAAGAACTTTGTGCGCGGTTTGTGGTGAACTTCGCCAGTGCTTACCAACAGCACTGTGTGGAGGCCCATCTCCATGCAGTAAGGCAGGAGCCCGGGGAAACCCTCCGGAAGTTCATCTCCCACTTCACCAAGGTGCGAGGTACGATACCTCGTATTTCCGATGCCTCCATCATCACGGCCTTCCGACAGGGGGTGCGTGATAAGAAAATGTTGGAGAAATTGGCAACACATGATGTGGAGACTATCCCTACGCTCTTCACCCTGGCGGACAAGTGTGCCAGAGCTGCTGAAGGCCGGGCATGGCACTCGGCCCACAAACTGGGACCACCCAGGCGAGTGGTTCGGGTGCCATTCCCCAGGACGACAGAAAGAAAAAGAAGGGCTGTGGCTACGAGAAGCCGCAGCCTTCCGCGCTGATCGTCGCAGCTGTGACCGGGGGCCAGGGCTTCCGCAACAAACGCCCACGGCCATAAAGGGGTAACGGCGACTCGTGCCCTGTACATCCCAACGGTCACCACAGCGTCGCGGAGTGTCGCGGGATCATTGATCTCGCGAAACACGTTAGTGGACGCGCCAGCGAGCAACGTGAGCAGTCTTCCAGAGACGGCTCCCCACCTCACCGCTGTCCTGGCAAAGAAAAGGTCGACGACGGCGAGGTGGCTGTGGCTGAACAAGACCTCGGGTATCAGTCACCCGAAGGGGACCTGAAGGACGTCTTCGTAAAAGACTCCCACTCCAACGGCGACGACTAGGCGGATCACCCGCGGGACCCCATGTCCCCCGGCCTACGGAGCTGAAGCCTGCCTTCCTCCGGGAACCCATCTGGATTCCCCACGGGTCCAGCTTTCTGACAGGTTCATCCAGGAATGACCACAGGCAAAGGCGGGGCCTCCTTCGTCAAATGCAGATGGGAACCCAGGGTCGGGACCTAATCCTACAAGAGTACTGTAACGCCCCGAATTTTGCAGTTGAATTTTTTTTTCTTTCTTTTCTTTACTCGCCAAAATTCGGGCGTTACCTTTTCTTTTTCTGTTTCCCTCGCTAAACCTTGATCTTTTCCAAAGTTTTAGCGGGATTCGGTTTGGAATTCCCGTGTAAGAAAAACTCTAAAAATACTTTATGTTGTTTGATGCACCATGCCGAACCTTGCATTTCCTTTGATTGCTTTGAAGGTGCAAATGCATTCATGTAGGAAGATCGGATTTCGAAAACAGGGAAATAATCTTTTCTTTTTCTTTCCCTCTCTTTCTCTCTCCTCTTTTTCTCTCTCTCCCGCGCCGTGGGCCGACCCCGGCCGGCCCAGCCGCCCCTGGCGCCCCCTCTTGGGCCTTGGCAAGGCCCAGCCGCCCCCCCCCCCCATCCTCCCCTTTTTCCCCAAATCCTCTCCCTCTCCCTCTCATTTTCTCTCTCTCTCCCTAGCCGCCATCCCCTACCCTCTGCCCTAAGCCGCCGCCGCCCCCTGCCCTAGCGCCGCCCCTCGCCGTCGGCCGCCCATCGCCGGTGAGCCCCCCTCCTCTCTCCTCCCTCTCCCTCTCCCTCCCTCTCCCCTCCTCTCCCCCTCCCTGCCCGGCCAAGGCCCGGCCGCCCCCTGGCCGCGCCGGCCGTCCCTAGCCCCGCCCGGCCGCCATAGCCGGCCCCGGCCGCCCCCCAGCCGCGCCCGGCCGCCCCTGGCCCCTTGGCCGCGCCCCCTGCGCAGGGCCGGTTCAGCCGCCCGGCCGGCCGGTTCAACCGGGCCAGCTCGGCCGCCCCGGCCCCCAGCTCGGCCGCCCTCCCCCGCGCGCCCGCCCAGCTCAGCCGCCCAGCCTAGGGCCGGTTCAACCGCCCTAGGGCCGGTTCAACCGCCCCCCCCCCCTCTGTTTTTTTTTATTTTTTTTATTTTATTTTATTTACTTTCTGTGATCATAATTACTTTATTTTAGGTAGACTAATCATTGTTTATGCTATGGAAAATAGGAAGTTTAATTTAAAATTTCGTTATGCTATTGATTCACGTAGTTAATTGTTTATCCCGTGCAATGTTGATCAACTAAAAATGATTAGGTTCCCATTAGTATATGTATAACAGAATTCTTTTGTTAAGAACCAATTGTAACTGATCATTAGTGCATAAACTTTAACCCCCCCCCCCCTGCGAGACCTTTCCCGTTTCTTTCTAACCATAATAAATGCGATATCGAACGTCATACTTGATGCATATTCGTTTTACCTGTTCCCTTGTATGGTGTACTGTTCTTTTGTATTAAATATGTGGATGTATGTATGTTTGCGCTCGCATAGAGAACGATCCGGTCGAAGAGCCCGAGGAATTCGCAGGAGAAGCCCCTGAGCAGCAGTCGGTTGGTGGAGGCAAGTGTCCTTTGACCTATTTCTGTCCTATTCATTCTTTAATTCACCTCCCGCATTACACATTTATACTTAAGGATTGACTAGCTTTTGTTATCCATGTCCTTGTTTACCTATTTGGGTCAGATTATTACTGCTTAGTTTGATGCTATTGCTCGACTCTAATCAATGAACATGATGTGATTATCTATGATACGTTGTTTTCCCCTTCTTATTTATGATCATACTTGTGGCATTTAAGGGGACTCGAGCGGTTTCTCGAGTGCCTCTCCGTAAGGACCTGTTCAATGGATGACCGCCTAGGAAAACAGTGCAACCATGAGGGTGGAATGGGACGCCCTTAGCTGAATAATTAGAGGAACCGGGGTGTAGTTCGCTTAGCCGTTGTGCCGTCAATGGGGCTCGGTGTATGCGGCTCGCTCTGCCAAGGTTGATTTGTCCCTTGGGGAGGAGTGCGGTACATTTAGGAAACCTAACGGGTGGCTACAGCCCCGGGGAATCTTTGTAAAGGCTACATAGTGAGACCCTGCCTATTCACCTTGGTAGTGTTTAAGGGTTTGATCAGCCCGAGGCAAGAGGGAATCACGGCTTGTGGGTAAAGTGCGCAACCTCTGCAGAGTGTTATGAAACTGATATATCAGCCGTGCTCACGGTTATGAGCGGCCAAGGGAGCTCCAGAGATTAGTGATACTTGATCAGAGATACTTTGGTACAGGTGGCAATGAGATTGATGGTTCTGATTATGATTATGGTGCTGGTAAGTGGTATTCTTTCCGTTTGGAAAGGATACTTTGGGCTAATAACTTGGGTTAATGTTAAAACCTGGCTTTCTACTAGTAAGTAATAACCTGACCAACTAAAAGCAACTGCTTGACTTATCCCCACATAAAGCTAGTCCACTACAGCCAAACGGGATGCTTGCTGAGTATGTTGATGTGTACTCACCCTTGCTCTACACACCAAATCCCCCCCCAGGTTGTCAGCATTGCAACCACTGCTCAGGCGAAGATGAAGCTGTGGAAGGAGACTTCCAGGAGTTCCAGGACTACGACGAGTTCTAGGTGTGGGTTAGCGGCAACCCCCAGTCGGCTGCCTGTGAAGGCCGCGTTATCTACGTTTCTTTTCCGCACTTTGATTTATTGTAAGAACTATATGGACGTCTCAGACGTATGATGTAATCGACTATTATTTCCCTTTTAATACTATTCGAGCACTGTGTGATGATGTCCATGTTATGTAACTGCTGTGTACGTGAATAACTGATCCTGGCACGTACATGGTTTGCATTCGGTTTACCTTCTAAAAACCGGGTGTGACATAAGTGGTATCAAAGCCGTGCTGACTGTAGGACCGCTAACCTAGAGTAGAATGGTCGTTCTAAGGACTATAGACCTCTGTCCCTGCCTTGACTTTGATATCCCTTCAAAAGTTGGTCCTACTGACCAAACCTATGTTTTACTATATATTATACCTTGCTGAAAATTATGTTTTTATTCTGATCCTTCATTTATTTATGATTCATTATTTGCTGGTCATATTAATTCTGTTCTCACCCTTTTGCTTGCGATGTCTTTTGTAGATGGCTCGACTTAGACACACTGCACGAAAGTCCGTCATCCCCTTCTTACCCTCCCGCCTTGCTGAGCGTCCGCTTCGCCGTCCCGTGGCCGGACAGTCCAGCCACTTGGAGAGACTGCACCACCGCCTGCATGAGGAGCAGGAACGTTGACGACAGGAGCAGCAGGGCTCTTCCTTCTCGCTCCAACAGGAGATAGAATCTGTGAGGAGCTGCTCTCCTGTGCTTCCCCTGGAGGCGCCCCCTGCACCACCATTGGGCGTCCCAGCTTCTGGAGTAGCTGCTGGAGGAGACCCAGACGACGGAGATGGCGACGACAGCTCGAGCCACGACCTCGACCTCTCTAACCATGAGCCGGAAGGATGGGTTGCTCGACCCATCACTCGCGACGCTGCTCGCGGGTGTCACTTCCACGACGCGCTCGACACCCTGCTACGTCGGGCACTTGACCGGCGTACTTGGTCCATCGAGTATCGCTGTGTGGTCTACCAGCATAGTCGCGGGGTCTACCCGGACCGCTGGGAGGCGACCTGCTTGGTGCGCCGTCCGGAGAACAGTCTCCAGGGCGCGGAGGCTTGCTCAGAGCACTATTCTATCTCTGAGCGGGACTCAGCTGAGGCAGCCATACAGGATGCTGCACGGCGTGCGCTTTCGCACTACTGCTCGGTTCTCGGTGGGGTAGCTGACGGTCTCGACCTGAAGTATTACCCTCGCCGTCCATCTGGCAGCACAGGAGGCGTGATTGTTTCACCTGCTGGTGAGGACAATCCTAGGTTGAGCAGCACAGTCAACCTAGCCGCCGTGCTAAACACGGAGCTGGACCATGCATTAGACGAGCTGAGTAGGGCTCGTGCTGAGATCGCCCTGCTGCGGGCTGAGCGCGCGGAGCGTCGTCATTTGGATGATGGTTCCCCCGCTCCCGTCGGGACTCAGCACCCGTACCGCTCACCTCGGCGTGGACTCCAGTCTTATGGCAATCCCGACTGCAAGACCAAGATAAATCTAGAACCATAGATCGTTAGAGTTGGATCTTGTAATTAATACAAAATATATATACGTAGAAGCTTCAGTCTTAGCGTTAGTCTCGGTTTTAGTTAGTCTTAGTTAGACAGGGTAGTTTGCTATATCCTGTGCATTTATGTTTGTCATGATGAACTATGTTTGGTTTGGATCTTTGTAATGACTGTCACCAGAGTGTGGGTATCCCCTGCATTATGGTTTACCTGCTATATGTTAATGGAGTTAGTTATATAGTTGGGAAACCCTTTATTCTACTTTCCTCTTTATCTGAGAAGCTGTGTGGTCTGTGTTGGAGATCAGTGAAGATGCTCATCTGTTCAGTGCTGTTGGAGAATTCTATACTCTTTTCTTATGCTGCAAGATTTGCCAGATCAGTTCTGATGTGTGGTTGCGTTCTGCAGATGTCAGAGAACAGGCGCAGAGGAGGAAGGCGTGCTCAGCAGGAGCAAGCCGCTCCGCAGGATGAGGTGCCTCAGTAGCAGCACCTGCCGCCCCCGCCCCCGATGTCGATCGAGCAGATGTTTCTGATGCAGACTCAGGCAGTTCAGGCCATCGGTCAGACTCTGGCCGCCATTCAGCAGCAGCAGCAGCAGCAGCAGCAAGCACCACCCCAGCCTCAGATGCCTCAGATGCCCAGAGACAAGCGTGCTGAATTCATGAGAGGTCATCCCCCAACGTTCGCTCACTCTTCTGACCCCATGGATGCTGAAGATTGGCTGCGCACTGTGGAGCGGGAGTTGCATACCGCTCAGTGCGATGACAGGGAGAAAGTCTTGTATGGTCCCCGTCTGTTGAGAGGAGCAGCCCAATCATGGTGGGAGTCTTACCTCGCCACCCATGCCAACCCCGATGCCATCACCTGGGAAGAGTTCAGAGGTAGCTTTCATCAGTACCATGTGCCTGCAGGTCTGATGACAGTGAAGAAGGAGGAGTTCCTGGCCCTTAAGCAAGGGTCATCATCTGTCAGTGAGTATCGAGACAGGTTTCTGCAGTTGTCTCGCTATGCTCCCAAAGATGTCAACACCGACGCCAAGCGACAATACCGTTTTCTGAGAGGCTTGGTTGACCCTCTGCAGTATCAGCTGATGAATCATACCTTCCTGACATTCCAGCACCTGATTGACAGAGCAATCATGACAGAAAGGAAGCGTAAGGAGATGGAAGATCGTAAGCGCAAGATCAGTGGACCCCAGCCTGGAAGCAGCAGCCGTCCTCGTTTCTCAGGCAATCAACCTCAGCAGTTCAGGCAGAATCAGCGTCCACCTCAGCAGCATCAGCAGCGTCAGCAGTATCAGCAGTTCCAAAGGCAGTATCCTCAGCATCAGTACCAGAACCGTCAGAGCAATCAATCAGGAGGTCAGTTTCAGAGGCAGAATCAGCAGACACCTCGTCTTCCTGCCCCAGCAAGCCAGCAGAACAATCAGGCAGCACCAGCTCAGGTTGGAAACAGGGCATGTTTCCACTGTGGAGAGCAAGGCCATTGGGTGATGCAATGTCCGAAGAAGGCAGCCCAGCAGCAGTCAGGCCCCAATGCCCCAGCAAAGCAGAATGCGTCTCAGCCTGGAGCAGGTAACCGCCCTCAGCAGCGCTATAATCATGGAAGGCTGAACCACTTGGAGGCTGAAGCAGTCCAGGAGACTCCCGGCATGACAGTAGGTATGTTCCCAGTCGACTCCCATATTGCAGAAGTGTTATTTGATACTGGAGCAACGCATTCTTTTATTACTGCATCATGGGTAGAAGCACATAATCTTCCAATTACTACCATGTCAACCCCCATTCAAATTGACTCAGCCGGTGGTAGAATTCGAGCTGATAGCATATGTTTGAATGTAAGTGTGGAAATAAGGGGGATAGCGTTTCCCGCTAACCTTATAGTAATGGGTACTCAGGGAATAGATGTCATCCTAGGGATGAATTGGCTAGATAAGTATCAGGCAGTTATCAGTTGTGATAAAAGGACAATCAAGTTGGTGTCCCCACTAGGAGAGGAAGTGGTGACCGAGTTAGTCCCGCCTGAGCCGAAGAAAGGAAGTTGTTATCAGATGGCTGTCGATAGCAGTGAAGCAGACCCAATTGAGAGTATCAAGGTTGTGTCTGAATTCCCAGATGTGTTTCCAAAGGACTTACCGGGTATGCCACCAGAGCGGAAAGTTGAGTTTGCCATAGAGCTTCTTCCTAGAACCGCCCCTATCTATAAGAGAGCTTACAGAATATCTGGACTAGAGTTGGTTGAGCTTAAGAAGCAGATTGATGAGCTGTCAGAGAAAGGCTACATCCGGCCAAGCACCTCGCCTTGGGCCGCCCCTGTCTTGTTTGTGGAGAAGAAAGATGGCACAAAGAGGATGTGTATCGATTATCGAGCTTTGAATGAAGTCACGATCAAGAACAAGTATCCCTTGCCCAGAATAGAAGATCTGTTTGACCAGTTGAGAGGAGCCAGTGTGTTCTCCAAGATCGATCTGAGGTCAGGTTATCATCAACTCAGGATCCGACCTTCGGACATTCCGAAGACGGCATTCATTACCAAGTATGGGTTATATGAGTTCACAGTGATGTCTTTTGGTTTGACCAATGCACCAGCCTTCTTTATGAACTTGATGAACAGTGTATTCATGGATTATCTCGATAAGTTTGTGGTGGTATTCATTGATGACATTCTGGTTTATTCTCAAAGTGAAGAAGAGCATGCAGATCATTTGAGGATGGTATTGCAGAGATTGCGAGAGCACCAGTTGTATGCAAAGTTGAGCAAGTGTGAGTTCTGGATCAGTGAAGTCCTGTTCTTGGGTCACATAATCAACAAAGAAGGATTGGCCGTGGATCCGAAGAAAGTGGCAGACATTCTGAACTGGAAAGCGCCAACGGATGCTCGAGGAATCAAGAGCTTCATTGGAATGGCCGGATATTATCGGCGATTCATTGAAGGGTTTTCGAAGATTGCGAAACCAATGACAGCGTTGCTAGGCAACAAGGTTGAGTTCAAGTGGACCCAGAAATGTCAAGAGGCCTTCGAAGCGCTGAAAGAGAAGTTGACAACAGCGCCTGTCCTAGTCTTGCCTGATGTGCACAAGCCCTTCTCTGTGTACTGTGATGCTTGTTACACAGGTTTGGGATGCGTGTTGATGCAAGAGGGAAGAGTTGTGGCTTACTCGTCCCGACAGCTGAAGGTTCATGAGAAGAATTACCCAATCCATGATCTAGAGTTGGCAGCAGTGGTTCACGCACTAAAGACATGGAGGCACTATTTGTATGGGCAAAAATGCAATGTTTACACAGACCACAAGAGTCTGAAGTACATATTCACTCAGTCAGAATTGAACATGAGACAGCGAAGATGGTTAGAGTTGATCAAAGACTATGAGTTGGAGATTCATTACCATCCAGGCAAAGCAAACGTAGTGGCAGATGCTTTGAGCAGAAAGAGTCAAGTCAATCTGATGGTCGCTCGTCCGATGCCTTATGAGTTGGCCAAGGAGTTCGACAGGTTGAGTCTCGGATTTCTGAACAATTCGCGAGGAGTCACAGTTGAATTGGAACCTACCCTGGAGCGCGAAATCAAAGAGGCGCAGAAGAATGATGAGAAGATCAATGAGATTCGGCGACTGATTCTAGATGGCAGAGGCAAAGATTTTCGAGAAGATGCCGAAGGCGTGATATGGTTCAAAGACCGCTTGTGTGTTCCCAATGTCCAGTCCATTCGGGAGTTGATTCTCAAGGAAGCTCATGAGACAGCTTATTCGATTCACCCTGGCAGTGAGAAGATGTATCAGGACCTGAAGAAGAAATTCTGGTGGTACGGAATGAAGAGGGAAATCGCAGAGCATGTGGCTATGTGCGATAGTTGTCGAAGAATTAAGGCAGAGCACCAGAGACCAGCTGGATTGTTGCAACCGTTGCAGATTCCTCAGTGGAAATGGGATGAAATCGGCATGGATTTCATAGTCGGATTGCCTCGCACTCGAGCCGGCTACGATTCCATTTGGGTAGTAGTGGACCGCTTGACCAAGTCGGCCCACTTCATACCTGTCAAGACCACCTACAGCAGTGCAGTATTGGCAGAGTTGTATATGTCTCGGATCGTTTGTCTTCATGGTGTGCCAAAGAAGATAGTGTCAGACAGAGGAACGCAGTTCACCTCTCATTTCTGGCAGCAGTTGCATGAAGCCTTGGGCACGCATCTGAATTTCAGTTCAGCTTATCATCCGCAGACAGATGGCCAGACCGAAAGAACCAATCAAATTCTCGAAGACATGTTGAGAGCCTGTGCGTTGCAAGATCAGTCCGGATGGGACAAGCGATTGCCTTATGCAGAGTTTTCCTATAACAACAGTTACCAGGCCAGTTTGAAGATGTCACCATTTCAAGCGCTCTATGGAAGGAGTTGCAGAACTCCGTTGCAATGGGATCAGCCTGGAGAGAAGCAAGTGTTTGGGCCAGACATTTTGCTCGAAGCTGAAGAGAACATCAAGATGGTTCGAGAGAATCTGAAGATAGCGCAATCGAGGCAGCGAAGCTATGCAGACACAAGAAGAAGAGAGCTGAGTTTTGAAGTCGGAGACTTTGTCTATCTGAAAGTGTCACCGATCAGAGGAGTCAGAAGGTTCGGAATCAAAGGCAAGCTAGCACCCCGCTACATTGGTCCGTACCAGATCCTCTCGAAGCGTGGAGAAGTGGCCTATCAGCTCAGTCTGCCAGAGAATTTGTCAGCTGTGCATGATGTCTTTCATGTGTCTCAGTTGAAGAAGTGCTTGTGTGTGCCAGAAGAGCAGTTGCCAGTGGAAGGTCTGGAAGTCCAGGAGGACTTGACCTATGTTGAGAAGCCAGCTCAGATCCTTGAGGTTGCAGATAGAGTCACCCGAAGGAAGACCATCAGAATGTGCAAAGTCAGATGGAATCACCACTCTGAGGAAGAAGCAACCTGGGAGCGTGAAGATGATTTGATGGCCAAGTACCCAGAGCTCTTTGCTAGCCAGCCCTGAATCTCGAGGGCGAGATTCTTTTAAGGGGGATAGGTTTGTAACGCCCCGAATTTTGCAGTTGAATTTTTTTTTCTTTCTTTTCTTTACTCGCCAAAATTCGGGCGTTACCTTTTCTTTTTCTGTTTCCCTCGCTAAACCTTGATCTTTTCCAAAGTTTTAGCGGGATTCGGTTTGGAATTCCCGTGTAAGAAAAACTCTAAAAATACTTTATGTTGTTTGATGCACCATGCCGAACCTTGCATTTCCTTTGATTGCTTTGAAGGTGCAAATGCATTCATGTAGGAAGATCGGATTTCGAAAACAGGGAAATAATCTTTTCTTTTTCTTTCCCTCTCTTTCTCTCTCCTCTTTTTCTCTCTCTCCCGCGCCGTGGGCCGAACCCGGCCGGCCCAGCCGCCCCTGGCGCCCCCTCTTGGGCCTTGGCAAGGCCCAGCCGCCCCCCCCCCCCATCCTCCCCTTTTTCCCCAAATCCTCTCCCTCTCCCTCTCATTTTCTCTCTCTCTCCCTAGCCGCCATCCCCTACCCTCTGCCCTAAGCCGCCGCCGCCCCCTGCCCTAGCGCCGCCCCTCGCCGTCGGCCGCCCATCGCCGGTGAGCCCCCCTCCTCTCTCCTCCCTCTCCCTCTCCCTCCCTCTCCCCTCCTCTCCCCCTCCCTGCCCGGCCAAGGCCCGGCCGCCGCCTGGCCGCGCCGGCCGTCCCCAGCCCCGCCCGGCCGCCATAGCCGGCCCCGGCCGCCATAGCCGGCCCCGGCCGCCCCCCAGCCGCGCCCGGCCGCGCCATAGCCGGCCCCGGCCGCCCCTGGCCAAGCCGCTGGCCGCGCCCTGGCCAGCCCCCGGCCAGCCCCCAGCCGCGCCCGGCCGCCCCTGGCCCCTTGGCCGCGCCCCCTGCGCAGGGCCGGTTCAGCCGCCCGGCCGGCCGGTTCAACCGGGCCAGCTCGGCCGCCCCGGCCCCCAGCTCGGCCGCCCTCCCCCGCGCGCCCGCCCAGCTCAGCCGCCCAGCCTAGGGCCGGTTCAACCGCCCCCCCCCCCCCCTCTGTTTTTTTTTTATTTTTTTATTTTATTTTATTTACTTTCTGTGATCATAATTACTTTATTTTAGGTAGACTAATCATTGTTTATGCTATGGAAAATAGGAAGTTTAATTTAAAATTTCGTTATGCTATTGATTCACGTAGTTAATTGTTTATCCCGTGCAATGTTGATCAACTAAAAATGATTAGGTTCCCATTAGTATATGTATAACAGAATTCTTTTGTTAAGAACCAATTGTAACTGATCATTAGTGCATAAACTTTAACCCCCCCCCTGCGAGACCTTTCCCGTTTCTTTCTAACCATAATAAATGCGATATCGAACGTCATACTTGATGCATATTCGTTTTACCTGTTCCCTTGTATGGTGTACTGTTCTTTTGTATTAAATATGTGGATGTATGTATGTTTGCGCTCGCATAGAGAACGATCCGGTCGAAGAGCCCGAGGAATTCGCAGGAGAAGCCCCTGAGCAGCAGTCGGTTGGTGGAGGCAAGTGTCCTTTGACCTATTTCTGTCCTATTCATTCTTTAATTCACCTCCCGCATTACACATTTATACTTAAGGATTGACTAGCTTTTGTTATCCATGTCCTTGTTTACCTATTTGGGTCAGATTATTACTGCTTAGTTTGATGCTATTGCTCGACTCTAATCAATGAACATGATGTGATTATCTATGATACGCTGTTTTCCCCTTCTTATTTATGATCATACTTGTGGCATTTAAGGGGACTCGAGCGGTTTCTCGAGTGCCTCTCCGTAAGGACCTGTTCAATGGATGACCGCCCGGGAAAACAGTGCAACCATGAGGGTGGAATGGGACGCCCTTAGCTGAATAATTAGAGGAACCGGGGTGTAGTTCGCTTAGCCGTTGTGCCGTCAATGGGGCTCGGTGTATGCGGCTCGCTCTGCCAAGGTTGATTTGTCCCTTGGGGAGGAGTGCGGTACATTTAGGAAACCTAACGGGTGGCTACAGCCCCGGGGAATCTTTGTAAAGGCTACGTAGTGAGACCCTGCCTATTCACCTTGGTAGTGTTTAAGGGTTTGATCAGCCCGAGGCAAGAGAGAATCACGGCTTGTGGGTAAAGTGCGCAACCTCTGCAGAGTGTTATGAAACTGATATATCAGCCGTGCTCACGGTTATGAGCGGCCAAGGGAGCTCCAGAGATTAGTGATACTTGATCAGAGATACTTTGGTACAGGTGGCAATGAGATTGATGGTTCTGATTATGATTATGGTGCTGGTAAGTGGTATTCTTTCCGTTTGGAAAGGATACTTTGGGCTAATAACTTGGGTTAATGTTAAAACCTGGCTTTCTACTAGTAAGTAATAACCTGACCAACTAAAAGCAACTGCTTGACTTATCCCCACATAAAGCTAGTCCACTACAGCCAAACGGGATGCTTGCTGAGTATGTTGATGTGTACTCACCCTTGCTCTACACACCAAATCCCCCCCCAGGTTGTCAGCATTGCAACCACTGCTCAGGCGAAGATGAAGCTGTGGAAGGAGACTTCCAGGAGTTCCAGGACTACGACGAGTTCTAGGTGTGGGTTAGCGGCAACCCCCAGTCGGCTGCCTGTGAAGGCCGCGTTATCTACGTTTCTTTTCCGCACTTTGATTTATTGTAAGAACTATATGGACGTCTCAGACGTATGATGTAATCGACTATTATTTCCCTTTTAATACTATTCGAGCACTGTGTGATGATGTCCATGTTATGTAACTGCTGTGTACGTGAATAACTGATCCTGGCACGTACATGGTTCGCATTCGGTTTACCTTCTAAAAACCGGGTGTGACAAGTACCAGACTAAATTAGGGCTCTATAACACTCCCCCAGCTGGGAAGGACCCTTCATGGTAATGGGAGTACCCCGACCCAAGGGCAACTGTCTAGCTCCGACCGAAGGAATGCCTCCCCCAGTGCTGGAACATCTCTGTAAGTTCTATCTATAAAGCAGATCTGAGGGGCCGAGTTGTTTCCCTTTTGTAACTAGGAAGCACATACGTGTACGCCAACCCGGTGGGGTCTGTCCCCATAAACCCGACATGTTGGTCCGCACACATGCATGATAAGTTATAAAGGAAAACTACCCTCTCAGATGCGCCTCTATGATAGTATTGTCCTACTACTCCGTGGTCTTACCTTGCAGTCTTCTGGATGTTATTTTACCTAACCCACCCAGGCAGTTCTCGTTCCATCAAACATAATGACATCCGAATTGGACAGCCAGGCTTGCAGGTTAGGACCTCTTCGTGAAAGCAGGAGGGCCCGATAGCCTGGGGGCCGGTTGTAAAGAATGGGAACCCGTTCCATGGGGTGGTCCAGAGCCTGTGTGGCTACTTAGCCTGGTCCCGTACCCGAAAGCCTGCACACTCCATCGCTCTGTGACGGGTACCCTAGTACATAGAACTATAAGTCCTATGAGTCCAACAACCTGGGGTCCGGAACTAGAGAAGAGACACTTGTCTCCTGGAGTGGCCTGGTGCCGTGTAGCCGCTCAGCCTGGTCCCGTACCATGGGCCTACATGCTCTGCCACTCTGTGGCAGGTGTCCTAGTACCTAGAACCACCATCCAGGGAGTCCGGACGCACAACTTGGCTCCGCCAGACTAGACCCTGCAAGTCCCGAGCACGTACCAAAGGATGGCTAGTGTCAGATGGCGGGTCCTGCGGGTGTACTACTAACGCGACTTAGCTAAAGCTGTGTATAGATCCAGGTCTCAGCGAGGCTGCCTCCCAAAGGCCGTTGACAACCCTTTTAGACACGCTGGAATCCAACCTTGACACGTCAAGCCTGCATCCCAGGC
This sequence comes from Zea luxurians, assembly GCA_029449295.1. Taxonomy (NCBI): domain Eukaryota; kingdom Viridiplantae; phylum Streptophyta; class Magnoliopsida; order Poales; family Poaceae; genus Zea; species Zea luxurians. The sequence continues at coordinate 23,173 of JAOPSE010000900.1, forward strand.
GGGGGGGCAGATACCAAGGGGAGTCAACAGCAGCGGGAATGAGCGATGCACAGATAAGTGTTAAACATTGCTTTATAAATAATACTCAAAGGTACCTTACAAAAACAGGAAAAAGCCTGGGGGCCGGTTCTAAAGAACAGATGCCCGTTCCATGGGGTGGTCCGGAGCCTGTGTGGCCGGTTAGCCTGGTTCCGTACCAGAAATCCTGCACACTCCATCACTCCGTGACGGGTGCCCTAGTATTTGGAACTTTAAGTCCTGTGCGTCCGACAGCTTGGGGTCCGGAACTAGAGAAGCGATACTTGTCTCCTGGGGTAGTCCGGAGTCGTGTAGCTGCTCAACCTGGTCCCGTACCGTGGGCCTGCACACTCCACCACCCTGCGGCAGGTGTCCTAGTACCTAGAACCACCATCCAGGAAGTCCGGACACACAACTTGGCTTCCCAGACTAAGATCCTATATAAATATGTTATTACATTTTGCTCCCGAGCAAGTATATGTTATGACATTCCCTTATAAGCGGGACCCCAGCTCCATTTCTGCAGGAATGGACTACGCTGCACCAGCAGGAGTCGCGCTGGAAGCTGGCTCCGGGTAGCCCCACCAACGGCGGTGACCACCTCTGCACCAACAGCGACAACGACCTCCGCTCCATGCGGCTAGACAGCAGCAGCGATTGCCTCAGGGCGAGCGCTACTGTAAAAAGGTCCTCGCCCCCGTCCTCCTACAGGGGGCGACAACAAGGTCATTAAAGCCAAAAGTCAGGGACTCAGTGGCAGATGGCTTTGATGCCCTCGCCAGCGGAGGCAACCACCTCTGCAAGGGGTAACCTCACCAGCGGTAGCGACCTCCTCTGTACCAGTCGGCGGCGGCTGCCTCAGCACGCACGAAGGGGTCCTCGCTCCCGTCTGACCAACGGGAGTGAGGACAAGACCATCCAAGAACGCCGCCGCTACCACTACGGCGTATGGCGTCTCGTACGGTCCCTCTAGTGTGGCTGACGGGCAGGAGAAGGGGTGGATGTGCCGGACCCGCACATGACGCAACCGTCGCCCGTGCGGTGGACAGACAGCCACGCCCCGGCCAGAGCGGCAGGAAGCAGCGTCGGAGGCGGCGCCGAAGCCGTCTAGCCCAAAGGGCCGGGCACGCTGCATCTGATAGCCCGTAGCCAGCCGGCCCCGTGTAGCCGAGGTCTGCCTCCTCCGCAAGACTAGCAAACACCCTTCTCCTCTGAATGCTGGAGGAAGAAGCGGGTCGCCAGCCCACGCGGAGGGCAGGGCCCCGACTTGGCTCGCCCCCCACCCCAGCAAGGCTGATGAACATCCTTGAAGCTGAGGCTGGGGGGAAGCCGCAGCCCGGCTTGCTTCTCCCCACCGCGAGGCTGGTGGTCATCCTTCTGGATGACCACCGGCGGGGGACTGCAGCTGGGCTACATGATGAAAATCCTTGAAGCCGAGCAATGGTGGAAGAGCACCAACCTCCTCGGGGTTGCGCTCCTCTAAACAACAGCAAGAAGAAGGCAAGACCGCCGGCACCGCCACCAGCGCGAGCTCTCTGGTGGTGAGGTCACCGGAGGGGGTGGCCCTGACGCGGACCTCTCCAGAAAACACCGGCACACCCCATCTAGAGGCCCGGAGGAGGAATGGCGCGATGAAGGCAAGAGGAGCAAAGCATGGTTACTGCCCGGGAGATTGATCCCTTTTTATAGGTAGATCTCCCCACTCGCGCCCTGAAGCGCCATGGGCAAAAATCTCCCCCGATGTACTCCAAAAGTTCCTACCCTATGACACAGGGGCCAGGCCCCCTGTGTCAGTCTGACTGACCCGAAGCGCGGAGAAAGCGAACCACCGCGCGGGGAGCATGCAACCGCCCCGCGGTTAAACGCTCCCTCATCTTCACCGAAACCGGCGGTCGAAAAGTCGAACCGCCACACGGGAAGCGTACAACCACCCCACGGTTATGCGCCCCCTCAGCTTCACCGCAACCGGCGGTCCAACATGGGGCCCCGGGCCCACATGTCATGCAACCGGTGCACCGGTCACTGGGTGCGGAAAAGTCGCACCGCCACTCACACCAATGCCACGACTCCTCGGGGCCGTCACGGAAAACTGAAAAGATAAGTTTTCAGAACCAGTGCGGCGACTCGAGGCACCCCGCGCATGGCCCAGCAGTGCGCGCTAAGTACGATAGTCACGGGCCGGTCAACCGTGAAAGCGGGCATGGCCGTCAGCGTGACCATGGGCGGGCCGGCAGCAACTGCATCAACAGGCGCGCAGGAGCAGGCAGGCCAACCACCAATAAGACTCTGGCCCCGCCAGCAAGATCATATCCCCTCCTGAGGTGGGCCCGGGGGCCACTGTCGGTACCCTAAATCAGGGGTACCCTCTTCTACAGCATGAAGACGCCGCACCCGTGCAACGTTCCTAGGCCACGCCGAGGACGGCGCCTGACCCCACCGCATGGGTAGGCCAAAGGGTGCTCGTGGCAAGGAAAGACAACACATCCCAGTGTGTATTGTGGGATGTGGACCTCCACAGAAGGACACCGGACCCCTATACGCATAAGTCCGGGGCCTCCGAGTAAGGTCTGAACCTCAGCAAGGTCCCGGGACGAGGAGGACCCTAGCGTGAGTAGGGGTCCGGTGCTGACACGTGTCCAGGCCTTGCCCTTTACTTCTCGCTCAGGCGGAGACCCGCTGCTTGTGGTCCATGACATAAGCCATCGGGCCGAGCCTGACGTAAAGTCGTGCATCCCCTACATTTATAGAGGAGAGGACGCGCCGCCTGCCACTGCGCTGACGGGCGACGTGCCCTCTCAGCATTTAATGTGTCTCGTCCCATCCGCTGGCAGGTGGTGTCAAGGTCATCCAGCAGGCGGCGCGCCTACTAGGTCTGTCGGCGAACAGTGCGCCCGTGCCAGGCAGCGCACTGTGTTATCCCTTCTAGAAGAAGCTTCCCCAGCACACCGAAGATACGACAGGACACAAGGGATTGTCCCGGCAGCAAATATTTATAGTCCCAAGTGTAATATTTTCTATGTCCCTGGGCCCACATGTCGGGGCTCAGTACCTTTGTGCATGCCCCCCTTCAGCTATAAAAGAGGAGGCATGCGACGTTACAAGACGGATCCAAGCTCAGACTCACAATACATTACACAGTGGAGTAGGGTGTTACGCCTCGGCGACCCGAACCACTCTAAACCCTCGTGTGCTCTCGTGTGTTCATCCACCAGTCTCGTAGCAAGCAAAACGCTTAGGCCCCTCCTCTCTTTAGGATTTAGGGCGGGTGCAATCCGCCACCCGGCCGGGGAGATTTCCTCCCCGACACAATGTAATGTGGATTATTTTGATATTCATACATGTTTTATAGAATGCAAATATCAATGAATTAATGAGATACAATTACTGTTGGGGACTTGTTCTCAACTGTTATGGATTAAGAACAAGGCAATACAAAAATTGTTAAACGTTAAAATCCTTCGTCCTTCGAAACATTATTTCCCTTGGGATATAATGAATTTCGGACGAAGGTTATGAAGGACATACCTTCATCGGCATAGTAAGCAATGAAGAAGGATTCTCATAAAGTATGAGAAATGATATAAACACTTAACTATTATTATTAGCTTATTTGTGTTTCATTATTATAGAAATGATAACAAACTACAAGTGTACCTTCGGCTTGAAGAAAAGCGAAAGTACAAGCGTGACGCAGAAACAAATGCCAAGTCCATGATTACAGGAGCGCGTGAACAGTGTCGAGGTACTGTTCACCTATTTATAGGCACAGGGTGTAACCTGCGCAAAATTATATTTATGCCCTTTACAATCGATTACAACAATGACACGAAACATCATGGGTCTTTAAGTCAATTCGTCTTTAAGTCGGTTCGACCCTTCATCTTGGGATTTGTCTTCATGCCGAAGCTTTACAGATAGTAGCTTTAGCGCTTGCTTCTGAGAAGACCTTCCGAAGGTGTTCTTTTTAGGATCTTCGGCTACGAAGCATACCCCCAACAGTTACTATCTTCGTCCCTTTTGCATTCTTGTTTACATATTAAATAATGAAGATATGTCCTTTATGACATTCGTTTGATGATCATTATATACATGGGGAGATAATGCTTCGAAAGACGAATGTCCCTAATAATTAGCAATTGTGTTGCCTTGTTCTTGATTCACAGTATTTGAGAACATGTGAACAACATTAGGCATAAACAAGTCTAAAATTTACATTTTGAGAAGTGGAAAGGTTTTAAATTATACTTATACATAACACTAATATTTATGCTACTAGGTAAATATAATTAGATAAATTATGTAAAGTATTTTAAATCTATTTAGAGATATAAGCATTGATATTTTTTTAAATAAAGTTAATTGATTTTTTTTAAATATAGGATGGAAATGTATTGTGACGGAACCTCCCAAGTCATTAGGCCCACCTACAGTTGTCCTTGCCCAACGGACCTCAGACAACCATGTAGATGCCCCTGAATCACTTGACAAGTTCGGTATCTACTTTTCTTACCTTTCCCAAGAGCATTTTACCCGTCACGTAGACATTATAGATCATCGGAGATACGAAAACGCGGAAGCAATTACATAAACTTACCTTTATTTAAAAAGTAATATAAAGTTATATATTACAGACCAGGATATAACTATGAGTGCAGAGTAATATTATTACACACCAAGGGAGGCAAAAACTCCTCCCGATAAGTTTTAAACAAAAGTTCATATGGAGGAACTCTTCCTCCCACAGCTTTACTCTTGATTTTCTTCTTTGGAGATCACCTTGGAACAGAAGCAACAAAAGTTGGTTACTTCCTCACCTAAAAAAATAGGGAATAAAACCCTAAGTATGGAATTACTCAGCAAGTCTTACCCGACTAGGGAAAGGACTCTCAAGGGTATGCTGGAGTTGAGAATCAAGGAGAGGCTTTAAAAATTCAACTTAGATACCTTTGCATAAGTAGCTTACTAAAATGAGTCCTTACTTTCAATATTTTAACGCCAGATTAAATATTAATAGACTTTGTTTGCATAAGATCTACCATTACATCAATACAGCATCCTTTTTATTCATGAAATTCACATCCTGACTTAGGTTGCAGGTCAGTGATCAAGTCTCCACTCTCCGGGGATATAACGGCGATCCGAATCGATTTACTCAGCTGAGGATCTCTAACCACACGACATATGTAGCACTTAACCCTTGCATATGTCAACTCGCCACCGAGGTTCTTAAGACCAGATCAGGTTCACGTCAACCGAGAGCACAGATACACCACCGTCCAGCCTCTTGCCACGGAGGGTACACGCTGCTCTTGCCATCGCTCCACGCCCATTGCGTGTTATCTTATTCTGGTATTAGTCTTCCCGAGGCAAAGCTTACCCTGTCCCATTCCAGGGCATGTGGCCAGTTAAGATAGTCCTTGATCTAGCAGACCTACATACGCATCCAATCCTTAATTGACCCGGGCAGAGCATCACCTGTTCCTAGCCCAAGTCGCGAGTTAAATACTTTCATCCTTAGGATTGTTTTGGGTTCCTTAGGATGAAGAGAGCATCACAGGGAACTTTGCAGTAAGATCCCACTTTTGCTCCAAATGAAAATATTCTTGCAGGTAGAAGCCATCCTTTCTCGAGCTAGGCTAAGGACAACCTCTATCCACAAGATCTAAGCAGGGCTAAGCATTTTTTGTAAATCATGTTTGGATACTTCAACAGAAGTATCAATAAGGTTGTGGATATCAAGGAAGGTAATGCACAAAAAAGGTTCCAAGCAACTCCTATAAACCGAATGCACATTTCACTAGACTATAAGTGTGCAGAAATAATTTAAAACACACGGAAGGGTTGCATGCATCGGGGCTTGCCTTTGTTTATGGGTGAGTCAGGCTCGGATCCACAGATGTCAAAGTAAAAACAGTTCCCTGCCTGAGGTTCCGCAGGTGGTGGTGGTGAAGTCTTCTCCTCTTCTATCTCAACCTCTTCTTCGTTTTCTAGATACAACCATATATATGTATATAAGAATATATGCCATGAAATGCTCATGAGAGTGCAAAGATAATAAGAATTTATTATCTAAAATCTTGAATACAATTTTCCTTCACGGAACTCCGAGAACTTAGGGTTTCCGGAGTCAACAATGAAGTTCAAAGAGCAGGGGGTGGGGGTTTTGGGTTCTAAGTATCAAACAAGGTCCAAATCAAACCAAATTCTACCCAAGGCTTCTAAATAATGTTTAAAGTTCATATAAAAAGTTTGGGCATTTTTGGAATTATTATTGATTTTCTAAAAATCCAGAAACAATACTTTAGGCTATTTTAAATAACCCAAAATTCCCTATTTATCCTAAAAATCATAAAACTATTTTTATAAGGAATCTAGGAAAATTGGTTTGACATTTTTAGGATTTTTCTACCATTTTCTAGAATTTATTTGGCTCTAGAAGAAAAGGAAAAGGGAAATCTGTGAATAGTATTGGGCCCGATTCAGTCCAGGACGGCCCAACCACAGCAGAAGTGCGCTCGCGCGTGCATGCCTGCGACGACTTTGCGAATAAGGCCCTGCAGTTTTGAATAACCTGAAGGACCCCAATCACTATTTAAAGCATTCGCTGACACTTTTCAGAAAGGCCCCCGAACTTCTAACTCTTCACATCTCGGCACCCTCGACGAAGGACGGCGACGCGCAGAACTCCGACGAGCTCACGCACTGCCCAATTCATTCAACAACTCGCGCTTGAGTTTGGCCGAAGCCATATCCAAGAGCTAAGGCCTGTTTCCCCTAAACCAATTTCATAAATGGTGAGCTATCCTACTCTGTCCACGGTGACCGTGGTTATCGCGGACACCTGACCGCGTTCCTGGTGATTAACGAAGTTCTAGCTTAATTGGACGGTTCAACGATCATCCAGAGCAAGTAAGAATGCCGAAACAAGAACGCAGATGGCAAGAATGGACCTGATTTGGGCTAGCCACGGCAAGCTTGATTTTTCGGTGTTCTTCAACCGATTTGGGGGAAATCCCAAATTGGGGAGCTATGGGGAACGATCGGAGCTATGAGTTGGTTCACTGGACGCACGATTACCTAGCGGAACATGCTGAGGCTACAATTTATAGGATACTTGAGTGGTGGTGGTCAATTCGGTCGAGCAGCGCTGGCGGCCAGAGGAAAAAGAGCTCGGTGTGTGAAACAGGTGGCTTTCACCGTGGCGCTTCCTTCGGTGATCACCGGCTAAGGAGCTACGACGGTTACCGGTGAGCTGGTGCAGCTAGGAACGACGTGGTGGAAAGCTTGGAGTGTGGCACCGCCGCAGTAACGCACGGCAACTCCGGTGACGGCCATGAGGCCACGTCGCCGGTGAAAAAGGGCAGGGGATAGCGAGCCCACGGTAGCTCATACATATCCACGAAGAGATCTTTACCCGATGAACAAAATCCATACGCCTGTGGCACAAATCCCTGCGAAGAGGTCGCCGGCGGTGAGCATCCTGTGCTGGCGGTCTGATCCTCATCAGGTCACTGTACCATGGTGAATTCCATTCAAATGAACCTGACATCCAATGTTTGAGCTCAATTTTCTCTCAAACTTATATAGCAACTAATCTGAGACTCTACAGCAAAGTTGTTCCTCTATAATAGCTCTACAACTTTGTTATAGCAACCCTAGGTAGATTCTCACTGGATCATAGTCAAAATAGCTCTCAAACTTGGATCTAGGTCACTGTCAGTCTGAAATTCAGACTTTATCAGCCTGACAGTCCAACTTTAAGCTTAATTATCTCCAATTTCTTCTTAACAACTATGCTCACACTCTTAAGCAAAATTGTTCTCCTTTATTAGGTCTACAAGTTTTATGTGGTGACCTAGGGCAAAAACCCTAGAATTTGAAAGCCACAGAGCTCCAAAGTTAAGCCAATTCTCTGATTTTTCAGACTTAGCCTATAGAACTCAAATGAGGTCCATTTTGCAATTAATTCCAAAACCCAAGATTTGGCTTACAAATCCACACATTTGTGAACTAATTAACTTAAGATACTCATTTATCATGGTTTTTGCACTTTAGTCCAAAAGTGGACTAATTTTGCACTTAACCCCCTAGGGTTTGGATTTAGGGTTTTCCAGGGTTTCAATTAGGGTTTTTGGTATCTCAGGGGTGTAAATGTAACTTAAACCATCCTTAGTAATATTTTATGACTATTTTACTTAGTTTTTGGGGTTTTCTCTATTTGGCTCTTGTTTTACCCTTCAGGATCCCCTTTAGGGTTAAGTGTCCTATACTAGGGTCTTATTTGCAAACTGCTATAACAATACAACTTGTTTGAAATTTTTACCTAGTGAATGTACTCTAGGTGTGTCAAACATATGCAAATGCCAATGCTTATGATGTTATGCTCCAGTTTTAGTAATAGTAACACCAGGGGTGTTACATCCTTCCCCCCATAAAAGAATCTCATCCCGAGATTAAAAGCCTTAGGGTAAGTAGTGGAAAAGGAAATGCTTCACGTTTTTATTTCTTGAGTTTTGGTACAAGGCAGGGGTGGGTTTGGGGCTCACGCCTTTATATCAACAATGTTTTACACTTTACAAATTACAAGAGGCTAAAAAGCCTAGGAAATTTTTATCTAAGAAATCTTGAGTTTCCCAAGTGGCCTCATCTTCGGAATGCTGGTTCCACAATATCTTGTAAAACTTGAGAGTTTTTCTTCGGGTAATCCTGTCCTTTTGATCCAAGACTCGAATAGGATGTTCAGAATATGTTAAGTCTGGTTTAAGGACAACATCTGTCACTTCAATGGTTCGATCTGGAACCCGAAGACACTTCTTTAACTGAGACATGTGTAACACATTATGCACAGCAGACAAGGTTTCGGGTAGTTGGAGTCGGTATGCCACTGTTCCACATTGCTCAAGTATAGGAAAGGGACCAATGTACCGGGGTGCAAGCTGTAACACCCCTGGTGTTACTATAACTAAAACCTGAGCATGGCATCATGAGCATGGGCATTGCATATGTTTGATACACCTAGAGTGCATTCACTAGGCAAAAATTTCAAACAAGTTGTATTGTTTTAAAGTTTTACAAATAGGACCCTGGTTAAAGAACTTAACCCTAACTAGTGGTTAAAGGGGTAAAACTCAACCCAAGTTGAGAAAAACTTTAGTGCTTGTGAGAAAAGTCATAAAATATCCCCAAACACTAAGTTGAATCACATTTATACCCCTGGGATGCCAAAAACCCTAATTGGAACCCTGGAAAACCCTAAAACCAAACCCTAGGGACCTAAGTGCAAAATTAGTCCACTTTTGGGCCAAAGTGCAAAAGCCAAGCCAAACAAGTATTTTAAGTCCTTTGGTTCACCAATATGTGATTTTGCAAGCCAAACCCTAAGTTTTGGACCTAAATGCAAAATGGGCTTCATTTGAGTTTACTCTAAGTCTGAAAAATCAGTGAATAGGCTCAACTTTGGAGCTTTATAACTTGCAAACTATAGAGTTTTTGCCCTAGGTCACCACATCAAAGTTGAAGACCCATTATAGGAGAACAGCTTTGCTAAAGGGTGCGAGCACAGTTGTTATGAGAAATTTGGAGAAAAACCCAGTCCAAAACTGGCTGTCAGGCTGTTTAATCTGAAGTTCAGTTCAGCTGGTGACTGACATCAACTTCTAGCTCAGATTCAAGCATGATCCAGTGCTCAAATATGTTCAAGTCCTATAGTCGAATTGTAGCTGGTATGTAGCACTACAACTTTGATGCAGTGACTTGGGGGTGTTGTCACATGAAATCTGGAGAAAAAGGACGCTAGACTTGCTCGGTCAGAAGCTCTGATGGGGCAATGCCATGGTACAGTGATCGCTTGAACTGAAGAAGATCGATTCGTTCTCGTCGCCGGTAGCTGCCGCCGTCGATCGCCGCTCGCCAAGATTCGTGCTCGGCGGTCACCGGATAAGGCTGCCGTGGTAAAGGCCCTCGTCACCGGTGAGCTGGAAGTCACCCCGCTCGGCCACGGTACATCTCCTCTAGCTCACCGCCCGCGGTAAAGCGCTCGCCGTCGACCGCCGCCTCTCGGCCGAGTGCCGCGTGGCTCAACTCTTACTCCGTGCCGTCGTGACCCCTCACGGCTGTCTCATCAAGGCCGGTGAGCCCGCCACGGCGGTAGACACGTAGTCGCGAAGCCGATAACCTTCATCTCCTCCGACCGCCGCGCATCTCCTCGAAATTCACCGGCCACCGTCCTTGGAGCCTATAAATTGAGGGCAGGGCTAGTTACGCCATGAAATTGTGAAACTATCGCACCCGCTCCCACACCCGATTGTCCACCAGCTCGCCTGAATTTTGCACTTCCCCCAAATCGGTTCTCCGCCGCCGTAGAAGTGAACTCGCCGTCGCCAGCCTAACTCCGGTCAGTACCCACCCGTTGCTTCCTCGTTTAAGCATTCTCATGCCTCAGTGATGCTTCCCGACCCCTTCAATTGAACTAGACCGGCGCACATCGCCGGGAACACGATCACTTCGCCGCTTTGCTCACGGTCACCGTGGCCGGAGCTCCATGATCCACTAATAGCGCAATTAAGTTAGGGGAAGTAGTTAGGCTAACCCCAATTCCATGTCCACCGCTCGGAGAGCTCAGCCGCTGCCCCAATCGGCCGGTCTGCTTGCTCGCCGGAGCGCGGCCGCGCTGAGCACCGTCGAGGACCTCGTGTTGTGAATTGACAAGAACCCAGGGACCTTTTCGTGAACTGTCAGCGACTCTGTGAAATAGTAAAAGAACTCATTTCCAGTTAACTAAAAACCCGAGGGCCTCTGCGCAAAGTCGCCTCGCGGGCGCGGGCGCGCGCGCGAATCCGCCCGGGCTTGGGCCGGCTGGACCAGAAGCGGCCCAGTACTGTTTAAGAGTTTTTCCTTTTCTTTTTCAGCAGAACTTTGAAAAACTGTAGAAAATAGTAGAAAAATCCTAAAATTATGAGACCAATTTTCCTAGGCTTGTTATTTTCCATAGTATTTAATAAAAATAGTTTTATGATTTTTAGTTTGAACAGGGAATTTTAGGATATTTAAAATAGCCTAAACTATTGATTCTGGATTTTTAGAGAATAAATAATAAGCCCAAAATTTCCCAAACTTTTTATGTGAGCTTATCACATTATTTAGAAGCCATGGGTAGAGTTTGGTTTGATTTGGACCTTGTTTGATCACTAAACCCAAAACCACCCCCTGCTCCATGAACTCCTTTACTGACTCCGGAAACCCTAGGTTCTCGGAGTACCGTGAAGGAAAGTTGTATTCAAGACATAACTAATAAGTTTATGCTACCTTTGCATCCTCATGAGCATTCCATGACATCCATTCTTATGCATGTATATGATTATATTAGAGCAAGAAGAAGAAGAAGAAGTTTTTGAAGAAGGGATACCACCCACCTCTGATCCTCAAGCGGATAACTGCTTTTATTTTGATATCTGTGGATCCGAGCAAGACACCTCTGATAACAAAGGCAAGCCCCGGTGCATTTGCCACCCCCCTTGATGTTTTTAAAATCTTTCTCACTTGCTTGATGCATTAGGTGATAGGAGTTGATTGATTAAACAATTCCTGCATTACCTTCCTTGATCTTGATTACTCTCCTTGAAATCCTGTTTTTACAAAAAGGTTTTACTTTGCTTAGTATTGCTTTAGAAAAACAAAAGGATTTGTTTTACAAAAGATGTTTGGCAAAGTGGGAGGGATGTTTTCGAAAATAAAACTTGATGGTGGATCCATCACGGCCGTGATGGATTCAACATCGGAAAAGATGTACCTCTGCCAGGTACCAAACTTTGGGTTTGAAATGGTTAAGCTGAGACCGGGCGGGTGACTTGCACGAGAAGAGAGTCTCGGTGTAGTGTCTCCGTCTGAGTCGATTAAGGACCTTGTCGATGTAGGCTTGATGATCGAGGACCCTTTAACTGGTCACATGCCTCGTCATGGGTAAGCCTTGCCTCGGGCAGACTAAGGCCGGAATAAGATAACACGAAATGGGAGTGGAGCGGTGGCGAGAGTAGCGTGTACCCTCCGTAGCAAGAGGCTGGACGGTGGTGTATCTGTGCTCTCGGTTTGCGTGAACCTGATCCGGTCTTAAGAACCCCGGTGGCGGGTTGACATATGCAAGGGTTAAGTGCTACATATGTCGTGTGATTGGAGATCCTCAGCTGAGTATAATCGATTCGGATCGCCGTACCTTCGCGGTTATGAAGACTTGGTCACTGCCCTACACGTAGCATTCCACTAAAGATGATGGGTTTTTGGTTAAGAAATTGGCTAGTGCAGGACCAGTGATTGAACTAGGGTAGAAAGAACTCTAGTGCAGGTAATTCTACCTAACTTGACAAATAAAATTGGATTTTTAAGGATCCACTTTAGTAAGCATTTCTGCAAAATAGAGTCTTTGATTCTTGAGAAGCCTTACCTTGACTCCCATATAACCAGCATACCCTTGAGAGTCTTTTCCTTAGTCGGGTAAGACTTGCTGAGTAATTCCATACTCAGGGTTTATCCCTTTGTTGTTTTTAGGTGGGGAAGTAGCAGATTTTTGCTGCTTCTGTGCTAAGGTGGTTCCCAAGGGAGAAAACCAAGACTGAAGTGCGGGAGGACTCGGTCCTCCATCTAGAATCTTTTGTTATAGTCTTTCGGGAGAAGTTTGAGTCTCCCTGGTTTGTATAATTATTACTTTTATGCACTCACTTTTAGAACTGGTCTGTAATAACTTAACTTGAGCTTACTTTGGAAATAAATGTAAGATTATGTAAATCGCTTCCGCATATCTTTATCTCCGATGATCTGTAATGTCTGCAAGACGGGTGAAACGTTCCTGGTGAGGTAAGGAAAGATACCGAGCTTGTCAAGTAACTTAGGAACATCTACAGGGTGTCTGATGTCTGTTAGACAAGGACAACTGTAGGTGGGCCTGATTACTTGGGAGGTTCCGTCACAGCTGGTATCGGAGCGTAGCCCTTCTTTGCAGATATTGAGGCATCTTCAAAAAGATTTTCAAAAGTCTTACCTAAAGATTCTTTTCTCTTCTTACCTAAGTATTCTGAAGAGTTTATCTTAAAGACCAGATAGGAAGAGTGCAATGTATAGAAGGTTGAATCAACCAAGGTTGATTCTGTACTTACTCATGCATCATGCTAAGAATTATACTAATAAATTTCCCCCTTAGAAAATGTCGCCGCGCACAAGAAAGACCGCGCGTAAGTCGACTGGACCGATTGGAGTACCTCGACATCAACTTGCTCCGCGAGATGTAGATAGTAGTAGCGGGAGCAATGATCCTATAGGGGATCTGGAAGCAGGAGTAAGCAGGCTCCAATTGGAACTCCGCCGCAGGACAGCTATATGGATTGGAGATGGTGACCGTATAAATGAGTTACGAAGAGACATTCGCCATCTACAAGACCAGCTGGCCGATCGGGATTTGGCACTCGATTGGGCTGTTCAATCTCGTTCATTGGCATGGGCCAAGGAGGCAAGGGCTCAGGCCCGAGTTAAAGAACTCAGCTCAGCTGTCGACGACTTGCAGGTTTACTGCAATACATTGCATGAGGAAGTCCATGTGCTCTACTCGCAACTACACCCTAGTGAGCCTATATCCTCTGCTGAGGCGGAAGCCGGACCCTCCCACGTTGCGGGACGCGCGTTGGGTGGGGAGTTAGATCTGTTTGAACCCCCTCCTTCTTTGAGGTTGGTGGACGTCTGGACTCCCACACCTGACAATGAAGCCAAAAGCAACGGGAAGCAGGACTAGTAGTGTAGTAAAAGTAGAGTAGTGTATTGTAGGATGTACTATTGTATAATAGGGTAAACTTTTGTAAAATGGGTTATGTATCCTGTTGTATAATATCGAGTCTGTACCATTACTCTTTATAGTAATGTAAAACGGAAGGTTTTCTTTGGCACATTATGTTTATTCAAATGTTTTTGCCTCAGATGCCAACCAGGACTCGTGCACAGGATGCAGCCGGAACATCCGGGGGTCGGGATGTTACCCCGAATCCGCCTCCCGTCCCACCCACGCTTGCCGAGGCAATTGCTGCCCTGGTAAACGCCACAGCCGACAACACCCGCTTCCTAAGGGAGATGGCGGGTCAGCAACAGCTTCAACAACAAGCAGGAAGAGGATTCCAACAAGGTCCCCGTGAGACCACTTATCTGGATTTCTCTGAGACTCGTCCGCCTCTCTTCATTAAAGCAGAAGACCCGCTCGAAGCCGACGAATGGATACGGGTCATAGAACAGAAATTTGGCCTTCTTCGCTGCTCAGAAACCCAGAAGCCATTATTTGCAGCACAGCAACTTCGAGGCCCTGCCAGTACTTGGTGGGGGAACTTTGTGGCCATCCAACCGGATAATCATCAAATTACATGGAACGAGTTCAAAGCAGCATTCCGCGAGCATTACATCCCTGAGGGAGTGCTGCACATGAAGCAAGAAGAGTTCATGAGATTGAAACAAGGGGGAGATACTGTGAACCAGTATCTCAACAAGTTCAATCACCTGTCACAATACGCAATTGATCAGGTGAACACAGATTTGAAGAAAAGGAATTGTTTTATGAGAGGTCTGAACGACCGGATGCAGCGGAAAATGGCTGCATGTATTGATCTTACTTATGGAAAGGCTGTCAGCACAGCCTTATCTGTGGAGGCCAAATATGCAAATTCTGGGAAAAGTAAGGGATTCAGTGGTGATCGGCCTAATCAGGGCCCGGTAAAGAGGCAACGGTTTATTCTCCGGGCCTCTAACCAGAACCGTTCAAGTGCACCATCTTTCCCTTTCAAGCAGCCTATAATTATTCGTCCCAACAAAGCCCCTACTGTCCAAAGTCAGCCGGGTGCCCCAGGCACTCGAATCCCTGCTCTGCCAAGTTCGTCAACTGGATGTTTTAACTGTGGCAAATCTGGGCACTTTATTAAAGATTGTCCCTATCCTCGGCAAAATCAGGCTAATAATCAGCAAGGATCGGGAAATTCAGCTCCAGGCAAGGGAAGTACTTCGGGCAAGAATACCAAGAAAACGGGGCGAGTATATTATACGCAAGTGGCTACCACACCGGAGGGAGAGCCGGTGATGATGGGTACGTTCCCTGTGGCCAGTCACCCAGCAATAATTCTTTTTGATTCTGGTGCTTCGCATACCTTCATTAGCAAGACATTTGTGGAGCAACATCACATTACATGTCATGAATCAAAAGAGGGTTTTAAAATTCATTCACCTGGGGGACACATTTTTACTAAAGAAGTGGCCTATGGAGTGCGAGTAACTATGGCCGAACGGAACTTTCCTGCTAACATGATTGTTCTAAGAGGCCAGGATATAGATGTAATTCTGGGTATGAATTGGTTAACCCAACACAAGGCAGTACTCAACACTGAACTCAGAACCGTCAGGTTGAGTCATAATCAAGAAGAAATTCTCTTGTCTCTCCCCAAAACCAATCCAGCCAAAGCTTCTGGTAGAATATTTGAAGCCATTGTACCGGAGATCAAGAACATTCCGGTAGTATGTGAGTTTCCAGATGTATTTCTGGAAGATTTGCCTGGACTACCCCCTGAAAGAGATGTAGAATTTGTAATTGAGCTAAAGCCCAGTACGGCTCCTATCTCCCGAAGATCGTACCGTATGCCCCCTAATGAATTGGCGGAATTGAAGATTCAATTACAAGATCTACTGAATAAGGGATTTATCTGGCCAAGCTCGTCCCCTTGGGGTTGTCCCGCCATCTTTGTGAAGAAGAAGGATCAAACCTTGCGCATGTGCGTGGACTATCGGCCCCTGAATGAGGTCACTATCAAGAATAAGTACCCTCTTCCAAGGATCGACATCTTATTTGATCAACTGACTGGGGCGAGGGTATTTTCTAAAATTGATCTCAGGTCGGGCTATCATCAAATCCGTATTCGGCCCGAGGATATACCGAAGACCGCTTTTACTACGCGGTATGGATTGTTTGAATATCTAGTAATGTCTTTCGGGCTCACAAATGCTCCTGCCCACTTCACCTATTTGATGAACTCGGTGTTTATGCCTGAGTTGGACAAGTTCGTGGTGGTCTTCATCGACGATATTCTGATATACTCTAAAAATGAAGAGGAGCATGCTCAGCACCTACGGATTGTATTGACGCGCCTGAGGGAACATCAGCTATATGCCAAGTTCAGCAAGTGCGCGTTCTGGCTGGAAGAAATTCAATTTTTGGGGCACGTATTATCAGCTAAGGGAATTGCGGTAGATCCTAGCAAGGTCAAGGATATTCTGGAGTGGAAACCTCCAACGACTGTTCATCAAGTCCGGAGTTTTCTTGGACTCGCAGGATATTATCGCAGATTCATACCTGATTTTTCTAAGCTTGTGAAGCCAATCACAAGTTTATTGAAGAATGATACTAAGTTCAATTGGTCTTCTAAATGTAATGAAGCCTTTGGGCAATTGAAGACACTATTGACCACTGCTTCGGTATTGGCTCAACCGGACATCACTAAACCTTTTGATGTATATTGTGATGCGTCAGGCAGTGGACTCGGCTGTGTGCTAATGCAAGAAGGCCGAGTAATTGCGTATGCTTCAAGGCAGTTACGCCGACATGAGGAGCACTATCCAACTCATGATCTGGAGTTAGCTGCGGTGGTTCATGCCCTGAAAATATGGCGTCACTATCTGCTGGGAAATATCTGCCACATATACACCGATCATAAAAGTTTGAAGTATATATTTACCCAGTCAGAGTTAAATATGAGGCAAAGACGATGGCTTGAGCTCATTAAAGATTATGAACTGGAAATCCATTATCACCCAGGCAAGGCCAATGTGGTGGCAGATGCATTGAGTCGTAAGACTTCCTGCCACTGTCTTATGGTTAAAACCTCCGAGAACACTTTATGTCAAGAAATGGAGAAGTTAAACCTGGGGATAATCCAGCAAGGAACTCTGAGTCAACTAAAGCTTGAGTCAACCATTTTGCAAAGGATAATTGATGCTCAAAAGGATAATCTGGGCATGAAGCACATACGAGAGAAGATAAGGGCTGGAACAGCCCAATGTTTCAAGGAAGATGATCAAGGTGTGTTATGGTTCAACAACCGCATAGTAGTGCCGAAGAATGAGGAACTCCGCCAGCAAATCTTAGATGAAGCGCATCTTAGTCGCTATTCCATTCATCCGGGAAGCACTAAGATGTACCAAGATTTAAAGCAACATTACTGGTGGACGAAGATGAAGATTGAAATTGCACGCTATGTGGCTAAGTGTGACACTTGCAGACGTGTCAAAGCCATACACATGAAAACTGCTGGTCCATTGCAATCTTTGCCAATCCCAACATGGAAATGGGAAGACATCAGCATGGACTTCATTGTGGGATTACCCAGGACCGCAAAAGGATATGACTCTATTTGGGTTATCATTGATCGACTCACAAAGATCGCCCACTTCCTCCCGGTCAAAGTAAAATATCCTGTCATTACCTATGCGGAGTTATACATTGCCCGTATTCTCAGTTTGCATGGTGTTCCAAAGACCATAGTGTCGGATCGTGGACCTCAGTTCGTATCCAAATTTTGGGAAGAACTTCATAAATCCCTGGGAACTAAGTTACTCCACAGTTCGGCCTATCATCCTCAAACCAGTGGACAAACTGAGAGAGTGAACCAAGTACTTGAAGATATGTTGCGGGCATGTGTCCTGGATTTCTCACAGAAATGGGATGAATGTTTACCTTTGGCGGAGTTTTCATATAATAACAGTTATCAAGAAAGTATCCAGATGGCACCTTTTGAAGCTTTGTATGGGCGACGGTGTCGAACTCCGCTAAATTGGTCTGAACCTGGTGAAAGGTATTTCTTTAGGCCTGATATGGTAAAAGAAACCGAAGAAAAGGTTCAGAAAATAGTACATAATATGAAGAAGGCACAGGCTCGTCAGAAGAGCTATGCAGACAAACGGCGAATGCCCTTATACTTCTTAGAGGGAGACTACGTCTACTTAAAGGTTTCACCAATGAAAGGCGTATCGCGTTTTGGGATTAAAGGAAAACTTGCACCCAGGTACATTGGCCCATTCCTGGTACTTCAGCAATGTGGACCAGTGGCATACCGACTTCAGCTCCCCGAAACATTGTCTGCCGTGCATAATGTGTTCCACGTGTCACAATTGAAGAAGTGTCTTCGGGTTCCCGATCGAACCGTTGAAGTGACTGATGTTGTCCTGGAACCAGATTTAACGTACTCGGAACATCCCATTCGAGTTCTGGATCAAAAGGACAGGGTTACCCGGAGAAAGACTCTCAAGTTTTATAAGATACAGTGGAACCAGCATTCGGAAGATGAGGCTACATGGGAAACCCAAGAATTCTTAGATAAGAATTTCCCAGGCTTTCTAGCCTCTTGTAAGTTGTAAAGCTTGTATAGCTGTGTAATAAAGGAATAAAACCCCACACCACCCCTGCCTTGTACCAGAAATAAGGAAATAAAAATGTGACACATTTCCTTTTCCATTACTCACCCTAGGACTTTAAATCTCGGGACGAGATTCTTTTATGGGGGGAAGGATGTAACACCCCTGGTGTTACTATAACTAAAACCTGAGCATGCCATCATGAGCATGGGCATTGCATATGTTTGATACACCTAGAGTGCATTCACTAGGCAAAAATTTCAAACAAGTTGTATTGTTTTAAAGTTTTACAAATAGGACCCTGGTTAAAGAACTTAACCCTAACTAGTGGTTAAAGGGGTAAAACTCAACCCAAGTTGAGAAAAACTTTAGGGCTTGTGAGAAAAGTCATAAAATATCCCCAAACACTAAGTTGAATCACATTTATACCCCTGGGATGCCAAAAACCCTAATTGGAACCCTGGAAAACCCTAAAACCAAACCCTAGGGACCTAAGTGCAAAATTAGTCCACTTTTGGGCTAAAGTGCAAAAGCCAAGCCAAACAAGTATTTTAAGTCCTTTGGTTCACCAATATGTGATTTTGCAAGCCAAACCCTAAGTTTTGGACCTAAATGCAAAATGGGCTTCATTTGAGTTTACTCTAAGTCTGAAAAATCAGTGAATAGGCTCAACTTTGGAGCTTTATAACTTGCAAACTATAGAGTTTTTGCCCTAGGTCACCACATCAAAGTTGAAGACCCATTATAGGAGAACAGCTTTGCTAAAGGGTGCAAGCACAGTTGTTATGAGAAATTTGGAGAAAAACCCAGTCCAAAACTGGCTGTCAGGCTGTTTAATCTGAAGTTCAGTTCAGCTGGTGACTGACATCAACTTCTAGCTCAGATTCAAGCATGATCCAGTGCTCAAATATGTTCAAGTCCTATAGTCGAATTGTAGCTGGTATGTAGCACTACAACTTTGATGCAGTGACTTGGGGGTGTTGTCACATGAAATCTGGAGAAAAAGGACGCTAGACTTGCTCGGTCAGAAGCTCTGATGGGGCAATGCCATGGTACAGTGATCGCTTGAACTGAAGAAGATCGATTCGTTCTCGTCGCCGGTAGCTGCCGCCGTCGATCGCCGCTCGCCAAGATTCGTGCTCGGCGGTCACCAGATAAGGCTGCCGCGGTAAAGGCCCTCGTCACCGGTGAGCTGGAAGTCACCCCGCTCGGCCACGGTACATCTCCTCTAGCTCACCGCCCGCGGTAAAGCGCTCGCCGTCGACCGCCGCCTCTCGGCCGAGTGCCGCGTGGCTCAACTCTTACTCCGTGCCGTCGTGACCCCTCACGGCTGTCTCATCAAGGCCGGTGAGCCCGCCACGGCGGTAGACACGTAGTCGCGAAGCCGATAACCTTCATCTCCTCCGACCGCCGCGCATCTCCTCGAAATTCACCGACCACCGTCCTTGGAGCCTATAAATTGAGGGCAGGGCTAGTTACGCCATGAAATTGTGAAACTATCGCACCCGCTCCCACACCCGATTGTCCACCAGCTCGCCTGAATTTTGCACTTCCCCCAAATCGGTTCTCCGCCGCCGTAGAAGTGAACTCGCCGTCGCCAGCCTAACTCCGGTCAGTACCCACCCGTTGCTTCCTCGTTTAAGCATTCTCATGCCTCAGTGATGCTTCCCGACCCCTTCAATTGAACTAGACCGGCGCACATCGCCGGTAACACGATCACTTCGCCGCTTTGCTCACGGTCACCGTGGCCGGAGCTCCATGATCCACTAATAGCGCAATTAAGTTAGGGGAAGTAGTTAGGCTAACCCCAATTCCATGTCCACCGCTCGGAGAGCTCAGCCGCTGCCCCAATCGGCCGGTCTGCTTGCTCGCCGGAGCGCGGTCGCGCTGAGCACCGTCGAGGACCTCGTGTTGTGAATTGACAAGAACCCAGGGACCTTTTCGTGAACTGTCAGCGACTCTGTGAAATAGTAAAAGAACTCATTTCCAGTTAACTAAAAACCCGAGGGCCTCTGCGCAAAGTCGCCTCGCGGGCGCGGGCGCGCGCGCGAATCCGCCCGGGCTTGGGCCGGCTGGACCAGAAGCGGCCCAGTACTGTTTAAGAGTTTTTCCTTTTCTTTTTCAGCAGAACTTTGAAAAACTGTAGAAAATAGTAGAAAATCCTAAAATTATGAGACCAATTTTCCTAGGCTTGTTATTTTCCATAGTATTTAATAAAAATAGTTTTATGATTTTTAGTTTGAACAGGGAATTTTAGGATATTTAAAATAGCCTAAACTATTGATTCTGGATTTTTAGAGAATAAATAATAAGCCCAAAATTTCCCAAACTTTTTATGTGAGCTTATCACATTATTTAGAAGCCATGGGTAGAGTTTGGTTTGATTTGGACCTTGTTTGATCACTAAACCCAAAACCACCCCCCTGCTCCATGAACTCCTTTACTGACTCCGGAAACCCTAGGTTCTCGGAGTACCGTGAAGGAAAGTTGTATTCAAGACATAACTAATAAGTTTATGCTACCTTTGCATCCTCATGAGCATTCCATGACATCCATTCTTATGCATGTATATGATTATATTAGAGCAAGAAGAAGAAGAAGAAGTTTTTGAAGAAGGGATACCACCCACCTCTGATCCTCAAGCGGATAACTGCTTTTATTTTGATATCTGTGGATCCGAGCAAGACACCTCTGATAACAAAGGCAAGCCCCGGTGCATTTGCCACCCCCCTTGATGTTTTTAAAATCTTTCTCACTTGCTTGATGCATTAGGTGATAGGAGTTGATTGATTAAACAATTCCTGCATTACCTTCCTTGATCTTGATTACTCTCCTTGAAATCCTGTTTTTACAAAAAGGTTTTACTTTGCTTAGTATTGCTTTAGAAAAACAAAAGGATTTGTTTTACAAAAGATGTTTGGCAAAGTGGGAGGGATGTTTTCGAAAATAAAACTTGATGGTGGATCCATCACGGCCGTGATGGATTCAACATCGGAAAAGATGTACCTCTGCCAGGTACCAAACTTTGGGTTTGAAATGGTTAAGCTGAGACCGGGCGGGTGACTTGCACGAGAAGAGAGTCTCGGTGTAGTGTCTCCGTCTGAGTCGATTAAGGACCTTGTCGATGTAGGCTTGATGATCGAGGACCCTTTAACTGGTCACATGCCTCATCATGGGTAAGCCTTGCCTCGGGCAGACTAAGGCCGGAATAAGATAACACGAAATGGGAGTGGAGCGGTGGCGAGAGTAGCGTGTACCCTCCGTAGCAAGAGGCTGGACGGTGGTGTATCTGTGCTCTCGGTTTGCGTGAACCTGATCCGGTCTTAAGAACCCCGGTGGCGGGTTGACATATGCAAGGGTTAAGTGCTACATATGTCGTGTGATTGGAGATCCTCAGCTGAGTATAATCGATTCGGATCGCCGTACCTTCGCGGTTATGAAGACTTGGTCACTGCCCTACACGTAGCATTCCACTAAAGATGATGGGTTTTTGGTTAAGAAATTGGCTAGTGCAGGACCAGTGATTGAACTAGGGTAGAAAGAACTCTAGTGCAGGTAATTCTACCTAACTTGACAAATAAAATTGGATTTTTAAGGATCCACTTTAGTAAGCATTTCTGCAAAATAGAGTCTTTGATTCTTGAGAAGCCTTACCTTGACTCCCATATAACCAGCATACCCTTGAGAGTCTTTTCCTTAGTCGGGTAAGACTTGCTGAGTAATTCCATACTCAGGGTTTATCCCTTTGTTGTTTTTAGGTGGGGAAGTAGCAGATTTTTGCTGCTTCTGTGCTAAGGTGGTTCCCAAGGGAGAAAACCAAGACTGAAGTGCGGGAGGACTCGGTCCTCCATCTAGAATCTTTTGTTATAATCTTTCGGGAGAAGTTTGAGTCTCCCTGGTTTGTATAATTATTACTTTTATGCACTCACTTTTAGAACTGGTCTGTAATAACTTAACTTGAGCTTACTTTGGAAATAAATGTAAGATTATGTAAATCGCTTCCGCATATCTTTATCTCCGATGATCTGTAATGTCTGCAAGACGGGTGAAACGTTCCTGGTGAGGTAAGGAAAGATACCGAGCTTGTCAAGTAACTTAGGAACATCTACAGGGTGTCTGATGTCTGTTAGACAAGGACAACTGTAGGTGGGCCTGATTACTTGGGAGGTTCCGTCACACAAGCTTTCCTTTAACCCCAAAACGCGATACGCCCTTTATTGGTGAAACTTTCAGGTAGACATGATCTCCAACTAGAAAGTATAAGGGCATCCGTCGGTTGTTTGCGTAACTTTTTTAACGAGCTTGAGCTTTCTTCAAATTACGAATTATTCGCTGAACTTTTTCTTTAGTTTCTTTTACCATATCTGGCCTGAAGAAACTTCTTTCTCCTGGTTCAGACCAATTTAGCGTAGTACGACATCGTCGTCCATATAAAGCTTCGAAGGGTGTCATCTTAATGCTTTCTTGATAGCTAATATTATATGAGAATTCCGCTAATGGTAAACATTCATCCCATTTTAGTGAAAACTCCAGAACACATGCTTGTAGCATATCTTCAAGTATTTGATTGACTCTCTCAGTCTGCCCACTTGTTTGAGGATGATAGGCCGAACTGTGGAGCAATTTGGTACCCAGGGATTTATGAAGTTCTTCCCAGAATTTGGATACGAATTGAGGTCCACGATCCGACACTATAGTCTTCGGAATACCGTGCAAACTGAGAATACGAGCAATGTACAATTGGGCATAAACAGCAACTGGGTAAACTGTCTTGACTGGCAGAAAATGAGCAATTTTCGTAAGCCGATCAACAATAACCCAGATAGAGTCATACCCCTTTGCGGTCCTGGGCAATCCCACAATAAAGTCCATACTTATATCTTCCCATTTCCATGTTGGGATTGGCAAAGATCGTAATGGACCAACAACTTTCAGGTGTATGGCCTTGACACGTTTACAAGTGTCACATCTAGCCACATAGCGTGCAATCTCAACCTTCATCTTTGTCCACCAATAATGTTGTTTTAAATCATGGTACATCTTAGTGCTCCTGGGATGAATAGAATAGCGACTAAGATGAGCTTCGTCCAGAATTTGCTGGCGGACCTCTTCATTTTCAGGCACCACTATGCGGTTGTTGAACCATACAACACCTTGACCATCTCTTCGGAAGTAGTTGGCTTTTCCAGTTTCTATCTTCTCCTGAATACGCTTTATTTCCTCATCATTCTTTTGGGCATCAATTATCCTTTGCAAAAGGACTGACTCAAGCTTCAAGTGATTTGAAGTCCCATGCTGAATCATTCCCAGGTTCAAATTTTCCATCTCCTAGCATAATGTAATGTCAGAAGTCCTCATTGTTAGACAATGGCAGGAAGCCTTACGACTGAGTGCATCTGCCACTACATTTGCTTTGCCTGGGTGATAATGGATCTCCAGTTCATAATCCTTGATTAGCTCGAGCCATCTTCTTTGTCTCATATTGAGCTCAGACTGGGTAAAGATGTATTTCAAACTCTTATGGTATGTATAGATATGGCAGACATTCCCCAGCAAATAATGATGCCATATCTTCAGGGCATGAACCACTGCAACTAGCTCCAGATCATGAGTGGGATAATGCTCCTCATGCTGGCGCAACTGCCTTGAAGCATACACAATTACTTGGCCCTCTTGCATTAATACGCAGCCGAGACCACTGCCTGATGCGTCACAATACACATCAAAGGGCTTATTAATGTCCGGTTGAGCCAATACCGGAGCAGTGGTTAATAATGTCTTCAATCTTTCAAAAGCTTCATTACACTTTGAAGACCAATTGAATTTAGTCTCATTCTTCAATAGACTTGTGATTGGTTTCACAAGCTTAGAGAAATCTGGTATAGATCAGCGGTAATAACCAGCCAGTCCAAGGAAACTTCGAACTTGATAAACAGTGGTCGGGGGTTTCCACTCCAAGATATCCTTGACCTTGCTGGGATCTACCGCAATCCCCCTGGCAGATAACACGTGTCCCAGAAATTGAATTTCTTCTAGCCAAAACGCGCATTTACTGAACTTGGCATATAATTGATGTTCTCTCAAGCGCGTTAATACGACCCGTAAATGTTGAGCATGCTCCTCTTCATTCTTTGAATATATCAAAATATCATCTATGACGACCACCACAAATTTGTCTAACTCGGGCATGAATACCGAGTTCATCAGATAAGTGAAGTGGGCAGGAGCATTTGTCAGTCTGAAAGACATTACCAGGTATTCAAATAGTCCGTACCGCGTAGTAAATGCGGTTTTTGGTATATCCTCGGGCCGTATACAGATCTGATGATAGCCCGATCTGAGATCAATCTTGGAGAATACCCTCGCCCCAGTCAATTGATCAAATAAAATGTTAATTCGTGGAAGAGGATACTTGTTCTTGATAGTGACCTCATTCAGGGGTCGATAATCCACACACATCCGTAAAGTTTGATCCTTCTTGACGAATATGGCTGGGCAACCCCATGGTGACGAGCTTGGCCGGATGAATCCTTTCTCTAGTAGATCTTGTAATTGAATCTTCAATTCTGCCAGCTCATTTGGAGGCATCCGGTACGATCTTCTAGAAATGGGGGCCGTACCGGGCTTTAACTCAATTACAAACTCTACATCTCTTTCGGGTGGTAATCCAGGCAAATCCTCTGAAAAAACATCTGGGAACTCGCATACTACCGGAATATCCTTGATCTCTGGTATAATGGCTTCATAAACTTTGCCAGTAGTTTTGGTTGGAATGGGGATAGACAAAAGAATTTCTTCTTGATTATGACTCAACCTGATGGTTCTCTAATCAGTGTTGAGGGTTGCTTAATGTTGGGCCAACCAATTCATGCCCAAAATCACATCTATGTCTTGGCCTTTTAGAACAATCATATTAGTAGGAAAGTCCCGTCCGGCCAAAGTTACGGGCACTTGGAAAGCCACTTCCCTAGTAAAGATTTGTCCCCCAGGTGAATGAATTTTAAACCCTTCTTTTGATTCATGGTATAAAATGCAATGTTGCTCCACAAATTTCTTGCTGATGAATGTATGTGAAGCACCAGAATCAAAGAGAATAATTGCGGGATGATTGGCCACAAGGAACGTACCCATCATTACCGGTTCACCGTCCGGTGTGGTGGCCACTTGCGTGTAATAAATTTGTCCCGTCTTCTTTGTATTCTTGCCCGCATTTCCCTTAGCTTGAGAAGAATTTCTAGTACCTTGTTGATTGTTTGTGCGATTCTGCTTTGGATAAGGGCAATCCTTAATAAAATGCCCAGATTTTCCGCAATTGAAACATCCTGTTGATGAACTGGGAAGGGCCGGGAGACGAGTGCCAGGGGCACCCGGCTGACTTGTTGTAGTGGGGGCAACATTGGGACGAATGAACACTGGTTGTTTGAATGGGAAGGAGGGTGGACGTGATGAAGAACGACCCTGATTAAAAGGCCGGATAACTAACTGTTGCCTTTTCTCGGGGCCCTGATTAGGCCTGTTACCTCCACTCCCCTTGATCTTTCCCGAACTTGTATATTTAGATTCGACTGCCAGTGCTGTGCTGACAGCCCTTCCGTATGTGAGGTCGATGCTGCAAGTAGCAATTTTCCTTTGCATCCAATCATTTAAACCCCTCATGAAACAATTCTTCTTCTTTGTGTCGGTGTTGACTTGGTCGATCGCATACTGCGATAGATGATTAAACTTATTGAGATACTGGGTGACCGTATCTCCGCCTTGCTTCAACTTCATGAATTCTTCCTGTTTCACGTGGAGTACTCCTTCAGGTATGTAATGCTCTCTAAAGGCTAGCTTAAATTCATCCTAGGTAATCTGATGATTGGTCGGCTGAACAACCACAAAGTTCCCCCACCAGGTGCTGGCAGGGCCACGCAGTTGCTGAGCTGCGAATAGGGGCTTCTAAGTTTCAGAACATCGAAGAAGTCCAAATTTCTGCTCAATGACGCGGATCCATTCGTCCGCCTCTAAAGGGTCTTCTGCCTTGACGAACAACGGTGGGTGCGTTTCGGAGAAGTCCAAGTAAGATGTCCCACGGGGCCCTTGCGGATAGCCCCGCCCGCCTTGTTGTTGAAGCTGCTGACCTGCCATCTCCCGTAGGAAACGGGTATTATCCGCTGTAGCGTTTACCAAGGCGGCGATAGCCTCGGCAAGTGTGGGAGGGACTGGAGGTGGGTTTGGCGTTGCCTCCCTCCCATGAGAGGTACTAGCCCCATCCTGAGCACGAGTCCGGGAAAGCATCTGTGGCAACAAACATTTGAAAACAATATGATATGCCAAAGAAAACCATCCATTTTACATTACTAAAAAGAGTAATGTTACAGACTCGAATTTTTACAACAGGATTACAGTACCCATTACACAATAACACTACTATTTCTACAACTATACTATTCCTACTTCCTATCACTAATAGTAGCCTCACTGTCGTGCGTAGGAGACCACTCATCGACCAACTTCATGGAGGGAGGGGGCCTGAAAAGGTCCAATTCACCACCAAAAGCTTCTCTCGCTACATGAGAAGGTCCGGCTTCTGTCCCGACAGAATCCGCAGGCACATTGGGGTGCAATTGTGAATACAGTATATGAACTTCTTCATGTAGAGTATTGCAATAAGCCTGCAGGTTATCGATGGCTGAGCTAAGCTCTTCTACTCTGGCTCGAGCTTTTGCCTCCTTAGCCCAGGCAATCGAACGAGATTGAACCGCCCAGTCGAGTGCTAAATCTTGATCTGCGAGCTGATCCTGCAGGCGGCGGATGTCGCTTCTTAATTCATTGATTCTGTCGCCATCAGCAACCCAAATGTCAGTCCTACGTCGGAGTTCTGTTTGAAGCTGATTCACTTGCGTTTCAAGATCCCCGATCGGATCATTAGTCCCACTACTGCTATCCTCGTGTCTTGGGCAAGTTGATGACGTGGCACACCAAATGGGACAGTATGCTTGCGTGCGGTTTTCCTCGTGCGTGGTGGCATTTTTCTAAGGGGGGAAATTTAACATAGTTCTTAGCATGATGCATGTATAATTACAGAATCAACCTTGGTTGATTCACACCTTCTATACATTGCACTCCTCCTATCTGGTCTTTCATATAAACTCTTCAGAAATAGTAGATAAGAAGGGAAGAAATTTTCTAGATGAGTCTATAGAAAATTCTTTTGAAGATGCCTCATAATATCTGCAGAGAAGGGCTTCGCTCCGATACCAGCTGTGACAGAACCTCCCAAGTCATTAGGCCCACCTACAGTTGTCCTTGCCCAACAGACCCCAGACAACCCTGTAGATGCCCCTGAATCACTTGACAAGTTTGGTATCTGCTTTTCTTACCTTTCCCAAGAGCGTTTTACCCGTCACGCAGACATTATAGATCATCGGAGATACGAAAATGCGGAAGCAATTACATAAACTTACCTTTATTTAAAAAGTAAGATAAAGTTATATATTACAGACCAGGATATAACTATGAGTGCAGAGTAATATTATTACACACCAAGGGAGGCAAAAACTCCTCCCGATAAGTTTTAAACAAAAGTTCATATGGAGGAACTCTTCCTCCCACAACTTTACTCTTGATTTTCTTCTTTGGAGAGCACCTTGGAACAGAAGCAACAAAAGTTGGTTGCTTCCTCACCTAAAAACAACAGGGAATAAAACCCTGAGTATAGAATTACTCAACAAGTCTTACCCGACTAGGGAAAGGACTCTCAAGGGTATGCTGGAGTTGGGAATCAAGGAGAGGCTTTAAAAATTCAACTTAGATACCTTTGCATAAGTAGCTTACTAAAATGAGTCCTTACTTTCAATATTTTAACGCCAGATTAAATATTAATAGACTTTGTTTGCATAAGATCTACCATTACATCAATACAGCATCCTTTTTATTCATGAAATTCACATCCTGACTTAGGTTGCAAGTCAGTGATCAAGTCTCCACTCTCTGGGGATATAACGGTAATTCGAATCGATTTACTCAGCTGAGGATCTCTAACCACACGACATATGTAGCACTTAACCCTTGCATATGTCAACTCGCCACCGAGGTTCTTAAGACCAGATCAGGTTCACGTCAACCGAGAGCACAGATACACCATCGTCCAGCCTCTTGCCACAGAGGGTACACGCTGCTCTCGCCATCGCTCCACGCCCATTGCGTGTTATCTTATTCTGGTATTAGTCTTCCCGAGGCAAAGCTTACCCTGTCCCATTCCAGGGCATGTGGCCAGTTAAGATAGTCCTTGATCTAGTAGGCCTACATACGCATCCAATCCTTAATTGACCCGGGCGGAGCATCACCTGTTCCTAGCCCAAGTCGCGAGTTAAATACTTTCATCCTTAGGATTGTTTTGGGTTCCTTAGGATGAAGAGAGCATCACAGGGAACTTTGCAGTAAGATCCCACTTTTGCTCCAAATGAAAATATTCTTGCAGGTAGAAGCCATCCTTTCTCGAGCTAGGCTAAGGACAACCTCTATCCACAAGATCTAAGCAGGGCTAAGCATTTTTTGTAAATCATGTTTGGATACTTCAACAGAAGTATCAATAAGGTTGTGGATATCAAGGAAGGTAATGCATAAAAAAGGTTCCAAGCAACTCCTATAAACAGAATGCACATTTCACTAGACTTTAAGTGTGCAGAAATAATTTAAAACACACGGAAGGGTTGCATGCACCGGTGCTTGCCTTTGTTTATGGGTGAGTCAGGCTCGGATCCACAGATGTCAAAGTAAAAACAATTCCCTGCCTGAGGTTCCGCAGGTGGTGGTGGTGAAGTCTTCTCCTCTTCTATCTCAACCTCTTCTTCGTTTTCTAAATACAACCATATATATGTATATAAGAATGTATGCCATGAAATGCTCATGAGAGTGCAAAGATAATAAGAATTTATTATCTAAAGTCTTGAATACAATTTTCCTTCACGGAACTCCGAGAACTTAGGGTTTCCGGAGTCAACAGTGAAGTTCAAAGAGCATGGGGTGGGGGTTTTGGGTTCTAAGTATCAAACAAGGTCCAAATCAAACCAAATTCTACCCAAGGCTTCTAAATAATGTTTAAAGTTCATATAAAAAGTTTGGGCATTTTTGGAATTATTATTGATTTCTAAAAATCTAGAAACAATACTTTAGGCTATTTTAAATAACCCAAAATTCCCTATTTATCCTAAAAATCATAAAACTATTTTTATTAAATACTATGGAAAATAAGGAATCTAGAAAAATTGGTTTGACATTTTTAGGATTTTTCTACCATTTTCTAGAATTTATTTGGCTCTGGAAGAAAAAGAAAAGGGAAATCTGTGAATAGTATTGGGCCCGATTCAGTCCAGGACGACCCAACCACAGCAGAAGTGTGCTCGCGCGCGCACATCCGCAGCGACTTTGCGAATAAGGCCCTGCAGTTTTGAATAACCTGAAGGACCCCAATCACTATTTAAAGCAGTCGCTGACACTTTTCAGAAAGGCCCCCTGTCGGGGACCATAATTAGGGGTACCCTCAAGACGCCTAATTCTCAGCTGGTAACCCCCATCAGCATAAAGCTGCAGAGGCCTGATGGGTTTGATTAAGTCAGGGATCAGTCCATACGAGCGACTCGATCACGCCACGCCCGAGCCTAGCCTCGGGCAAGGGCAGCCGACCCTGAGATGTTTTCCGTCTCGCCCGAGGCCTCCTCTTTCACGGCAGACGCATCTCCGGCTCGCCCGAGGCCTTGCCTTCGATAAGAAGTAACCCTGACTAAATCACCGCGCCGACCGACCAAGTCACTGGGGCCTTTAACGCAAAGGGTAAGACTGACGGGCAGCCAGGCTTGGCCAAAAGCGCCAGAGGAAACTCCGCTCCGCCCGACCCAGGGCTCGGACTCGGGCTAAGGCCCCGGAAGACGGCGAACTCCGCTCCGCCCGACCCAGGGCTCGGACTCGGGCTAAGGCCCCGGAAGACGGCGAACTCCGCTCCGCCCGACCCAGGGCTCGGACTCGGGCTAAGGCCCCGGAAGACGGCGAACTCCGCTCCGCCCGACCCAGGGCTCGGACTCGGGCTAAGGCCCCGGAAGACGGCGAACTCCGCTCCGCCCGACCCAGGGCTCGGACTCGGGCTAAGGCCCCGGAAGACGATGAACCCCGCTTCGCCCGACCCAGGGCTCGGACTCCACCCCGACCTCTGCTGAACGACCTCCGCCTCGCCCGACCCAGGGGCTCGGGCTCGGCCTCGGCCTCGGCCTCGGCCATGCAGGACAGACTCGACCTCGGCTTCGGAGGAGCCCCCACGTCGCCCGACCTAGGGCACGAGTCCGCCACGTCGACAGGAAGCGCCATCATCACCCTACCCTGGGACGACTCGGGCCGCAGAGAACAGGACCGACGTCCCATCTGGCTAGCTCCGCCAGATAGGCAATGATGGCGCCCCGCTGGACCATGACGACGGCGGCTCCCAGCTCCCTTACGAAAGCAGGGGGACGTCAGCAAGGGCCCAACCACTCCGACAGTTGTCCCTCCGCCCGGCTCCATTGCTTCTCCAACAGCCACGACGCCACACTAGCTGGGTGCCAAGATCTCTCCGGCTGCCACCTTGGCATGTACTTAGGGCACTAGCTCTCCCCCGCTAGACACGTAGCACCTTGCTACACCCCCATTTGTACACCTGGATCCTCTCCTTACGCCTATAAAAGGAAGGACCAGGGCCTTCTTAGAGAAGGTTGGCCTCGCGGGAACGAAGGGCAGGGGCAGGCGCTCTCTCGGGGCCGCTCGCTCCCCTCACCCGCGCGGACGCTTGTAACCCCCTACTGCAAGCGCACCCGACCTGGGCGCGGGACGAACACGAAGGCCGCAGGAATCTCCGACTCCCTCACGACCCGGCTCCGGCCACCTCGCTCTCGCTCTCTCTCTCTCCCCCCTTCGCGCTCGCCCACGCGCTCGACCCATCTGGGCTGGGGCACGCGGCACACTCACTCGTCGGCTCGGGGACCCCCCGGTCTCGGAACGCCGACAGTTGGCGCGCCAGGTAGGGGCACGCTGCGTGTTGACGAGTAGTTTCCCGTCAAGCTCCAGATGGGCAGTCTCCAACGACCTCTTCAACCCGGGACGGTGCTCCGTTTCGGGAGTCTCGAGTTCATGTCTTTCGACGGTAGCTACGACATGATACTCCTTCCACCGCCGCGCGACAGCGACAACGGTGGCGGACAGCCCGCCCGCCGGCGGCGGAATCGACGACGTCTTTCCCGCGTGGGGGAAGGACAACTTTCGAGCTCACCCCGTCCTCTCCCTCGCCATCGGAGGAGGAGGCGGGGCAACCAGGGCCGAGCGGGAGGCTGCGCTCAGTCGACTGTCGAGCAAATCGACATCCCCAGCGCCCCAACGGAGGACGCGTCGGGCATCACCCCCGCGTTTGAGGCGAAGGCGAGCGCCGTCCCCCCGCGACACGCCGATCCCGAGCAAGTGGACGACGCCAGCACGCTCACGGAGGGCCTGCAGGACGTCGCCCTCGCACCCAGGACGACAGCACGATCAGCCCCCGATGCGACTTCGTCGATCCTCGTCGACCAAAAGGTACGGGCTGATTCCCATCCTTCGTCATTTCGACTCGGCCTCAACCCGCCTGGCGGCCTCGCTTTGGCGGGCGCTCACGTTGAGGCGAGTGCAACCTCTCTGGGGTTTCGTGTGCGGTCGCCTTGGGACCGATTGACGGGTGTCTCGACCTACGGACCCTCTGGGTCCGAGGAAGATGACGACCCCAGCATCTGCTGGGATTTCTCTGGATCTGGCAACCCCAGTGCCATGCAGGACTTCATGACCGCATGCAACTACTGCCTCTCCGACTGTTCCGACGGCAGCCGCAGCCTTGACGACAAGGACTGCGGCCCGAGCCGCGAATGCTTCCACGTCGAGCTAGGGGATCCCTCCGGAGGCAGCTGTCTCGGCATGCCGGAGGATGGCGATCCCCCTAGGCCAGCGCCTCGCGCCGACATCCCGCGGGAGCTAGCTGTGGTCCCCGTTCCGGCGGGGGGTCACGACCCACAGCTCGAGCAAGTCCGCGGGGCGCAGGCCGGGCTCGATGAGGGAGCAGGAGCGCTCGAGGCAATCCGCCGGAACGTCGGGCAGGTATGGGCGAGCCAGCCCCCGGCTGGAGAAATACGTCACCTGCCCCAAGGTCTCCAGCACCGCATCGCCAACGATGCCAGGGACAGACCGCCACCCGCATCCGGCGGAACCGGTCAGGACCTGGCAGCCGCGGCGATGCTCCTCCGCGCGATGCCGGAGTCATCAACCACCGAGGGTCGGCGAATCCAGGGAGAGCTCAAGCATCTCCTGGAAGGCGCTGCGGCCCGGCGGGCCGAGAGCTCTGCCTCCCGAAGGCAGGGGTACCCCTCGGAACCTCGTGCCGCGACTTCCCGACTCACGCGGGAAGCCTCGGTCTTCACCGGGCGCACGCGCAACACCGCGCCTGCGGCCCCGGGCCACCTCGGTGACGAGCACCCTCATCGCGACCGTCGGGCCCGCCTCGACGAAAGGGTGCGCCGAGGTTATCACCCCAGGCGTGGGGGACGCTACGACAGCAGGGAGGATCGGAGTCCCTCGCCCGAACCACCCGGTCCGCAGGTCTTCAGCCGGGCCATTCGGCGGGCGCCGTTTCCGCCCCGATTCCGACCCCCGACTACTATCACGAAGTACTCGGGGGAAACGAGACCGGAATTGTGGCTTGCGGACTACCGCCTGGCCTGTCAACTGGGTGGGACGGACGACGACAACCTCATCATCCGCAACCTCCCCCTGTTCCTCTCCGACACCGCTCGCGCTTGGTTGGAGCACCTGCCTCCGGGGCAGATTTCCAACTGGGAGGATCTGGTCCAGGCTTTCGCCGGCAACTTCCAGGGCACGTACGTGTGCCCCGGGAATTCCTGGGACCTCCGAAGCTGCCGGCAACAGCCGGGAGAGTCTCTTCGGGACTACATCCGGCGATTCTCGAAGCAGCGCACCGAGCTGCCCAACATCACCGACTCCAATGTCATCGGCGCGTTCCTTGCCGGCACCACCTGCCGTGACCTGGTGAGCAAGTTGGGTCGCAAGACCCCCACCAGGGCGAGCGAGCTGATGGACATCGCCACCAAGTTCGCCTCTGGTCAGGAGGCGGTCGAAGCCATCTTCCGAAAGGACAAGCAGCCCCAGGGCCACCCGTCGGAAGATGCTCCCGAGGCGTCTACTCCGCCCGGCGCCAAGAAGAAAGGCAGGAGGAAGTCGCAAGCGAAACGCGACGTCGCCAGCACGGACCTTGTCGCCGCCGCCGAGTACAAGAACCCTCGGAAGCCCCCCAGAGGCGCCAACCTCTTCGACAAGGCACTCAAGGAGACGTGCCCCTACCATCAGGGGCCCGTCAAGCACACCCTCGAGGAGTGCGTCATGCTTCGGCGCCACTTCCACCGGGCCGGGCCACCCGCAGAGGGTGACAGGGCCCGCGACGACGGCAAAAAGGAAGATCGCCAAGCAGGAGAGTTCCCCGAGGTCCGTGACTGCTTCATGATCTACGGAGGGCATGCGGCGAATGCCTCGGCTCGGCATCGTAAGCAGGAGCGTCGGGAGGTCCGCTCGGTGAAGGTGGCGGCGCCAGTCTACCTAGACTGGTCCGACAAGCCCATCACCTTCGACCAGGATGACCACCCCGACCACGTGCCGAGCCCGGGGAAGTACCCGCTCGTCGTCGATCCCGTCATCGGCGACGTCAGGCTCACCAAGGTCCTGATGGATGGGGGCAGCTGCCTCAACATCATCTACGCCGAGACCCTCAGGCTCCTGCGCGTCGATCTGTCATCCGTCCGAGCAGGCGCTGCGCCCTTCCATGGGATCATTCCCGGGAAGCGCGTCCAGCCCCTCGGACAGCTCGACCTTCCTGTCTGCTTCGGAACACCCTCCAACTTTCGAAGGGAGACTTTGACGTTCGAGGTGGTCGGGTTCCGAGGGACCTACCACGCTGTGTTGGGAAGGCCATGCTACGCGAAGTTCATGGCCATCCCCAACTACACCTACCTGAAGCTCAAGATGTCGGGCCCCAACGGGGTCATCACCGTCGGCCCCACGTACAAACACGCATTTGAATGCGATGTGGAGTGCGTGGAGTACGCCGAGGCCCTCGCCGAGTCCGAGGCCCTCATTGTCGACCTGGAAAGCCTCTCCCGAGAGGTGCCGGACGTGAAGCGACATGCCGGCAACTTCGAGCCAGCGGAGACGGTTAAGGCCGTCCCTCTCGACCCCAGTGGCGACACCTCCAAGCAGATTCGGATCGGATCCGGGCTCGACCCCAAATAGGAAGCAGTGCTCGTCGACTTTCTCCGCGCAAACGCCGACGTTTTTGCGTGGAGTCCCTCGGACATGCCCGGCATACCGAGGGATGTCGCCGAGCACTCGCTGGATATTCGGGCCGGAGCCCGACCGGTCAGACAGCCTCTGCGCCGATTCGACGAGGAAAGGCGCAGGGTGATAGGCGAGGAGATCCACAAGCTGATGGCAGCAGGGTTCATCAAAGAGGTATTCCATCCCGAATGGCTTGCCAACCCTGTACTTGTGAGGAAGAAAGGGGGAAAATGGCGGATGTGTGTAGACTACACTGGTCTCAACAAAGCATGTCCGAAAGTCCCCTACCCTCTACCTCGCATCGATCAAATCGTGGACTCCACTGCAGGGTGCGAAACCCTGTCTTTCCTTGATGCCTACTCAGGGTATCATCAAATCAAGATGAAAGAGTCCGACCAGCTCGCGACTTCTTTCATCACGCCCTTCGGCATGTACTGTTATGTCACCATGCCGTTCGGTTTGAGGAACGCAGGTGCAACGTACCAGCGGTGCATGAACCATGTGTTCAGCGAACACATCGGTCGCACGGTCGAGGCCTACGTCGATGACATTGTAGTCAAGACGAGGAAAGCCTCCGACCTTCTCTCCGACCTCGAACTGACATTCTGGTGTCTCAAGGCGAAGGGCGTCAAGCTCAATCCCGAGAAGTGCGTCTTCGGGGTGCCCCGAGGCATGCTCTTGGGATTCATCGTCTCCGAGCGGGGCATCGAAGCCAACCCGGAGAAGATCACAGCCATCACAAACATGGGGCCCATCAAGGACTTAAAAGGCGTACAGAGGGTCATGGGATGCCTCGCGGCCTTGAGCCGTTTCATCTCGCGCCTCGGCGAAAGAGGCCTGCCCCTGTACCGTCTCTTAAGGAAGGCCGAGTGCTTCACTTGGACACCCGAGGCCGAGGAAGCCCTCGGGAACCTGAAGGCGCTCCTCACCCAGGCGCCCGTCTTGGTACCCCCAGCTGATGGAGAAGCCCTCTTGGTCTACGTCGCCGCTACCGCTCAGGTGGTCAGCGCCGCGATCATGGTCGAAAGGCAGGAAGAGGGGCATGCTTTGCCCATTCAGAGGCCAGTTTACTTCGTCAGCGAGGTGCTGTCCGAGACCAAGATCCGCTACCCACAAGTCCAGAAGCTGCTGTACGCAGTGATCCTGACAAGGCGAAAGCTGCGACATTACTTCGAGTCTCATCCGGTGACTGTGGTGTCATCCTTCCCCCTGGGGGAGATCATCCAGTGCCGGGAAGCCTCGGGACGGATCGCGAAGTGGGCGGTGGAAATCATGGGCGAGGCAATCTCGTTCGCCCCTCGGAAGGCCATCAAGTCCCAGGTACTGGCGGACTTCGTAGCCGAATGGGTCGACACCCAGTTGCCAACGGCTCCGATCCAACCGGAGCTCTGGACCATGTTTTTCGACGGGTCGCTGATGAAGACCGGAGCCGGCGCGGGCTTGCTCTTCGTCTCGCCCCTTGGGAAACACCTACGCTACGTGCTCCGCCTCCATTTCCCGGCGTCCAACAATGTGGCTGAGTACGAGGCTCTGATCAACGGATTGCGAATCGCCATCGAGCTAGGGGTCCGACGCCTCGATGCACGCGGCGACTCGCAGCTCGTCATCGACCAAGTCATGAAGAACTCCCACTGCCGCGACCCGAAGATGGAGGCCTACTGTGATGAGGTTCGACGCCTGGAAGACAAGTTCTATGGGCTCGAGCTTAACCACATCGCCCGGCGCTACAACGAGACTGCGGACGAGCTGGCGAAGATAGCCTCGGGGCGAACGACGGTTCCCCCGGACGTCTTCTCCCGGGATCTGCACCAACCCTCCGTCAAGATAGGCGACACGCCCGAGCCCGAGGTGCCCTCGGCCCCGTCCGAGGCGACCTCGGCCCAGCCCGAGCCATCCTCGGTTCAACCCGAGGAACCCTCGGCCCCCGAGGGCGAAGCACTGCACATCGAGGAGGAGCAGAGCGAGGTCATGCCAGATCAAGATTGGTAGACCCCGTACCTGCAATATCTCCGCCAAGGAGAGCTGCCCCACGGCCGAGCCGAGGCTCGGCGGGTAGCGCGACGCGCCAAGTCGTTCGTCTTGCTGGGCGATGAGAAGGAGCTCTACCACCGTAGCCCCTCGGGCATCCTCCAGCGATGCATCTCCATCGCCGAGGGTTAGGAACTCCTGCAGGAAATACACTCGGGGGCTTGCGGCCATCATGCAGCACCTCGAACCCTCGTCGGGAACGCTTTCCGCCAAGGCTTCTACTGGCCGACGGCGGTGGCTGACGCCACTAGAATTGTCCGCGCCTGCGAAGGGTGCCAATTCTATGCGAAGCAGACCCACCTGCCCGCTCAGGCTCTACAGACGATACCCATCACCTGGCCCTTCGCTGTGTGGGGTCTGGACCTCGTCGGCCCTCTACAGAAGGCGCCCGGGGGCTACACGCGCCTGCTGGTCGCCGCCGACAAATTCTCCAAGTGGATCGAGGTCCGACCCCTGAACAGCATCAGATCCGAGCAGGCGGTGGCGTTCTTCACCGACATCATCCATCGCTTCGGGGTCCCGAACTCCATCATCACCGACAACGGCACCCAGTTCACCGGCAAAAAATTCTTGGATTTTTGCGAGGATCACAACATCCGGGTAGACTGGGCCGCCGTAGCTCATCCCATGTCGAATGGGCAAGTGGAACGTGCCAACGGCATGATTCTACAAGGGCTCAAGGCCCGGATTTACAATGATCTCAACAAGTTTGGCAAGCGATGGATGAAGGAACTCCCCTCGGTGGTCTGGAGCCTGAGGACGACGCCAAGCCGAGCCACAGGTTTCACGCCGTTCTTCCTGGTCTACGGGGCCGAGGCCGTCCTGCCCACTGACCTGGAATACGGCTCCCCGAGGACGAGGGCCTACAACGAAGAAAGCAACCAAGCTAGCCGAGAAGACTCGCTGGACCAGCTGGATGAGGCTCGGGACAGGGCCTTACTACACTCGGCGCGATATCAGCAGTCCCTGCGACGCTACCACGCCCGAGGGGTCCGACCCCGAGACCTCCAGGTGGGCGATCTGGTGCTTCGGCTGCGGCAAGACACCCGAGGGAGGCACAAGCTCACGCCCCCCTGGGAGGGGCCGTTCGTCATCGCCAAAGTTCTGAAGCCCGGAACGTACAAGCTGGCCAACAGTCAAGGCGAGGTCTACGGCAACGCTTGGAACATCCAACAGCTACGTCGCTTCTACCCTTGAGATGTTTCCAAATTGTTCATATACCTCGCACCCACGCAAAGTTTAGTCAACAAGGAAGGGTCGGCCTCGCCTCGGCAAAGCCCGACCCTCCCTCGGGGGCTAAAAGGGGGGAAACCCCCTCTGCGTCAAAATTTTCCTCGAACAGAAAATCTCTTTTTACCAGAATATCTTTCGTACTTTTTGACTACTTCGAAAAGTGGGTCATGGAAACGACAGGGTACACGTAAGCAGTCAAGGCTGACCGAGCCGAGGGACTCCTACGCCTCCGGGATACGGACACCTCACTCATCACCTTCTGCGATAAGTAACTCGCGTTCGGATAAGGTGACTCCGCGGATCGAACAAGTCTCTACGTTCGGAAGCTCTTCTGCCGAAGCGATTCTTCGAGTTTTCTCGACTGAGTCGGTGATAGGGCCTCATGGACGAGTAAAAGTGCGCGTAAGCGGCAAGGCCGACCGAGCCGAGGGATTCCCACGCCTCCGGGATACGGATACCTCACTCCTCACCTTCCGCGAGAAGCAACTTTCGCTCGCACAAACATCCCTGTTACCGACAAAAAGTCCAGATGCTTGGAACAAGAGGAAAAGGGACGCAGCTTTACAACACAGCGAGGGTGTGTGTTCTGGCCTCGACGGCCGCACAAAGCACACGCCACAAGACAAGCTGATCCTGCAGGCTCAGGTCTTGGCGCTGGAAGGGGGCGGCGACACCCTCGGCATCGACAGCACCTTCGGCAAGGCCCGAACTAGCCTCGGACGGCGACGCGATCCGAGGCCCTCCGCTCCAAAGGACGGCGTCATCACCACGCCCGGGCGATCGTTGTCAGGGACTTCTCCGGGAATCCGGCCCGAGCAGGCGGCTCGGCCAGCCACCTCCGGGGCCTCGGCCAACCACCTTCCGAGGGCACGAGCCCAGTCCGAAGCCTCGGCTGACCGACTCCGGTGTCGATCCTGCCAACGGACAACCCGGCTAGGCTCCGGCCAACCAGGTTCCATTTCTGAGCCAACTCTGCCTCTGCTCATGCTGATATCGCTACCCCCGGCCTCGGCTCGTCGAAGAGCGGCCGAGGGGTCTCTTTAACTAAGCTAGAGGAGCCTCGGACAACAGGGCCGACCGAGCCGAGGGACTCCTACGCCTCTGGGATACGGATACCTCACTCGTCACCTTGACACGGGGCGACTCATGCTTAGTGAAGCGGTTCAGACAACCAGCAGACAAGTCTTAGTGCTCGGAAATGAGGAAAAAACACGGCTCCGTGCCATAATTACATATATGTTCAGGCCCCGAAAGCCGAAAATGAACAAAAAACCCGGCACTCGAAGTGCCATTACAAACGGAACTCCAGTTCCGCCCCCGCAGGTACGAACAACCCCACTCGATAGGGGCGGGCCTGCGGGGCGGCAGAAGAACTCTCACCCCCCAAGGACGAGAGGCAGCCATTCAGGCCAGGGGACGGAGATCCAGGGCTATTGACGGAGTTGGCAATCTCATCGGTAGAGAAGCCACCTCCGTCCGCCGACGCCTCGGAACGCGCCGGCAGGTCTTCGCCCATGCCAGGGCCGTCTAGGGCGTGGGCACTGCCCTCGCGGTGCACGGCGCAATCGTCGTCCGGACGGAGGACACGGCGTGGCGCCCTGGCCGTGCGACGACGACCCACCTCCTCCGACATGGCTGGAGGAAGTCTCCGTGAAGCTGGAGGATGCCGTTCTCCCCCAGACGCACGGGGAAGAAGAGGGCAACCGACCCACACGGAGACAGCCCCCTGACCCGCCTCGTCCTCCCTCTTGGCCTGGTGATGAAAATCCTTGAGGCTGAGGGAGGGGCAGAGGCCGCAGCCCGGCTCGCTTTCCCCCACCATCAAGCCGGAGGTCACCCTCTTGGGTGACCGCCGGTGGAGGGGTGCAGCCGGGCTGCATGATGAAAATCCTTGAAGCCGAACGATGGCTGAAAGGTACCCGCTCCCGCGGAGCAGTGTCCTCCGACGATGAGGCACGGAGGCGGCGGTTTCTCCCATCCGGGGGCTTGAAAGATGGAAAGACATGACGCATAAGGGAGGAAGAAGACATGGTCGCCTTACGAAAGGGGTCGCCCTCCTTTTAAAGGCAACTCTCCCTGCTCGCGCCCCCAACCGTCACAGGCTGAGTCCTCTCCAACACACCTCCAAGGCCCTCCCCTGCGGCGCGGGGGCTGGGACCCACTTGTCATGCAGACCGGCTCCAAGCAGAAGAAGCCGAACCGCCGTGCGCGGCGCGCGCGCAACCACCCAGCAGTTACAAGTGACCCTCCACTCTTGCCCAGACCAACGGGCGAAGGGGGTGGGCAGCCATGCGGGCGGCATGCAACCGCGCCAAGTGGACGCGCCTCTCCGACTCCCGACAGGCCAGCACGGAGGCTCAAGCCCACGCGTCGCGCAACCGGCGCGCCGGATGCTGCATGTAAGCCACTATGCCACTTGCGCCACCACCGCACCTCCTCGGTTGCGGAACCAATACCACGACCCGAGGCGGCCCAGCGCGCGGCCCAGCTGCACCAGCCTGACGCAGCGGTCAAACGCGGTCAAAAGTGGGCCGGCAGTAATGACAGTGGCAGGCGCGCAAGAGCAGCGATCGCGCCATCAGCCAGGCTCACGTCCCATCTGGAGGCAGCAAGAGAACCCCCTCTCTCACGGTGTGAAGACGACACGCCCGTGACCCGTTCCTCGAACGGCTCGCGCACGCGCAACGGCAGCCTCGCCAACTACTCGCCCCGGCGCATTAACTCCGCGGCTCGACGGGCAGCGCTACTGGCGGGAGCAGCTGGCGACGTTTCGCCTTCACCAAAACGACCACACCAAAAAAAGGTACGCCACGTCGTTCAATTTCGTATCCTTTTTCCCTTTTTCCCCTTTCTCTATCTCTTGCAACAGGGACCGGGAAGGGGGATACCCCCAAAGGGATCCTTCCCCGTGAAGGAACTAGGCTCCGAGCCTCCTTACTGATCAGGGGTTCGAAGGCTGGCCCCCCGAAGGGTTCAACTGCCGCCTCAGATCGCGTGGGCCCGACACCCACTACTGGTCAGGGGTTCGAAGGTCGGCCCCCCGAAAGGACCCACGACCGCCTCAGGCTACTCGGGCTCCGCGCTCATTACTGATCAGGGGTTCGAAGGCTGGCCCCCCGAAGGGTTCACAGTCGCCTCAGACACCGAGCGAGGGATGACCAGGGGTACGTTCGATACATAACCAAGGCTCGGGCTGCGCTCCCGAGGTACCCTAGGACATTTCCGAGACCAGCAGGAACGACTCTGTAACGGAATCCCATCGGAGGGAGGCAACGAGCCCTCGGACCCCGTCGCCAGGGGACCGGGTCCGGCAGATCACCCGCAGGTACTTTTGGGCGTGCCTCCGGGCCCCTAGCCGACCCCCAACGAACGGGGCACGGACGTCCACTCGGATTACCCGATTGCAGCTCACCGGAGACACCATGTTCGGTGCCCATCGAGGGTAACATGGCGCTCTCCCCCCTCCTCCTTGCGGAAAGGCGACGTAGGGGCGTATGTAAAAAAGCCGAGTCTGTCCCTGATCGTCCTCTCGCCCTGTGCGGAGGCTCGGGGGCTGCTCTCGCAAACCCGGCTCCGGCCGAACCGTTGACAGCGTCAACATACCAGCCCGAGAACTTGGGCCCCGACAGAGCACCTGGGCTGCGGCCTGTTCGCATGAGGGAACCACCAGACCAGCCGAAGCATTACGCAAGGCATTAAGACCTCGAAGGAGTGAAACCACTCCTCCGAGGCCTCGGGGGCTACACCCGGTGGGTGCGCTCGCGCGCACCCACCGGAACAAAGTACAACCGAGAAAGGCTGGTCCCCTTGCAAAAAAGTGCGACAAAAGCCTCCAAGCGAGTGTTAACACTCCCTTCGAGGCTCGGGGGCTACTGTCGGGGACCATAATTAGGGGTACCCTCAAGACGCCTAATTCTCAGCTGGTAACCCCCATCAGCATAAAGCTGCAGAGGCCTGATGGGTTTGATTAAGTCAGGGATCAGTCCATACGAGCGACTCGATCACGCCACGCCCGAGCCTAGCCTCAGGCAAGGGCAGCCGACCCTGAGATGTTTTCCGTCTCGCCCGAGGCCTCCTCTTTCACGGCAGACGCATCTCCGGCTCACCCGAGGCCTTGCCTTCGATAAGAAGTAACCCTGACTAAATCACCGCGCCGACCGACCAAGTCACTGGGGCCTTTAACGCAAAGGGTAAGACTGACGGGCAGCCAGGCTTGGCCAAAAGCGCCAGAGGAAACTCCGCTCCGCCTGACCCAGGGCTCGGACTCGGGCTAAGGCCCCGGAAGACGGCGAACTCCGCTCCGCCCGACCCAGGGCTCGGACTCGGGCTAAGGCCCCGGAAGACGGCGAACTCCGCTCCGCCCGACCCAGGGCTCGGACTCGGGCTAAGGCCCCGGAAGACGGCGAACTCCGCTCCGCCCGACCCAGGGCTCGGACTCGGGCTAAGGCCCCGGAAGACGGCGAACTCCGCTCCGCCCGACCCAGGGCTCGGACTCGGGCTAAGGCCCCGGAAGACGATGAACCCCGCTTCGCCCGACCCAGGGCTCGGACTCCACCCCGACCTCTGCTGAACGACCTCCGCCTCGCCCGACCCAGGGGCTCGGGCTCGGCCATGCAGGACAGACTCGACCTCGGCTTCGGAGGAGCCCCCACGTCGCCCGACCTAGGGCACGAGTCCGCCACGTCGACAGGAAGCGCCATCATCACCCTACCCTGGGACGACTCGGGCCGCAGAGAACAGGACCGACGTCCCATCTGGCTAGCTCCGCCAGATAGGCAATGATGGCGCCCCGCTGGACCATGACGACGGCGGCTCCCAGCTCCCTTACGAAAGCAGGGGGACGTCAGCAAGGGCCCAACCACTCCGACAGCTGTCCCTCCGCCCGGCTCCATTGCTTCTCCAACAGCCACGACGCCACACTAGCTGGGTGCCAAGATCTCTCCGGCTGCCACCTTGGCATGTACTTAGGGCACTAGCTCTCCCCCGCTAGACACGTAGCACCTTGCTACACCCCCATTTGTACACCTGGATCCTCTCCTTACGCCTATAAAAGGAAGGACCAGGGCCTTCTTAGAGAAGGTTGGCCTCGCGGGAACGAAGGGCAGGGGCAGGCGCTCTCTCGGGGCCGCTCGCTCCCCTCACCCGCGCGGACGCTTGTAACCCCCTACTGCAAGCGCACCGACCTGGGCGCGGGACGAACACGAAGGCCGCGGGAATCTCCGACTCCCTCACGACCCGGCTCCGGCCACCTCGCTCTCGCTCTCTCTCTCCCCCCTTCGCGCTCGCCCACGCGCTCGACCCATCTGGGCTGGGGCACGCGGCACACTCACTCGTCGGCTCGGGGACCCCCCGGTCTCGGAACGCCGACACCCCCAAACTTCTAACTCTTCACATCTCGGCGCCCTCGATGAAGGACGGCGACGCGCAGAACTCCGACGAGCTCGCGCACTGCCCAATTCGTTCAACAACTGGCGCTTGAGTTTGGCCGAAGCCGTATCCAAGAGCTAAGGCCCGTTTCCCCTAAACCAATTTCATAAATGGTGAGCTATCCTACTCTGTCCACGGTGACCGTGGTTATCGCGGACACCTGACCACGTTCCCGGTGATTAACGAAGTTCTAGCTTAATTGGACAGTTTGACGATCATCCAGAGCAAGTAAGAATGTCGAAACAAGAACGCAGATGGCAAGAATGGACCTGATTTGGGCTGGCCACGGCGAGCTTGTTTTTTCGGTGTTCTTCAACCGATTTGGGGGAAATCCCAAATTGGGGAGCTGTGGGGAACGATCGGAGCTACGAGTTGGTTCACTGGACGCACGATTACCTAGCGGAACAT
The DNA here is from genome assembly GCA_029449295.1 of Zea luxurians. NCBI lineage: Eukaryota > Viridiplantae > Streptophyta > Magnoliopsida > Poales > Poaceae > Zea > Zea luxurians. The sequence goes on from JAOPSE010000900.1 coordinate 67,072, forward strand.
GCTGAGGCTTCAATTTATAGGATACTTGAGCGGTGGTGGTCAATTCGGTCGAGCATCGCTGGCAGCCAGAGGAAAAAGAGCTCGGTGTGTGAAACATGTGGCTTTCACTGTGGCGCTTCCTCCGGTGATCACCGGTTAAGGAGCTACGGCGGTTACCGGTGAGCTGGTGCGGCTAGGGACGACGTGGTGGAAAGCTTGGAGCGTGGCACAGCCTCAGTAATGCACGGCAACTCCAGTGACGGCCATGAGGCCACGTCGCCGGTGAAAAAGGGCAGGGGATAGCGAGCCCACGGTAGCTCATACATATCCGCGAAGAGATCTTTACCCGATGAACAAAATCCATACGCCCGTGGCACGAATCCCGGCGAAGAGGTCGCCGGCGATGAGCATCCTGTGCTGGCGGTCTGATCCTCATCAGGTCACTGTACCATGGTGAATTCCATTCAGATGAACCTGACAACCAATGTTTGAGCTCGATTTTCTCTCAAACTTATATAGCAACTAATCCGAGACTCTGCAGCAAAGTTGTTCCTCTATAATAGCTCTACAACTTTGTTATAGCAACCCTAGGTAGATTCTCACTGGATCATAGTCGAAATAGCTCTCAAACTTGGATCTAGGTCACTGTCAGTCTGAAATTCAAACTTTATCAGCCTGACAGTCCAACTTTGGGCTTAATTATCTCCAATTTCTTCTTAACAACTATGCTTACACTCTTAATCAAAGTTGTTCTACTTTATTAGGTCTACAAGTTTGATGTGGTGACCTAGGGCAAAAACCCTAGAATTTGAAAGCCACAGAGCTCCAAAGTTAAGCCAATTCTCTGATTTTTCAGACTTAGCCTATAGAACTCAAATGAGGTCCATTTTGCAATTAAGTCCAAAACCCAAGATTTGGCTTACAAATCCATACATTTGTGAACTAATTAACTTAAGATACTCATTTATCATGGTTTTTGCACTTTAGTCCAAAAGTGGACTAATTTTGCACTTAACCCCCTAGGGTCTGGATTTAGGGTTTTCCAGGGTTTCAATTAGGGTTTTTGGTATCTCAGGGGTGTAAATGTAACTTAAACCCATCCTTAGTAATATTTTATGACTATTTTACTTAGTCTTTGGGGTTTTCTCTATTTGGCTCTTGTTTTACCCTTCATGATCCCTTTTAGGGTTAAGTGTGCTATACTAGGGTCTTATTTGCAAACTGCTATAACAATACAACTTGTTTGAAATTTTTACCTAGTGAATGTACTCTAGTTGTGTCAAATATATGCAAATGCCAATGCTTATGATGTTATGCTCCAGTTTTAGTAACAGTAACACCAGGGGTGTTACATGTATTTTAAGATAAAAGAGTGCATTCATTAAATCTGAAGGGGAGCTAGCTACCCAACCAATCGTCTATGCATGACATGTTTAGAGCATCTCCAAGAGTCTTTCTAATTCCACTCTCTAAAATATCATTTGCATAAACCGATTTCTATGTATTTTCAACCTATGACAGTCTTTCTATATCATGTTTGTACTCTAGAGAGCCATCACATTTTCTATATTTAGCTAGTGATAAACATAAAATAGAAGATGTCTATATTTGATAGCCATTTAGATAAGATGTTGAAAGTTATATTTTTTACAAAAAATTACTATTTGTATAGATTACAAAAAATATAAAGAGTTTATTGGAGTTGTTCTTAGAGGGTGTTTGGAATGGCTACAGGTTCCGGTTACAGTGTAGAGTTATAGTTTATAAAATCAATTTAATTAGTTTTTAAAATATTTTTAATCTAAATAATAAATGAAATAACTTATCTAAATGTCTTCTAAAAGCCTATAGTTCTAGCTTCACGATTTTCTGGAGTACTTAAAGACCTCTTTCACCAACTCTACTAAATTTTCTTGAGCTGTAGCTATCCTAAATAGGGCCTTCAAGAGAGATTGCTAGAAACAGCCAAACACCCAAATTGCAACTCTATGGAGTTTCGAGGGCTATAATACATATTTTTAAGTATTTTTTGCTGCTCTGAAATTTTTAAAAATCAATATAGACATATAGTTTAAATTTATTTATCAGTCACTAGTTATAAAAATGCAACCTAATATCTAAAATAGAGCAAACTCATACCAAACACCCCATGTTTCCAGACAACGTCGAACTTCTGGTCCAGTGGGGCTACATACTACCAGCTAGCTCACAGCCTCACACCCCGAAATTCCACCTCAAAAATAAAAAAAGAGAAAAAAAGAAAAGAAAAAAAAGGCGAAACCCTTCTCTCCCCCGCCCCAACCCGATCTCTCGCTCCCTGCCTCCCTCCGGTCCCCCGTGGCCCCGTCCCCTCTTCGCCACCGCACCGACTCGCTCTCAAAATCCTCGCGCCGGACTCCTCCGCCGCCTCCGCCGCGCCATGCCCGTCGGCGCCTGATTCATGTCTCAGCCCCACGCCGCCGCTCCCGCCTCGAAGCGCCCCTTCTCGTCCACTACCACATCCCCGTCTCCGACGTCCTCCCCTGCGACGCCGCTTATGAAGAAGGCCAAGCACCCGGCCGCCGCCGCCTCCTCCGTTGGGACGGTCGAGAAGAACGGTATCCATCTTGATACCGCCGCCGCCGCCGCCACGGGCGGGGGACGAACGAACGGCGAGGAGGATGCGGAGATGGTGCTCGTGGACCAAGATGAGCTCCCCACGCCCAGCGCGCCGGCCTCCGCGGGCGTTGCCGCCAACCTCTTCCGAAAGAAGGCCACGCTTCCGCAGCCGTCGACCTCCGCCCGCAAGCCCCTCCGCATCAGAATAGGCGCGCCCCCAATACCTTATTATGCGAATTGCTTACTCTGCGAGTCTTGTGCGATTGATCGTCATCGTCACTGAGGGGGTGTGGTCGCAATTGATTCCAGTCCTGTTGTTTCGGATATGTTACTTGCCATCTCGCGGGCTAGCCTAAAGTTTTTTCATGCCTGACATTAGGGTTAAAAGTCATAGCAACAACTATCCGTTTACATATCACTTGTTTACCTTTCACTACCAGCCGCCACCTGGACCCACCTAAAATTAGCTCTTTGATGGACGCAATATGGAAATTGGCTAGATCTGCACATTGTTTCTGGAAAACTGGTGTTTTGGTAGCCTATTATGGCATTTCGGGTTTTCTTTTCTCGAGAGTTGATTATTGTTGGGACATTTCATATTTTATACCTGCTCATACCATCAGATTGATCAGAAGAGAGATTTGCCATAGGAAACATAATACTTCTGTTGAGCGGCTGCGTTTAGTTGTTTGCTTCTGTATATTTCAAGTACTTTGTAAATTGCCACACCATTCATCTGTCTTTCTAACTAGCCGTTCAAAAGCATTTGATTAACACATATATAAACGAGAGAGAAACCGAGAAGGATCTGTTTTCCACTGAGAAGAATTAGGCACCCAAATCTAGTCAAAGGGGAATATAATCTTGGTGGTGGACTGGTATACACTGACACCTCACCCCCAGTAACTGAGCTGGAGTCAGTTCCTGTTTGGTTAATTGTACCCCTAGTACCATGGTTTGGCTTGGCATTCGTTGGCACCTATGTGTGACAACCTCCAATATTGGGAAATGACAGCCCAATTCCTTTGTAACAATTCATTATGATGTACTTCAGCACACACTATTTGCTGATTCCTTTTACTTGCTACGACACCAGTTGCTGGCAAATTCATATTGAACGCATTTATGCAAATCTTATAAATCACGAGTCACTAGCAAAGACATGCTGAACATGTGTATTTGAAAATTTGAATATCAGAAATCATTGTGTTTCCTTTTCACAACCTTTGCTTAATGCCATAGCACTATGTCTAAATGCCATTCTGGCCATCATGCACTCATTAGGTCAACCAAAACTGCCAAAAAACTTCGAAGAGGATACATGGGCGATTTTGAAGGATGCTATCACAGCTATTTTTCTCAAGCAGAAACTTTCTTGTGATGTTGAGAAACTCTATCAGGTTATACTTCTGTTGCTGACACTGTAATGTTCATGCTCCCACATTAGCATTTGAGTACGTTATACTTGTATTTGTACCACAGGCTGCTGGTGATCTTTGTCTACACAAGCTAGGGGCAAACCTATACGAACGAATCAAGAAAGAATGTGAAATACACATAGCTGAAAAGATATCAGCATTAGTGGGCCAAAGCCCAGATTTGGTTGTATTTTTGTCTCTGGTCCAAAGAACATGGCAAGATTTTTGTGATCAGATGTTGATTATTCGCGGTATTGCTTTACTTCTTGATGTAAAATATGTCAAGAATGTAGCAAATATTTGTTCAGTGTGGGATATGGGGCTGCAGCTGTTTCGCAAGCATCTATCACTATCCCCAGAGATTGAACACAAAACTGTAACTGGCCTTCTCAGATTGATTGAGAGTGAGAGGTATGCTTAAGTTCTGTTAGATGATATGTGTACTTCATGGTATATTCTGTTACCCTCTGTGAACTAGTCTTGTGATTAATCAATGATACAAGGCCATACTTACTTTACAATTGATTGCATATAATATAGGGCATGTTTGGTTGCATGGAACTAAACTTTAGTCCCTAAATTGCCAAACACAGGGACTAAAAGAGAGGAAAACATATGGTTTAGTCCCTGTGTTTGGCAATTTAGGGACTAAAGTTTAGTCCCATGGAACCAAACAGGCCCATAGGGTCATGATTATTTCAAACAAAAATTTGGAAATTACCTATATTTTTGTATATTGAGAATTTAAGGTGGTATACCTTTATCGCAAAATATGTAGCATTCAGTCTTAAACCTACATACTTTTCTGTATTCTCTACATTAGTTCAGTGTAAACAGTTACAAAATCCAGTATGGAAGGGACATTGACATATTGCTTATTTATTTTGAAATAACATGCGAAGAGATGGTGATAGAACAGAACAAATGATGCTAATAATGCTTGAATCTGCAATGAATAGTCGTAGTTGTATGCCCATATCCTTGTAATCCTATTACACAATGCCAAATCTGAACCGTGTGAACAGTATAGGACTATATGACCATATCACGATCATGGCAAGTGAGATGACTGAGCCAGGTCTGCTGCCGTCCCGACTTTGCTTTGCCTGCCCTGGGTTGGGCCCGGCTAGCATGAACACAACTTTAATATTCTGCTCTCACTTTCTAAATAAAATAGTATTCCAGTTACATTTCAGCGAGAATATTAAATATGTAGGGGATATGTATGTTCATGTGGCTTTTGGGTTTGGCCCAGGGCACGTTCATGCCTATGAACCTTAAAGTTGATAACTTATCCTTGCCTGGATTTTTCTACTGTGCTGGGTGGATCACGGATGCCCATGAACAGATCCAGCAGCAACTATTATCACAATTGAAGAAATACAATTTTTTTCCTTTGGCCCACATGCCATCTTTAATGTCTTCTTAACTATGTTAGTTTGATTGAATGTTACAACATTTGTTGATCCACATGCGACTCAATCTCAGTGTCCTTGAAGCAAAATAGTGTTTTGCCAATTTGCATTGAGTTATTTGATTATGTTCCAAGTTCGTATGAACATATGCACTGTTCTTAAGGCGTCGCCTAGGCGTCCAGGCGGAGGTCCAACGCCTAGGCGCCTTGCCCGCCTACCTCGCCTAGGCGTCCAGGCGGTGGTCCAACGCCTTGGCTCGCCTTACCGCTTTAAAAACCATGAACATATGTTTCTGGCATTGTGATGAAAATGTTAAAAAATGCCACTGTTTGTGTCATGCCTTCTCCACTTATGCTAACATGGAAATTTTGTTTAGTATGTTTGGGGCCACTCATTTCCCCACCAAAGTCATGCTTGTACTGTAGTTTAATTTGGTACTAGCTATTTTGAATGGGGGAACTGAAACAGTGTACCTAGACTTTAAGATATGTTGCTTTGTTTTAGCTAATAAGTGGAAAAATGGTGGTTCACTTGTGCAAGTTGTGGTAATTGCATGTGTGTGGAACACATCTTATAACAGAGCTTGTGAACTGAAAGAGTGTCTGCCTTGTAATTATTCATAACCCTATCAATAATAGATACGTCTGTTCAATAATTTTTTATTTTTTCTGATCAGGCTTGGTGAAGCAATAGATAGGACATTACTTAGTCATCTTTTGAAGATGCTTACCGCTCTTGGAATGTATTCTGAGAGTTTTGAAAAGCCCTTTCTTGAGTGCACTTCTGAATTTTATGCTACGGAAGGTGTTAAATATATGCAACAATCTGATATTCCAGACTACCTGAAGCATGTAGAGGTAAGGATAGATTTCCTTATATTCTTCATATTATTTACTCATGTAGAACCAGGCAGGCACACCATTTAACTGATAATATGCACCTGAGCTGTGCAGTCGAGGTTGCAAGAAGAACATGAAAGGTGCATTCTATATTTGGAAGCTAACACGAGGAAGCCACTGATCGCAACTACTGAAACGCAATTGCTAGAACGTCATACATCTGCAATTATTGAGAAGGTGATCATTTGCCTTTATAATATATGTTCCTTTTATGCAGCCTGAGCAAGCATGCGATTTTGTATGTTTCTTGTTGGGCACGATATCCATAAACTGCAATAATGCTTTACTAACCTGCTTTTGTATGTTGGTCCTTGTGTTTGTGGTGTTTTTCAGGGGTTCGCTATGCTCATGGATGCAAATCGTATAAATGACCTCTTGAGGATGTACAACCTTTTCCAGAGGGTTAATGCTGTTGAGCTGCTAAAACAAGCACTTAGTTCATATATCCGGGCTACAGGCCAGGGCATTATTATGGATGAAGAAAAGGACAAAGAGTTAGTTCCATTTCTTCTTGATTTTAAGGCATCCCTTGACAAAATATTGGAAGAAAGTTTTGCTAAGAATGAGGCTTTCTCCAATACCATGAAAGATTCGTTTGAGCACCTTATCAATCTAAGACAGGTGTCTGTTCTGATCTTCTATTGTTCTACTTGACTGGTGTTGACATCAATGTGATTTTTCTCATAGATGCCATTCTGTCTTTTTTCCCCCTATCATCTCGTTTATTATTCTCTCTGGTTATAATGTCCATGTCGTTATGATGTGAGAATGTGAGATCTTTGGGCAATAGTCTCTGCCAATTTACCAAAATATATTTTGTGATGATGATGTAGAAAGTTACACAATCAGAAAAGCTTATGCTATACTTAAATAACCAACTCCTAGAAATGACGACAATGATTTGACTTGAACTTTTGGACCTAGATTTTTATAAGAAAATATGTCTAAAATAGATATTCATTTTGTGTGTGTTGATAATTACCACATCCAGGTCTTCCAACTTTCAAAAATAACAAACAATCTCGCCTCTATTTTTGTTAACTTGTTTGTTGTAGCTAGGCTTTCTATTCTTCGTAGAGTAGTAATTTAGATTTTTTTGGGGGTTTTATATGTCGTCGCGAAAGGGCCTCTAATTGAGTTAGTTAGGTGGTCTAAGTAGCACTCCTCAGGTATTGAGTTCGTCTCCTTCGTCTGTTCCACAACAAAACACAGGTCTAAGGCCAGACCCTGGTCACGGTCGTTCTCACGTGGGCTACGATGACGTTGTGTGCCTGTGTATGAGTGAGTCGGGCAGAGGTTCGAGGATTTTCTCGACCTGCATGAGGTCTTCTTAGAAATGACTTAGGGCTGTCTTACTCCACACATGTCAGAGTTTTTTTATATGTTCATGTCAAGTAATGGGTCCCATGGTTGTTTCATGTCAACAGAACCGTCCTGCGGAATTGATTGCAAAGTTTCTTGATGAGAAACTTCGAGCTGGCAATAAAGGGACATCAGAAGAAGAGCTGGAGGGCATACTTGATAAAGTTTTGGTCATGTTTCGGTTTATACAAGTAAGTTATAGATCTATTTCATTTGACTACTAAATTGCATTTCCTCTTGATTAGCAATATAATTTCTACTTCTCTTTGTGAGGTTGCATTTTTGATGCACTACAGATATGAGGCCCTTTTTTCTTAAATATGCACTCTATGTACTAGAAAGGTCTAGGGGAAATAACCTTGCTGGCCAATTTTTTTCTATCAAAGCTGGGCAAAACTCGTGCTGTGAAAACGGCCATCCCAATTTTAACTGGTCAAATTTCGGCTTGGTTATGAACCAAATGGAGGCTACCTGCCAAAGTGAGATCAAAATTTGGCTTGGCCTATTGAGGCGGGCAACCTAACAGACCCTATCCAATAGATGGTATAAGTTGGGCCTTCCCAAACATGGTAATGTTGGTGCCTTAAAAACATGGTGATTTTGGCTTAAATATTTAAATGAGAGTGAAAGACTGAGAAGCCTGCCTTACTAGGCTTTATGAAAAGATAAAGTGCCGATTGTTAGAGTATATTAGGCATGTTAGAATATATTAGGCAACTCCTGATATGGTTGGTTTAACCTTCCTTATATCTAGGATAACCTTCCTTATCTCTAGGATAGGCTTCTTGCCCTCCAAGTCATGTACTCCTATATATTCTCCCTAGAGGCTCAATGCAGTACATCCCTCACACTATACGCATTCTCTCCTTCCATCATGGTATCACAAGTTTAGGTTTTAGATCCAATAGGCGTCTTCCGCTGTCACCGTCGTGCCGCCCTTGGGGAGATCATCCTCTGCCGGGGGCAGCACCCTCGTAGGATGCGTGGCCGGTCCCTCTGATCTGTCGTGCCCATCATCGTCATCGCGTCAAGTCGAAGTAGCAGTAGACCGGAAAACTCACCGTCGACGCTGCTCGGACCGGTCCCTGTCGACCTGCACCGGCTGGATTCGGCACCTCCACACGCCGTCGTGGTGACGATTCTGGTCTGGTCGAATCCCTGCCGCCGGCTGGGTTGTGCACCACCATGGTGGCGGCTCCGACTCTCGCTGCAGGTCAGTCCCGCCGGAGCCACGCGCCAGGCTCGCGCTCGCGCTGGAACCGTGTGCCCGCATCGGGACGCAGCGCTCGCGTTGAGCCGCCCTCGCGTCGGTACCCTGGTGAATTCCCGCGCTTCGGTACCCCGGTGAATTCCCCAGACCTGTTGTTGTTGTCTCTTTTTTTGTTTTCCCGGTCAGTGATCGGGTTTGCGTCTCCATCGCCCACCGCCAGTCGAGTCGCGCGCCCTAGATGTCGTCTCCAACAACATTGGCTTCTTCATCTTCTTCGACGGTGCAACTGGCGTGGCATGCGGCATAACCGGAACGTCTGCCTGTGTCACGCCTCTTCGTCTGCACATCCATCTATGTCGGCTCGTCGTCGCCACCACCGATTGGCAGGATCCACCATCGACATCACCATTGTCGTCTCCGACTCGCACGCCGTCGGCTTGATCAATCGATCGCGGGCGAACCATCCTCTCGAGACGTTTGTCGTCCATCGCGCGATGCTTCGCCAAGCAAGAGGGCCATCACTGCGTCGCCTCCTCGGGCAGCAGCATCGCCGTCTGTCGTCAACCAACGTCGTTGCATCTACATCGCTGTTGACTTCGTCGGTGCGCGTTTCCCGCGCGTGGTTTGAGCAAGTTGTTCGACACCTGCGAGTTACGCCAGCACACCCGTTGTTCTGCGCTGCTGGTCCTCCTGCATGCTGCGTCAACACCTTGCGCTGGTGTTGTGCCTGTCCTAGGTGAGAAACCACCGTCGCCGGTGTGCATCGCATTTGTCATCAAGTTCTTCGCGGACAAATACCGCCATTGCGCTCCACTGGCGCTATTGAGGCTCGTTTCCTATGCGTCGTGGCTCTCACCGTTGTGATTCTAGGAACCTCGATGTGTGGCCACGCCTACCTCTTCTCTTCGTCCAGCACAACCTTGTCGCTAGCGTCATCGTCTCATCCTTGACTACTTCGTCTACTCCGCTCTGACAACCGTGTGTTGCGCCGACACTCCCGTTGTGCTGCACCACAATCGTCGCGGAGACCTTCTCTGCTGGTCCCTTGAGATGCTAGCACATATGGTTGGGGCCCTCTACCTAGTACGTCCGGTACTGGCACCACCGGCACGTGTATTCATCCACGACGCGTTTCTAAGCTTGGCAAACCTGGAACACGCATCGTCCATGGCTGCTTGACGCGTCGCCCTTGACATCGACACCCTCATCTGCCTCGACGCATCGCGCCTTCGTCTACGGCTGCTTCTCAGCGCCACCGTCATCACGGCGTCCTCTGGCGCACTGCGGGCCTTCCCGCGTGCCGCACCAGCACCCGCGACTTGTGCAACTTGTCTTCTTCGACGTCCTCGATCACAGCTACCCTACGCACGACACCTTGACGACAGCTCGACGCCCTTGCACTCGGCTACCTCGACATTATCGGCACAAAGGGCTATCATCTGCATGGGCTATTCCAGTCGCAACATTCGCACCGGTGTTCCGACTGTGGAGGGGATATTTCCATTATTCTCCGGTCTGTCCGTTCGTGTTGCTAACGCTACGACTGTGGGGGGATGTTAGAGTATATTAGGCATGTTAGAGTATATTAGGCAGCTACCAATATGGTTGGTTTAGGATTGATTGTAATCCCAAGATAACCTTCCTTATATCTAGGATAACCTTCCTTATCTCTAGGATAACCTTCTTGTCCTCCAAGTCTTGTACTCCTATATATTCTCCCTAGAGGCTCACCGGCCGCCACTACAGGCGTCGGACAACAGCAGAGGCGGCGGCCAACAATAGGCATGCAGATTAGTTAGATAAGGATTAGAAGATTAAGGAGATAAGGTTTGTTAGAGAGAAAAGAGGGGATCTCAGATTTCTCTTTAGATAAGGACTATAAGGGAGTATAAATACTTGTAAGCACCACTCTATATAAATTACGCAGAAAACTATTTAGCCTACTTCCTCCAAAGGAAGCAGGCATGTTTTCCTCTCCCAAAGCCGTTGTCCAGCGACCGCCGAAGAACAACGTGGCCCCTGTGCCCCTGCGCCAGTCCGCCGCGCCCCCGTCCACGGCGCCCTGCGCCAGCCCGCAATGCCTCATCCCTACAATCTGCACAGTCTCTATAATAGGAGCTGTAATCCTATCAGCCAAACCCTTTATTTCTTTTGTATGATGTAAATATGTAATAAATTTGTTAAATGATTTCAAACTAACAAAATTGTTTAAGCGCTAACTGGAAAACTCAATTTATATAATAGTTTAATTGCAAGCTTTATATTTCATCATCTGCAGGGTAAAGATGTATTTGAGGCATTCTACAAGAAAGATCTAGCTAAGAGGTTGCTGCTTGGGAAGAGCGCATCAATAGATGCTGAAAAATCGATGATCACAAAAGTAATAATGTCTTTTCTAGTGTTTTCACATGTTCCGACATATGTGGACAAGAACAACTTTACCAACATGCTTATGTTTGTAGCTCAAAACTGAGTGTGGAAGTCAGTTTACCAATAAGCTGGAGGGAATGTTCAAGGTAGTGTAAGCTGTTTCTACTATGATGATATTTCTAGTCTTATTTTATTTTGCACACCTCTATAGTTCTATCGTTAGATGCATCTGAAATATCAATATTTCTTTATATAGATTCAGTGCCCTTTTAACATCTCTTATTACCTGCTGGTTGTAGGACATTGAATTATCCAAAGAAATAAATGATTCATTCAGGCAATCATCTCAAGCTAGGACAAAGCTTCCCTCAGGCATTGAAATGAGTGTTCATGTGCTTACAACAGGGTAAATATTTTTGCCTCATTGCTTTGATACATACTCTCTGACTCTCTGTAGAACTTGTTCCGGTTAGATAGCTTTGTAGACCTGATTCTCATGCATGTGCTCCGTAGTCCTAGCATGGCAGGCTGGCCTTTTGATGTTGTTGGTCATATTTATGTAGTTATGATAAAATATGTTGATTTATTACAGCTATTGGCCTACATATCCACCAATGGATGTGAAACTCCCACACGAACTGAATGTGTATCAGGTTAGTATATTGCCTTGATGGGGGTAGTAAATATTTTAATGTCAGTCTGCATATTTTGTTGAATCCTCCTTTCTGAATACTTTGTTTACTCATCTCCCTCTTCTGACAGGATATATTTAAAGAGTTCTATTTGAGCAAGTACAGTGGAAGGCGTTTAATGTGGCAGAATTCTTTGGGACACTGTGTCTTGAAAGCAGACTTTCCCAAAGGCAAAAAGGAACTCGCGGTGTCATTGTTTCAGGTGCATTTTCATCTAATTTTTCAGTGCCTATCAGTTGAAACTATCTGAGATCAATAATTATGTTTTCCCGTAACTTATTGCTGCCATCAGAGTGTGGTTTTGATGTTGTTCAATGACGCACAAAAATTAAGCTTCCTTGACATCAAAGATTCCACTGGTATCGAGGATAAAGAATTGAGACGGACACTGCAATCACTTGCATGTGGTAAAGTTCGGGTTCTCCAAAAGGTGTGGTCCTTTTTTTTGTCATCATCATTTTGCATTTTCAGTATGCAGCTTCTTTAATTGTAACCTATGTTTTCAGATACCAAAAGGGAGAGATGTAGAAGATAAGGATGACTTTGTATTCAATGAAGATTTTAGTGCTCCCCTCTATCGCATAAAGGTAATATATGTACACATACACTTTGGATCTGATATGGTCATCAATCTTTACTGTTGTTATGCACTTCCAGGTAAATGCAATTCAAATGAAGGAGACGGTAGAAGAAAACACGAGCACCACTGAGAGAGTGTTCCAGGATCGGCAGTATCAGGTGCTTTAACTCTTTATGCTAGCAAACGAAAAATCTCTTAGTTCAGTTGCAGAATGGGCAGCAAGTTCTTTTATGTATTTTTTTAATTTTTGCGATGGATTATCCTTGGAACTTGCAGTACATAGCTTGAACAACATCTGCTTTTGCTTGCTCAGCTGTTATGTGCTGGATGCTTTATGATAGAAAAACGAGTCCCCTATATTGAACGTTTGAACTCCACATTATACTATTTCAAAGAGTGGACCCCTTTTTCTTTTTATATCTTCTACTAGGTTATGGGACTTCACTTATCAATGTAATCTTATCATACTCATTATGAAAATATGTAAATATGTAAATTTTGTCCTTTCAAATTGAAATTTGTAATGCATAATTTGACAAGATCCTTTTGCAGGTTGATGCGGCCATAGTTCGAATAATGAAAACGCGGAAGGTCCTGAGCCACACCCTTCTAATAACCGAGCTTTACCAGCAGGTGACACTTCAGAATATTAATTAATTTAGCTGTGTATGTTATTTACCTTACGGCAACTTGACCCCCTTTAACCTTTGGGGTTCATCCATGTTTCTCATTTCAGCTTAAGTTCCCTGTTAAGCCAGCTGATATCAAGAAAAGAATAGAGAGCTTAATAGACCGGGAGTACCTGGAGCGGGACAGGAGTAACCCCCAGATCTACAACTATCTGGCTTGACAGAGCTTTGGAGGATCATTAAAGAGACCGCTCACTTTATTATCAGAAAAGGCACTGTAAATTGGTTTGTTCTACAGTTCCTTGTTCTTTCCTGTTTTTCTTCTCTGGGAAGGAGTTGTAACTGTTGCAACGTGTCTGTATACGAGAACGTTTTTTTTTCCAGTATCAGTATAAAATGTATAAGCATAATGCATTTATCCGTTTACATTACATGTATGCTTGTCAGTTCGTGTCGTCTTCCCTGGTGCGCGACGATCTGGATAATCTGCCTGCTTACATTGTATTCTCGCTTAATTTCCGAGCGCTTGACATTTTCTTAGGGAATACTATCTCCGTTCCAAAACGAAAAATGTTTTATTTTTTCCATGTCAAATTTCAAAAATCCTAGTCAATTTAGTAGCGAAAATATTCTGTGCAAAATGTATCTTCGGTGTAATTGTGATACTCGCTTATAGGAAACATGCTCCCTTCTCAAGGAGGATGCAATTTTCGATCAAATTTATGTAAGGGGCCGTTTGTACCCGTTCGTTTTGGAGAAATTAGAATATAATTAATATAGTAGGCTATTTGGCATTGACGTGGAAGACTTTCTAAAGTTTAGATATATGTTAATATCAAATTTATATGATGAGAGATGTAAATTTTATAACACATGATTTAGCTCGGTAGAGATGTTGCACATAAAGATTTCCCCTATATAATCAATACTAGTATATAAATATATTTTATATAAAACTATATTATCTTGATTGATCTATGTTTAAATTATTATTATTATTAGAATGAAATTCAATTCAAAGGATCCAAATATAACCTAAAAATTTAATATTTATCATTTGCAAATAATTTGTGCATTATATCTATTTGGAGTTATATTTCTTGATAATATTTTTATAAAAAATAGTTAAATTTGAGAAGTTTAACTTTGACAAAACTTAGAATAACATCTTTTTTGAAATGGGGCACTACTTAAGCCATAGTAGCTATTCGACTCATCACTAAAAAATAAAAAGGACAGTCACAAACAATAGTTGTAATAGCGATTCAACTGATTAGTAAAAAGGACAGTCACGTAAGCCAAAGTTGAAGTCGATTCCTTAGTCCAAAAGTGATGAGGGTCTCGCTTAATTACAATTCACACCCGAAGATTTCGTTTACCGGGTCGTTTGGATCCCTTCATTTCAGAGGAATTGAAATTCACTCAATAAAGTAACTTATTTACTTTGGAATTTGACATTCCACCACTTTCCAAAGTTCAGATATAAGCCTATATTAAATTTATGGGGTGGAGGATGAGAAATGATTTTAAAGATGAAAGATACAACTAGGATTCATCAACCCAATTACATGAAGCTTTGACATAAACTTGTCGAGCTAGCTTGTGGCCAACTTAGGGCCAGTTCGTTTCTAACGTTTTCAATCTTAGCCTGAACCCTTCCAGGGCAAGGATCGAGTGAATCTAGTTGGTTCACTGAAACCTGTTCACCAGTAAATTTTAGGCAGGAATGAAAACTGTAGAACCTATGATGGTTGTTCGTTTCAAGTAGGAATAAAAACACTTGTTTCACAACAAACTGGTATTATCTCATTTGAACTTACAATAAAACAAGTGATAAACATAATAGCTGTTTAAAACAAGTGTGCTAGTAGTACCAAGTGATAAAGAAGTGAAATTTGGTTCTAGTGATGTTTGAAAGGCAATGGATAAGTTGTCATGTGGCAGAGCTCAAATATGAGTACTTGCCAGCATCCTGAAGTTCAGACACGAGAGTGCCAGTCTGTCAGCAATTGTTCAGTAGCCTTGCTATATGCAACTGAAATCACGTTGATTCCCTTGAGTTTCCTCTGGAAGTCTTGAAGGCTGGAGTACAACAGGTTTCGCAACAATAGGCACTAACAGTTTGTAGTAGTATTACTGATATAACCTACAAACTTTTTTATTATTATTATGGAAGGTTATATGCCATGTCAAACCCATACATCATCCATCCATATGGCTCTTTGACTGCACATCCTTTGGCCTACCTGCTCCGTTTGTTTGCCAGTGAGTCACGGAAGCTCGCCTCGCCTGTTGCCCTCACCACGAGCATTTGCTTATTAATGATTTCACGGCCCTCTCGCACTCTTAATTCGTGAGCTTCGCTTGCTTGCGGTAGATCGCCGCCGGAAAGGCAGGCCTTGCTAGCGAGAGGTCAGGTTCGGCATGATTCTTTCTGCAGACAGAGACGCTGGGCCAAATCCTTCTTTTTAAGCACCATTTCTGGCACTGGAAACGACGGATGATCCGGTCCGGAGATCTGGACAGTCCAGCTCATGGACGGTCCACCCATAGGGATGGACGGTCCATGAATAGATCGAATCAGACGGTTAAAACTCTTATCTTCTCGCATGTTTAGCCCCCTAATCTCACGGGACTGTTGAAGAACGCCTAGGAACGGGTCTAGACCCCCTATATATTTGAAGGGGTACAACCGATTGAACAACCAACAATCGAATCAACAATCAAATTATCTTCTGTTCTTTACCTTTTGCACTAGGAGTAAACAGTAATATAGAATTCTCTCTCTAATCTTCACCTCTCTCTGGCTCTACGTCGTTTAGAGACGTCTTGAGTGACCTGCTGATCCCAACACAAACCCTAGAATCTCTCCTTCTCGACGGAGTCCCACCCGGGAGCGAGATCCAGGTGCTGTTCGGCGAACTATGTTGCCTCTGCGCACGCTGGACCGTCCGACCACTAGGCAGAAACCCTAGCTCTTGCGCTAGGTCGCAAACCAT
Source organism: Zea luxurians (assembly GCA_029449295.1). Taxonomy (NCBI): domain Eukaryota; kingdom Viridiplantae; phylum Streptophyta; class Magnoliopsida; order Poales; family Poaceae; genus Zea; species Zea luxurians. The sequence goes on from JAOPSE010000900.1 coordinate 83,223, forward strand.
CTGACCCTCGGCCGCGGACCGTCCGCTCTTTCGTAGAGAGCATCGTCGCTGGTACTCATCACAGTGATTAGCGTCCAAATCGGCGCCAACGCACTTTTTAGCGACTCCGCTGGGGACATCGCGTGACGACCTATTAGATCGACTCTCAATGGTTGGTTCAAAAGATAACTCTAACGTCTCCCCAGCAACATCATTGAGTCGACTTGGGAAACCCTGCCGGCTGAAGAACAACAGGAGTTTGAGGAGCACCAGGAGCAACTGATAAGGGAAGCAAAAGCAAAGTTCCTGGCCAACTTCAAAGTGGACAAGAACAACAAGGTCGTTCGACAATGGGCGACTGATCTGGCTTCGCTCCGACTTGCTATGGCTACCCTAAGGTAAGCGAAACAAACGAAATTCAATCTCTTAGAGCTTAAATAGATGAGTAGCGAGACCAAATACAACAGATTATAGGTTCCCAAACACGTGGGGGTGAGTTCTTTCCAGACCCTCCTAAACCTCCCATCATATCCTACAGTGCCCTAGCACCGTAATATAAGTTCCCAAACACGTGGGGGTGAGTTCTTTCCGAACCCTCCTAGAAGACTGGAAAGGAATGATCAGTCCTATGAGCCACATAGGATAAGTATTAATGCAAAACAAAACCCAAGCCAGCGGGGAGGGAGACAACATACTAATATCCAAACAACCACACCTATGTTGGACCAGAGAGGGAAGAGATAGCTGAGGCGTTTAGAGATAAAGTCAGAGTTAGCATGATCCCTAGGGGGCAGTCATATTGGAGGCCTTTTGATAGCCGATTTGACTATCACGCCTACCTATAGGAAACTAGGATACCCGAAGTCGCAAAGTTTTCGGGTGACCAGGGTAAGAGCATGCGCGAACACATAGGCCAGTGCTTGCACAATTAGGAGAATTGGCTGACAAAGAGGCGTTCCATGTTTGTTTATTTTCATTATCCCTAACAGAAACTACATTCGCATGGTATGCCACACTACCTCCTAATTCTATTTTTCATGGGGAGATTTAGAACAAAATTTCCATGATCATTTCTTCTCTGGCGATTATGAATTAGATCTGGTAGACCTAATGGTCCTGTGTCAAAGGAAATATGAATCGATTAATGATTACATCCGGATGTTCCGTGATACAAGAAATCGATGTTTTCAAAATCATTTGGCACAGAAAAAGCTACTAGGATTAGCCTTTAATGGATTGCGCTATTATTTAAAAGAAAGATTAGAATGCATTTAGTTTTTTACGCTAGCACAGTTACACCAGAGAGCTTTGACTTGTAAAAGCCGAAGCAAAGAAACTGCCAAAACAGTTCGTCTCAATGTTCATGTAGTAGAATGCGACCAGAGTAGCTCATACGATGAATCAAAAGAAGTATACACTACTGAAATGATTTGGCCAAAGTAGGCCATGTCTTCGCCTTGTTCCTCCTTGCAGCCGGTTTAAAAGAAATGACAAGAGGAGCTTAAGTTTACATTTAATTTTGGCAAATGTGATAAAATATTCGATGAGTTACACAAAAATGGCAACACTAAGATAAACCATATTGTTCCATCTGCCGATGAACTCAAGCGTTGCGCATACTGCAAGTGGCACAACTCATTTTCTCATGCCACTAATGATTGTATTGTTTTTCGACGATAGATCCAATCGGCCATTAACGAGTGACGATTGAAATTTCAGGAAATGCAGGCGGACATGGAACCCTTCCTAATAAATATGATCAACTTTTATGGTAAAAAAGTCTTGATCTGGTCCAGCGCGACCGATAAGGGCAAAGGCAAGGAGGTCATCATCGGCGATGCACGGAGACCGATGAAAATGCTAAAATCTCTAGCAGGAAAGTGGTGGCGGAAAGAACTCCCGATGGAGAGGAGACTCTAAAGGTTACCATCACTACCTTCAACGCTAGGGGGCAGGCGTAGGCAGGTAGCCAGGCGCGGGCCCCTGTTCTGCGCATCACGAACGATCCGACACATAGACACGGACGGTCCGGGATAGCGCTGAACAATCTGGATCATTCTAGCGGATGGTCCGGCAACGCCTAGGAGCAGCGACGACCACGTACCTTCAAGCTTCAACGACCAGAAAGAGGCACGTGGAAGACGAACACATTCAAGATAGCTGGCCGACTAGTCAAATCTGGCCCGACCTTTGATCAATTCTTATCTAAATATGTGAAAAATAAGGCCAGCACAAGCGACAGGCCAACAAAGTGACCTCGCTCACCTACTAAGGAGCGACATCAAGTAAGACTGAATGGACCATCTCACCGATCGAAAAGGATAGCAGGTTGTAATGTCCAATTAAGACCTAATGTACATGCATGGACACCTCCACCTGCATACCCACCTGTGCCATATCAATATGCATACATACCACCGGCTTATGTCCTCGATCAAATGTGGGGCATGCCACCATATCCATAATTCCATATGGGATGCCACAATACCCCACTTGGGGGTGCCACAAACATATGTGTTTGACAAGTTGGCACCTCCAGCGCAAGACTGATTGAGTGCCCCTCAATCCGATCACCAGGTACAGGTCTAGCAAGATAGCTGGACTACTCAGCAGCAAAGGCCGACCAATCCGGCAGGGGAGCATATATCTATAGCCGCCAAGAGAACGACAAAAGGGGACATCAACAAAATAGGCACAAGAGATGTCGTCATACAGGGAAATAATGAAGGACCGATGATTTTGGTAAATCATCCAATACAAGTAAGGAGGAAGACACGACTGCCAACAAAATAGCTGACCCAAGATACTCCATGCCCTAATGGTGCCCATCAGGACCGACACTATCTCAAAATCGAAAATTGCAGCGCTTGAGAGTAAAGGAGAGCAAGAAAAAAGAAGTAGAAAAATATTTAACGATACACATCTGCAGTACCCACCATCGCAAAAGAGGTGGAGGCCAAAGGTCGTCGAGGAAAATCAAACAGCCATAAAGATAAAGAACAAGATAGCAGTTGCGCAGCTCTACAAGTATGGTGGACAGTCCAGCTATAAAAGTTGTACCGTTCGTAGATATCGTGGACCGTCCGACCCTCGAGTCTGGACCATCCGCTCTACACCAGAACACCTCCGACGACGTGTCGACACCTATGTAGGAGGACGACCTGCTGGGAGAGGACTTGGTCGACTACAGAGCCACACTAGAACACCCAAGTATGGTTGTAAATGTTATTATGTTCTCGACCGATTGTACTATTTTCGGTGACGATGAACGTGTCGTTTCTTAATTCGATTTTGGTTCTAAAGAGGTCGCCTTCACTAAGCCAAAAGAATCGATAAACCATTTAAAGCCGCTCTTCATACGTGGTCATATCAATGGAATATCGATATCTAAAATGTTGGTAGATGGAGGGGCAACCGTGAATTTAATGCCTTACTCATTGTACAGAAAATTAGGAAAGCAAGATGACGGACTAGTCAAGACCAATATGACGCTCAGCAGTGTTGAGATCGATAGTTCGATCACAGCAACGGAGACACATTCGTTGAGTTAACTATTGGGACCAAGACTATTGCTGTTGCATTCTTCGTCGCTGATGTATAAGGAAATTATAGTTTAATTTTATGCAGAGATTGGATTCATGCTAATTAATGTGTACCTTCTATTTACATCAAATATTGTTACAATGGGTAGGCAATGATGTAGAATAAGTATATGCTGATGCATCGGCTTGCATCGTTGTGGCCGATGCCCCTGTGCTTGGGCCTATGAGACTGCTACATGTCTCATAGGAGTTGACTTTTCTAATTATCAATTCATAATTATATCTAGAAAAGGAATATATCCTAGGTCATGGACAGACCGGCTCCCGAGGCCAGATGGTCCGAGGAAAGGCAAGGAAATTTGCAGGGCTTAGCCCAAGTCACGGAAAGTCCTGCCCCTAAGGCCGGACGGTCTAGTCCTTTCCAGGACAGTCCAACCCTTAAGGTCAGACAGTCCGGCTACTGCCAAAGAGCGCTACAGCATGGGTCTAGTGTTGTGGGCGGTCCGGTCTTTGAGGCCGAATAGTCCGCAGCCACATAGAGAGCGTCTAATTCCTCTGAAGGAAGCATAATAAAGGAATTTAGGGATCTCGACAAGTTAGGATAGGGATTTGCATCGACCGATCCTTCGGAGGAGATTGACATAGGAGATGGTAAAACTCCAAGGTTGACTTTTGTAAACAAGACCCTGGAGGCCGATCCTAGAGATGAAATAATCGGTCTATTAAAAGAGTATTCTAATTGCTTTGCTTGGAATTACACTGAGATGCCAGGATTAAGGCGAGAGATAGTGGAACATCGTCTACTTATTAAATCCGGTTTCAGGCCTTTCAAGCAGAGACTGAAATCATTTCTTCCATACTTGCTCCCACAGATTAAGGACGAGATCCACTGACTTTTAGAAGCTAATTTTATTAAATCTTGCAGATACGTAGAATGGGTCTCCACTATATGTCAGTGGAGAAGAAAGAATCAGGTAAGCTTAGGGTGTGCATTGATTTCCACAATTTAAATAGAGCAACTCCTAAGGATGAATATCCTATGCCTATAGCCATCATGTTGATCAATAATGCATAAGGAAATAGAATTATTAGCTTTCTTGGTGGTAATGCCGGATATAATTAGATCTTTATGGCCGAAGAAGATACGTCTAAATGGCCTTTATATGTACAGGCTTCATTAGTTTATTTGAGTGGGTTGTCATGACATTCAGTCTGAAAATGTCGGTGCCACTTATCAGAGGGATATGAATTTGATTTTTCACGAGCTATTGGGAAACATTGTAGAAGTTTATATTGATGATATTGTAGTCAAATTGGTTGAGTTTGGTTCTTATATAGCTGATTTGCGCAAAAGCCTTTGATAAAATGCGTTGGTACGGTTTAAAAATGAACCAACATAAATGTGCCTTTGGAGTGTCGGCTAGTAAGTTTTTAGGATTTATCATTCATGAGCATGGTATAGAGATAGATCCCGACTGAATCAAGTCCATTCAGAATGTGGGAGCTCCAACCTGTAAGCTTGAGATGCAGAAGTTTCTCGACAAGGTAAATTATTTATGGAGGTTTATTTATGAAAGTTGCCTAGAGGGGGGGGGGGGGGTGGATAGGCAAAACCTGAAAATTAAAACTTTATCCCCCAACTAGATCCCTTGATTAGTGGTTAGAACAAGATATACAATTATCGGAGTATAAAAACTAAGTCCTTGCTTGCAAAGAGTATTGTTTTCAAATAATGCGGAATTGGTAAAACAATACAACTAATAGTACTAGGAGAAATAAAGCAAGGGGGGCTTAGATAAGAAGAGCAATAACACAAGTTCTTTCTTGCAAAGTGTTGCTTCACCAAATGAGAATTTAACTTAAAGCAACACCAAATAGTATTAGCAGAGAATATTGCAAGAAGAAACTTAGAAAGGGAAAGAACAAACAAATCACAAGCCAAAAGCACACGAGACACGGGTGATTTGTTTTACCGAGGTTCGGCCCTCGAAGGCCTAGTCCTCATTGAGGAGTCCATTAAGGACGGGTCTCTTTCAACCCTTTCCCTCTCTCCACCGATCACGCAAGACCGGTGAGCTCTTCTTCTTCTTCTCAAGGATCACTTAAGACCCCGCAAGGATCACCACACTCTTTGGTGTCTCTTGCTAGCTTTACAAGCCTCCAACACTTTGGAGGAAGTTCAATGGGAGTCAAAACTCCACGCGCAAATGAACACAAAGAAGTAGCACACACTATCTCTCAATGAATCTCACAAGGCACTAGTGCTAAACTCAATTGAGTAGATCTCTCTTGCTTGCTCTATCTTTTGTGGCACTTGTGTTGGTTGTAGTGGTCTAAATCTTGTGTATAGGATGGATCAATGAATAGAAGTGGTTGGGAGGGCTTGAGTATGTCAACTAGATGACTTGGAATGTTGCTTGGGCTCCCTCCCTTGAAGTGGTCCGTTGGGGTGGTATTTATAGCCACCAACCAAAATGTAGCCATTGGAGATGGCTGCTGGCGATGGGCGCACCGGACAGTGTCTGGTGCGCCATCAGACAGTGTTCGGTGCGCCGCCATGTCATCCTCTTTGTTAGGGTTGGAGCTGGTCGACCGTTGGAGGCTTTGTCCTCATGTGGCACCGGACAGTCCGGTGCCCCTCTGACCGTCTGCTCTGACATCTGATTTGCACTGTTTACTTTGTAGAGTCGACCGTTGCGCGCAGATGACTGTTGCTCCACTGGTGCACCGGACAGTCCGGTGGCACACCGGACAGTCCGGTGAATTATAGCGGAGGTGCGCCTGGGAAACCCGAAGGTGAAGAGTTTGAAGTCGATCCTCCCTGGTGCACCGGACACTGTCCGGTGGTGCACCGGACAGTCCGGTGCACCAGACCAGGGAGCACTTCGGTTTCCTTTGCTCCTTTCTTTTTGAACCTTTTTTAATCTTTGTATTGGTTTTGAGTTGAACCTTTGGCACCTGTAGAACATATACTCTAGAGCAAACTAGTTAGTCCAATTATTTGTGTGGGGCATTTCAACCACCAAAATCATTTAGGAAAAGGTTTAAAGCCTATTTCCCTTTCAATCTCCCCCTTTTTTGGTGATTGATGCCAACACTCATCAAAGCAAATATATAAGTGAATAATTGAACTAGTTTGCATAAGGTAAGTGCAAAGGTTGCTTGGAATGAAACCAATATTATTTCAATAGATATGCATGGATTGTTTTCTTCTTAAAAATGTTTTTGGACCACGCTTGCACCACAAGTTTTGTTTTTGCAAATTCTTTGTAAAATTATTTTCAAAAACCTTTTGCAAGTAGTCAAAGGTACATGAATAAGATTGAAAGAAGCATTTTCAAGATTTGAAATTTTCTCCCCCTGTTTCAAATGCTTTTCCTTTGACTAAAACAAAACTTCTCCTTAATGAAATCCTCCTCTTAGTGTTCAAGAGGGTTTTAGATATTAATTTTGAAGAGGGTATATCAATATGAAATTATATCAAAATTAAGATACCAATTGAAAAATTCTTTTCATAATTCAAAGTTGAAAGACTACATTTTTTGAAATTGGTGGTAGTGCGGTCCTTTTGCTTTGGGCTAATACTCTCTCCCCCTTTGACATGAATCGCCAAAAACGGATACTTGAGTGAAATATAAGCCCTTTACTTTCTCCCCAATGGCAAACAAATAAATATGAGTGATGATTATACCAAAGTGGAGAACGATGCGGAGTACCGACAAAGAGTAGATAAAACCGATGGAGTTGAGTGGAAGCGTCGTCTTAGCCGAATACTCCATTTCCCTTTCAATTCTATGACTAAGCATGAGAATACACTTGAAAACACATTAGTCATAGACATAAAAGAGATATGATCAAACGGATATATCAGATTATGCATGATCATAGTTCTATATAACATAGATTGCTCCCCCTAAATATGTGCATGGAGAGGAACACATAATTTGGCCTTAAATGCCAATTGCACATAATTAGGTTAATGAGAACATATCTATATCATACAGAATGTAAAGTGCATTGTGTCATAGTATAAGTGTGATGCTCATGACAGTTTATGCACTTATCAAAGCATGTTGTAAACATTTTAAGCATTTTCCCTTAAGGATTTCAAAGAGGCTTAAGGACCATCCACCTTTGGAACAAAGGCAGCTTATCCTCGTTACAAGGTTAAGCTTTAAGCTCTTTGACAATTAAATCACTTCATCTAGTTTTAGCAAAGATGCATTAAAGCAGGAATGAATTTTGGGAAGTTAAACTAGGTATGAAGCAGGGATATGCATGGACATGCTTTCTCTTCCTTTTATACAAGATATGCAAGGAATGTATACAAAAGGAAGATTTAGGTACATGTATAAATGAGATGAAGTAGTTTTACCCTTTTGTACCTTCACGTAGAGACACTCTCTTCATTGTGCTTTGTCCTTAGTCTTAGATGCTTAAGACCTATACTAAGACAATATATGGAAATATTTTGCACAAGAGAGAGTTCTACAACTAGTGATCCTTTTCTAAGTCATTGTTAGCATATATTAAGTGGATCACCAATTGCACATATGTATCATGAATTCTCCTTTTAACTTAGTGCACATCAAGAGAGATCGATTGATAGTATATGCGACACTAAGAAACATAAGTGTTTATTCAATGATCAAACAAATAACAGATGTGATCATTAGATAAGCTTAAATTAGGAGAATCCAGTAAATATGCTACTTTAAAGTGAAAAATAAGAATTGAAAAATAGTAGCATACTTCATGAGAAACTCATTCTCATGCAAGAGACTATATGAAAGTATTAAGATAAAGTGTTAGTCTCAATATAATCAAGATATAGAAAGAGGCTCCCCCTAAAGACATGCATCAAGTATTTGAATGAATTGAATGTATGGATTTATTTTAAAGACAAATAGGGAGAAGCATTATACATCTTGATCAACGCTTATAAAATTTTCAATAAACAACTTAAGCCTGGTATTCTCACAATGAAAAAGGTTTAGAATGCTTACAGCTACACCATTGATTGTTTTTGAAGATCTTACTATCCGAGTGGGTGTTGTTGTTCTTGATGTCCTTTTCTTTCATGTGAGTGTCCTCCCTTTGTAGTTGTTTCTTTTTACTTTCAAACTTATTAAAAATACTCAAGAAAGATGTTAATAGCACAAGGGAGCATATGATGAAGGATGATTTCTCTTTGCTTTTACCTTTCTTCCTTTGGGTGAAGAGCAACCCTTGAGGGTTGTGCACTTTCTCTTTTGTAGATGTTCATAAGTAGGCTCAAGAGATACGTTGTTAGTAACACAAGCACTAGTTTCCATTTTTGGAATGAATGAAAAACAAAGATTACTAAAACATGGAAACTCCATAGCATGAACTAGATTATCCTATAGATGATGTTATACTCAATTTTAACTCATAAAATAAGCATAAATAATCCTTTAAGATTATGGGAATAAATCTAATTCATGATATGGAAAGCGATAAATGTGAAAGAATCATATCCAATTTAAGCAAGTAGAAATACATCATAAATCATTGGATTGATTTTTTTCTTTTTATGTTAGATTACACGCTTCCAAAGAGAAACTTATTCTCTACAAGTGAGACTACTTGGGTTACTTAAATAAAATCATTAGTCTCACTATTCTAGTTATAGAGAGAGTTTTCCTTTTATAAGTGTCCTAAGGATTTGAATTCCTTACATGACACCTTATTCCTTTAAGAACTTGGAATATATCTCTATATCTAGAATCATGGCAATAATAAGATAATTAGTGAAAAAGAACATACCATGAGATACTTGCAACAAATTAAAGCATGTAGATTGCCGTAGAATGGAAATGATGAGTATGCAATCTACCATATGAGAGGAAATTCTTCAAAGAATGGTAATATAAATTTAAGGACATTTGAAGTGCTTCCTTTTCTATGCGACTACACAAGACACATGAGAAATCATATTTTAAGATGCTTGCACTTAAAAGCATAAATGTTACCATCCTTTGGCTTTCCTCTATGTTGTAGGCCTTGATTTTTCCGCACAAGATAATTCTTTATTTCCTACAACATCAATATCTTCCCCGAGATGATATGAGTTTTAGACATAACAATTTGAAATAACTTTGGGTCAATTTTGGATATATAGATCATTGAAGATTGATAGCTTGAGTTAATTTGAATTAACTCTCTCAAGCACCCCAAGGCTTCATATCATCTCCTTCTCCTGCAAAACTTGTCAAGCATATTTTGGTACCCATCTCTTGATGGGTCCATCAAGGTTTTAGTGCTCCCCTCTATCGCATAAAGGTAATATATGTACACATACACTTTGGATCTGATATGGTCATCAATCTTTACTGTTGTTATGCACTTCCAGGTAAATGCAATTCAAATGAAGGAGACGGTAGAAGAAAACACGAGCACCACTGAGAGAGTGTTCCAGGATCGGCAGTATCAGGTGCTTTAACTCTTTATGCTAGCAAACGAAAAATCTCTTAGTTCAGTTGCAGAATGGGCAGCAAGTTCTTTTATGTATTTTTTTAATTTTTGCGATGGATTATCCTTGGAACTTGCAGTACATAGCTTGAACAACATCTGCTTTTGCTTGCTCAGCTGTTATGTGCTGGATGCTTTATGATAGAAAAACGAGTCCCCTATATTGAACGTTTGAACTCCACATTATACTATTTCAAAGAGTGGACCCCTTTTTCTTTTTATATCTTCTACTAGGTTATGGGACTTCACTTATCAATGTAATCTTATCATACTCATTATGAAAATATGTAAATATGTAAATTTTGTCCTTTCAAATTGAAATTTGTAATGCATAATTTGACAAGATCCTTTTGCAGGTTGATGCGGCCATAGTTCGAATAATGAAAACGCGGAAGGTCCTGAGCCACACCCTTCTAATAACCGAGCTTTACCAGCAGGTGACACTTCAGAATATTAATTAATTTAGCTGTGTATGTTATTTACCTTACGGCAACTTGACCCCCTTTAACCTTTGGGGTTCATCCATGTTTCTCATTTCAGCTTAAGTTCCCTGTTAAGCCAGCTGATATCAAGAAAAGAATAGAGAGCTTAATAGACCGGGAGTACCTGGAGCGGGACAGGAGTAACCCCCAGATCTACAACTATCTGGCTTGACAGAGCTTTGGAGGATCATTAAAGAGACCGCTCACTTTATTATCAGAAAAGGCACTGTAAATTGGTTTGTTCTACAGTTCCTTGTTCTTTCCTGTTTTTCTTCTCTGGGAAGGAGTTGTAACTGTTGCAACGTGTCTGTATACGAGAACGTTTTTTTTTTCCAGTATCAGTATAAAATGTATAAGCATAATGCATTTATCCGTTTACATTACATGTATGCTTGTCAGTTCGTGTCGTCTTCCCTGGTGCGCGACGATCTGGATAATCTGCCTGCTTACATTGTATTCTCGCTTAATTTCCGAGCGCTTGACATTTTCTTAGGGAATACTATCTCCGTTCCAAAACGAAAAATGTTTTATTTTTTCCATGTCAAATTTCAAAAATCCTAGTCAATTTAGTAGCGAAAATATTCTGTGCAAAATGTATCTTCGGTGTAATTGTGATACTCGCTTATAGGAAACATGCTCCCTTCTCAAGGAGGATGCAATTTTCGATCAAATTTATGTAAGGGGCCGTTTGTACCCGTTCGTTTTGGAGAAATTAGAATATAATTAATATAGTAGGCTATTTGGCATTGACGTGGAAGACTTTCTAAAGTTTAGATATATGTTAATATCAAATTTATATGATGAGAGATGTAAATTTTATAACACATGATTTAGCTCGGTAGAGATGTTGCACATAAAGATTTCCCCTATATAATCAATACTAGTATATAAATATATTTTATATAAAACTATATTATCTTGATTGATCTATGTTTAAATTATTATTATTATTAGAATGAAATTCAATTCAAAGGATCCAAATATAACCTAAAAATTTAATATTTATCATTTGCAAATAATTTGTGCATTATATCTATTTGGAGTTATATTTCTTGATAATATTTTTATAAAAAATAGTTAAATTTGAGAAGTTTAACTTTGACAAAACTTAGAATAACATCTTTTTTGAAATGGGGCACTACTTAAGCCATAGTAGCTATTCGACTCATCACTAAAAAATAAAAAGGACAGTCACAAACAATAGTTGTAATAGCGATTCAACTGATTAGTAAAAAGGACAGTCACGTAAGCCAAAGTTGAAGTCGATTCCTTAGTCCAAAAGTGATGAGGGTCTCGCTTAATTACAATTCACACCCGAAGATTTCGTTTACCGGGTCGTTTGGATCCCTTCATTTCAGAGGAATTGAAATTCACTCAATAAAGTAACTTATTTACTTTGGAATTTGACATTCCACCACTTTCCAAAGTTCAGATATAAGCCTATATTAAATTTATGGGGTGGAGGATGAGAAATGATTTTAAAGATGAAAGATACAACTAGGATTCATCAACCCAATTACATGAAGCTTTGACATAAACTTGTCGAGCTAGCTTGTGGCCAACTTAGGGCCAGTTCGTTTCTAACGTTTTCAATCTTAGCCTGAACCCTTCCAGGGCAAGGATCGAGTGAATCTAGTTGGTTCACTGAAACCTGTTCACCAGTAAATTTTAGGCAGGAATGAAAACTGTAGAACCTATGATGGTTGTTCGTTTCAAGTAGGAATAAAAACACTTGTTTCACAACAAACTGGTATTATCTCATTTGAACTTACAATAAAACAAGTGATAAACATAATAGCTGTTTAAAACAAGTGTGCTAGTAGTACCAAGTGATAAAGAAGTGAAATTTGGTTCTAGTGATGTTTGAAAGGCAATGGATAAGTTGTCATGTGGCAGAGCTCAAATATGAGTACTTGCCAGCATCCTGAAGTTCAGACACGAGAGTGCCAGTCTGTCAGCAATTGTTCAGTAGCCTTGCTATATGCAACTGAAATCACGTTGATTCCCTTGAGTTTCCTCTGGAAGTCTTGAAGGCTGGAGTACAACAGGTTTCGCAACAATAGGCACTAACAGTTTGTAGTAGTATTACTGATATAACCTACAAACTTTTTTATTATTATTATGGAAGGTTATATGCCATGTCAAACCCATACATCATCCATCCATATGGCTCTTTGACTGCACATCCTTTGGCCTACCTGCTCCGTTTGTTTGCCAGTGAGTCACGGAAGCTCGCCTCGCCTGTTGCCCTCACCACGAGCATTTGCTTATTAATGATTTCACGGCCCTCTCGCACTCTTAATTCGTGAGCTTCGCTTGCTTGCGGTAGATCGCCGCCGGAAAGGCAGGCCTTGCTAGCGAGAGGTCAGGTTCGGCATGATTCTTTCTGCAGACAGAGACGCTGGGCCAAATCCTTCTTTTTAAGCACCATTTCTGGCACTGGAAACGACGGATGATCCGGTCCGGAGATCTGGACAGTCCAGCTCATGGACGGTCCACCCATAGGGATGGACGGTCCATGAATAGATCGAATCAGACGGTTAAAACTCTTATCTTCTCGCATGTTTAGCCCCCTAATCTCACGGGACTGTTGAAGAACGCCTAGGAACGGGTCTAGACCCCCTATATATTTGAAGGGGTACAACCGATTGAACAACCAACAATCGAATCAACAATCAAATTATCTTCTGTTCTTTACCTTTTGCACTAGGAGTAAACAGTAATATAGAATTCTCTCTCTAATCTTCACCTCTCTCTGGCTCTACGTCATTTAGAGACGTCTTGAGTGACCTGCTGATCCCAACACAAACCCTAGAATCTCTCCTTCTCGACGGAGTCCCACCCGGGAGCGAGATCCAGGTGCTGTTCGGCGAACTATGTTGCCTCTGCGCACGCTGGACCGTCCGACCACTAGGCAGAAACCCTAGCTCTTGCGCTAGGTCGCAAACCATCTGACCCTCGGCCGCGGACCGTCCGCTCTTTCGTAGAGAGCATCGTCGCTGGTACTCATCACAGTGATTAGCGTCCAAATCGGCGCCAACGCACTTTTTAGCGACTCCGCTGGGGACATCGCGTGACGACCTATTAGATCGACTCTCAATGGTTGGTTCAAAAGATAACTCTAACGTCTCCCCAGCAACATCATTGAGTCGACTTGGGAAACCCTGCCGGCTGAAGAACAACAGGAGTTTGAGGAGCACCAGGAGCAACTGATAAGGGAAGCAAAAGCAAAGTTCCTGGCCAACTTCAAAGTGGACAAGAACAACAAGGTCGTTCGACAATGGGCGACTGATCTGGCTTCGCTCCGACTTGCTATGGCTACCCTAAGGTAAGCGAAACAAACGAAATTCAATCTCTTAGAGCTTAAATAGATGAGTAGCGAGACCAAATACAACAGATTATAGGTTCCCAAACACGTGGGGGTGAGTTCTTTCCAGACCCTCCTAAACCTCCCATCATATCCTACAGTGCCCTAGCACCGTAATATAAGTTCCCAAACACGTGGGGGTGAGTTCTTTCCGAACCCTCCTAGAAGACTGGAAAGGAATGATCAGTCCTATGAGCCACATAGGATAAGTATTAATGCAAAACAAAACCCAAGCCAGCGGGGAGGGAGACAACATACTAATATCCAAACAACCACACCTATGTTGGACCAGAGAGGGAAGAGATAGCTGAGGCGTTTAGAGATAAAGTCGGAGTTAGCATGATCCCTAGGGGGCAGTCATATTGGAGGCCTTTTGATAGCCGATTTGACTATCACGCCTACCTATAGGAAACTAGGATACCCGAAGTCGCAAAGTTTTCGGGTGACCAGGGTAAGAGCATGCGCGAACACATAGGCCAGTGCTTGCACAATTAGGAGAATTGGCTGACAAAGAGGCGTTCCATGTTTGTTTATTTTCATTATCCCTAACAGAAACTACATTCGCATGGTATGCCACACTACCTCCTAATTCTATTTTTCGTGGGGAGATTTAGAACAAAATTTCCATGATCATTTCTTCTCTGGCGATTATGAATTAGATCTGGTAGACCTAATGGTCCTGTGTCAAAGGAAATATGAATCGATTAATGATTACATCCGGATGTTCCGTGATACAAGAAATCGATGTTTTCAAAATCATTTGGCACAGAAAAAGCTACTAGGATTAGCCTTTAATGGATTGCGCTATTATTTAAAAGAAAGATTAGAATGCATTTAGTTTTTTACGCTAGCACAGTTACACCAGAGAGCTTTGACTTGTAAAAGCCGAAGCAAAGAAACTGCCAAAACAGTTCGTCTCAATGTTCATGTAGTAGAATGCGACCAGAGTAGCTCATACGATGAATCAAAAGAAGTATACACTACTGAAATGATTTGGCCAAAGTAGGCCATGTCTTCGCCTTGTTCCTCCTTGCAGCCGGTTTAAAAGAAATGACAAGAGGAGCTTAAGTTTACATTTAATTTTGGCAAATGTGATAAAATATTCGATGAGTTACACAAAAATGGCAACACTAAGATAAACCATATTGTTCCATCTGCCGATGAACTCAAGCGTTGCGCATACTGCAAGTGGCACAACTCATTTTCTCATGCCACTAATGATTGTATTGTTTTTCGACGATAGATCCAATCGGCCATTAACGAGTGACGATTGAAATTTCAGGAAATGCAGGCGGACATGGAACCCTTCCTAATAAATATGATCAACTTTTATGGTAAAAAAGTCTTGATCTGGTCCAGCGCGACCGATAAGGGCAAAGGCAAGGAGGTCATCATCGGCGATGCACGGAGACCGATGAAAATGCTAAAATCTCTAGCAGGAAAGTGGTGGCGGAAAGAACTCCCGATGGAGAGGAGACTCTAAAGGTTACCATCACTACCTTCAACGCTAGGGGGCAGGCGTAGGCAGGTAGCCAGGCGCGGGCCCCTGTTCTGCGCATCACGAACGATCCGACACATAGACACGGACGGTCCGGGATAGCGCTGAACAATCTGGATCATTCTAGCGGATGGTCCGGCAACGCCTAGGAGCAGCGACGACCACGTACCTTCAAGCTTCAACGACCAGAAAGAGGCACGTGGAAGACGAACACATTCAAGATAGCTGGCCGACTAGTCAAATCTGGCCCGACCTTTGATCAATTCTTATCTAAATATGTGAAAAATAAGGCCAGCACAAGCGACAGGCCAACAAAGTGACCTCGCTCACCTACTAAGGAGCGACATCAAGTAAGACTGAATGGACCATCTCACCGATCGAAAAGGATAGCAGGTTGTAATGTCCAATTAAGACCTAATGTACATGCATGGACACCTCCACTTGCATACCCACCTGTGCCATATCAATATGCATACATACCACCGGCTTATGTCCTCGATCAAATGTGGGGCATGCCACCATATCCATAATTCCATATGGGATGCCACAATACCCCACTTGGGGGTGCCACAAACATATGTGTTTGACAAGTTGGCACCTCCAGCGCAAGACTGATTGAGTGCCCCTCAATCCGATCACCAGGTACAGGTCTAGCAAGATAGCTGGACTACTCAGCAGCAAAGGCCGACCAATCCGGCAGGGGAGCATATATCTATAGCCGCCAAGAGAACGACAAAAGGGGACATCAACAAAATAGGCACAAGAGATGTCGTCATACAGGGAAATAATGAAGGACCGATGATTTTTGGTAAATCATCCAATACAAGTAAGGAGGAAGACACGACTGCCAACAAAATAGCTGACCCAAGATACTCCATGCCCTAATGGTGCCCATCAGGACCGACACTATCTCAAAATCGAAAATTGCAGCGCTTGAGAGTAAAGGAGAGCAAGAAAAAAGAAGTAGAAAAATATTTAACGATACACATCTGCAGTACCCACCATCGCAAAAGAGGTGGAGGCCAAAGGTCGTCGAGGAAAATCAAACAGCCATAAAGATAAAGAACAAGATAGCAGTTGCGCAGCTCTACAAGTATGGTGGACAGTCCAGCTATAAAAGTTGTACCGTTCGTAGATATCGTGGACCGTCCGACCCTCGAGTCTGGACCATCCGCTCTACACCAGAACACCTCCGACGACGTGTCGACACCTATGTAGGAGGACGACCTGCTGGGAGAGGACTTGGTCGACTACAGAGCCACACTAGAACACCCAAGTATGGTTGTAAATGTTATTATGTTCTCGACCGATTGTACTATTTTCGGTGACGATGAACGTGTCGTTTCTTAATTCGATTTTGGTTCTAAAGAGGTCGCCTTCACTAAGCCAAAAGAATCGATAAACCATTTAAAGCCGCTCTTCATACGTGGTCATATCAATGGAATATCGATATCTAAAATGTTGGTAGATGGAGGGGCAACCGTGAATTTAATGCCTTACTCATTGTACAGAAAATTAGGAAAGCAAGATGACGGACTAGTCAAGACCAATATGACGCTCAGCAGTGTTGAGATCGATAGTTCGATCACAGCAACGGAGACACATTCGTTGAGTTAACTATTGGGACCAAGACTATTGCTGTTGCATTCTTCGTCGCTGATGTATAAGGAAATTATAGTTTAATTTTATGCAGAGATTGGATTCATGCTAATTAATGTGTACCTTCTATTTACATCAAATATTGTTACAATGGGTAGGCAATGATGTAGAATAAGTATATGCTGATGCATCGGCTTGCATCGTTGTGGCCGATGCCCCTGTGCTTGGGCCTATGAGACTGCTACATGTCTCATAGGAGTTGACTTTTCTAATTATCAATTCATAATTATATCTAGAAAAGGAATATATCCTAGGTCATGGACAGACCGGCTCCCGAGGCCAGATGGTCCGAGGAAAGGCAAGGAAATTTGCAGGGCTTAGCCCAAGTCACGGAAAGTCCTGCCCCTAAGGCCGGACGGTCTAGTCCTTTCCAGGACAGTCCAACCCTTAAGGTCAGACAGTCCGGCTACTGCCAAAGAGCGCTACAGCATGGGTCTAGTGTTGTGGGCGGTCCGGTCTTTGAGGCCGAATAGTCCGCAGCCACATAGAGAGCGTCTAATTCCTCTGAAGGAAGCATAATAAAGGAATTTAGGGATCTCGACAAGTTAGGATAGGGATTTGCATCGACCGATCCTTCGGAGGAGATTGACATAGGAGATGGTAAAACTCCAAGGTTGACTTTTGTAAACAAGACCCTGGAGGCCGATCCTAGAGATGAAATAATCGGTCTATTAAAAGAGTATTCTAATTGCTTTGCTTGGAATTACACTGAGATGCCAGGATTAAGGCGAGAGATAGTGGAACATCGTCTACTTATTAAATCCGGTTTCAGGCCTTTCAAGCAGAGACTGAAATCATTTCTTCCATACTTGCTCCCACAGATTAAGGACGAGATCCACTGACTTTTAGAAGCTAATTTTATTAAATCTTGCAGATACGTAGAATGGGTCTCCACTATATGTCAGTGGAGAAGAAAGAATCAGGTAAGCTTAGGGTGTGCATTGATTTCCACAATTTAAATAGAGCAACTCCTAAGGATGAATATCCTATGCCTATAGCCATCATGTTGATCAATAATGCATAAGGAAATAGAATTATTAGCTTTCTTGGTGGTAATGCCGGATATAATTAGATCTTTATGGCCGAAGAAGATACGTCTAAATGGCCTTTATATGTACAGGCTTCATTAGTTTATTTGAGTGGGTTGTCATGACATTCAGTCTGAAAAATGTCGGTGCCACTTATCAGAGGGATATGAATTTGATTTTTCACGAGCTATTGGGAAACATTGTAGAAGTTTATATTGATGATATTGTAGTCAAATTGGTTGAGTTTGGTTCTTATATAGCTGATTTGCGCAAAAGCCTTTGATAAAATGCGTTGGTACGGTTTAAAAATGAACCAACATAAATGTGCCTTTGGAGTGTCGGCTAGTAAGTTTTTAGGATTTATCATTCATGAGCATGGTATAGAGATAGATCCCGACTGAATCAAGTCCATTCAGAATGTGGGAGCTCCAACCTGTAAGCTTGAGATGCAGAAGTTTCTCGACAAGGTAAATTATTTATGGAGGTTTATTTATGAAAGTTGCCTAGAGGGGGGGGGGGGTGGATAGGCAAAACCTGAAAATTAAAACTTTATCCCCCAACTAGATCCCTTGATTAGTGGTTAGAACAAGATATACAATTATCGGAGTATAAAAACTAAGTCCTTGCTTGCAAAGAGTATTGTTTTCAAATAATGCGGAATTGGTAAAACAATACAACTAATAGTACTAGGAGAAATAAAGCAAGGGGGGCTTAGATAAGAAGAGCAATAACACAAGTTCTTTCTTGCAAAGTGTTGCTTCACCAAATGAGAATTTAACTTAAAGCAACACCAAATAGTATTAGCAGAGAATATTGCAAGAAGAAACTTAGAAAGGGAAAGAACAAACAAATCACAAGCCAAAAGCACACGAGACACGGGTGATTTGTTTTACCGAGGTTCGGCCCTCGAAGGCCTAGTCCTCGTTGAGGAGTCCATTAAGGACGGGTCTCTTTCAACCCTTTCCCTCTCTCCACCGATCACGCAAGACCGGTGAGCTCTTCTTCTTCTTCTCAAGGATCACTTAAGACCCCGCAAGGATCACCACACTCTTTGGTGTCTCTTGCTAGCTTTACAAGCCTCCAACACTTTGGAGGAAGTTCAATGGGAGTCAAAACTCCACGCGCAAATGAACACAAAGAAGTAGCACACACTATCTCTCAATGAATCTCACAAGGCACTAGTGCTAAACTCAATTGAGTAGATCTCTCTTGCTTGCTCTATCTTTTGTGGCACTTGTGTTGGTTGTAGTGGTCTAAATCTTGTGTATAGGATGGATCAATGAATAGAAGTGGTTGGGAGGGCTTGAGTATGTCAACTAGATGACTTGGAATGTTGCTTGGGCTCCCTCCCTTGAAGTGGTCCGTTGGGGTGGTATTTATAGCCACCAACCAAAATGTAGCCATTGGAGATGGCTGCTGGCGATGGGCGCACCGGACAGTGTCTGGTGCGCCATCAGACAGTGTTCGGTGCGCCGCCATGTCATCCTCTTTGTTAGGGTTGGAGCTGGTCGACCGTTGGAGGCTTTGTCCTCATGTGGCACCGGACAGTCCGGTGCCCCTCTGACCGTCTGCTCTGACATCTGATTTGCACTGTTTACTTTGTAGAGTCGACCGTTGCGCGCAGATGACTGTTGCTCCACTGGTGCACCGGACAGTCCGGTGGCACACCGGACAGTCCGGTGAATTATAGCGGAGGTGCGCCTGGGAAACCCGAAGGTGAAGAGTTTGAAGTCGATCCTCCCTGGTGCACCGGACACTGTCCGGTGGTGCACCGGACAGTCCGGTGCACCAGACCAGGGAGCACTTCGGTTTCCTTTGCTCCTTTCTTTTTGAACCTTTTTTAATCTTTGTATTGGTTTTGAGTTGAACCTTTGGCACCTGTAGAACATATACTCTAGAGCAAACTAGTTAGTCCAATTATTTGTGTGGGGCATTTCAACCACCAAAATCATTTAGGAAAAGGTTTAAAGCCTATTTCCCTTTCAATCTCCCCCTTTTTTGGTGATTGATGCCAACACTCATCAAAGCAAATATATAAGTGAATAATTGAACTAGTTTGCATAAGGTAAGTGCAAAGGTTGCTTGGAATGAAACCAATATTATTTCAATAGATATGCATGGATTGTTTTCTTCTTAAAAATATTTTTGGACCACGCTTGCACCACAAGTTTTGTTTTTGCAAATTCTTTGTAAAATTATTTTCAAAAACCTTTTGCAAGTAGTCAAAGGTACATGAATAAGATTGAAAGAAGCATTTTCAAGATTTGAAATTTTCTCCCCCTGTTTCAAATGCTTTTCCTTTGACTAAAACAAAACTTCTCCTTAATGAAATCCTCCTCTTAGTGTTCAAGAGGGTTTTAGATATTAATTTTGAAGAGGGTATATCAATATGAAATTATATCAAAATTAAGATACCAATTGAAAAATTCTTTTCATAATTCAAAGTTGAAAGACTACATTTTTTGAAATTGGTGGTAGTGCGGTCCTTTTGCTTTGGGCTAATACTCTCTCCCCCTTTGACATGAATCGCCAAAAACGGATACTTGAGTGAAATATAAGCCCTTTACTTTCTCCCCAATGGCAAACAAATAAATATGAGTGATGATTATACCAAAGTGGAGAACGATGCGGAGTACCGACAAAGAGTAGATAAAACCGATGGAGTTGAGTGGAAGCGTCGTCTTAGCCGAATACTCCATTTCCCTTTCAATTCTATGACTAAGCATGAGAATACACTTGAAAACACATTAGTCATAGACATAAAAGAGATATGATCAAACGGATATATCAGATTATGCATGATCATAGTTCTATATAACATAGATTGCTCCCCCTAAATATGTGCATGGAGAGGAACACATAATTTGGCCTTAAATGCCAATTGCACATAATTAGGTTAATGAGAACATATCTATATCATACAGAATGTAAAGTGCATTGTGTCATAGTATAAGTGTGATGCTCATGACAGTTTATGCACTTATCAAAGCATGTTGTAAACATTTTAAGCATTTTCCCTTAAGGATTTCAAAGAGGCTTAAGGACCATCCACCTTTGGAACAAAGGCAGCTTATCCTCGTTACAAGGTTAAGCTTTAAGCTCTTTGACAATTAAATCACTTCATCTAGTTTTAGCAAAGATGCATTAAAGCAGGAATGAATTTTGGGAAGTTAAACTAGGTATGAAGCAGGGATATGCATGGACATGCTTTCTCTTCCTTTTATACAAGATATGCAAGGAATGTATACAAAAGGAAGATTTAGGTACATGTATAAATGAGATGAAGTAGTTTTACCCTTTTGTACCTTCACGTAGAGACACTCTCTTCATTGTGCTTTGTCCTTAGTCTTAGATGCTTAAGACCTATACTAAGACAATATATGGAAATATTTTGCACAAGAGAGAGTTCTACAACTAGTGATCCTTTTCTAAGTCATTGTTAGCATATATTAAGTGGATCACCAATTGCACATATGTATCATGAATTCTCCTTTTAACTTAGTGCACATCAAGAGAGATCGATTGATAGTATATGCGACACTAAGAAACATAAGTGTTTATTCAATGATCAAACAAATAACAGATGTGATCATTAGATAAGCTTAAATTAGGAGAATCCAGTAAATATGCTACTTTAAAGTGAAAAATAAGAATTGAAAAATAGTAGCATACTTCATGAGAAACTCATTCTCATGCAAGAGACTATATGAAAGTATTAAGATAAAGTGTTAGTCTCAATATAATCAAGATATAGAAAGAGGCTCCCCCTAAAGACATGCATCAAGTATTTGAATGAATTGAATGTATGGATTTATTTTAAAGACAAATAGGGAGAAGCATTATACATCTTGATCAACGCTTATAAAATTTTCAATAAACAACTTAAGCCTGGTATTCTCACAATGAAAAAGGTTTAGAATGCTTACAGCTACACCATTGATTGTTTTTGAAGATCTTACTATCCGAGTGGGTGTTGTTGTTCTTGATGTCCTTTTCTTTCATGTGAGTGTCCTCCCTTTGTAGTTGTTTCTTTTTACTTTCAAACTTATTAAAAATACTCAAGAAAGATGTTAATAGCACAAGGGAGCATATGATGAAGGATGATTTCTCTTTGCTTTTACCTTTCTTCCTTTGGGTGAAGAGCAACCCTTGAGGGTTGTGCACTTTCTCTTTTGTAGATGTTCATAAGTAGGCTCAAGAGATACGTTGTTAGTAACACAAGCACTAGTTTCCATTTTTGGAATGAATGAAAAACAAAGATTACTAAAACATGGAAACTCCATAGCATGAACTAGATTATCCTATAGATGATGTTATACTCAATTTTAACTCATAAAATAAGCATAAATAATCCTTTAAGATTATGGGAATAAATCTAATTCATGATATGGAAAGCGATAAATGTGAAAGAATCATATCCAATTTAAGCAAGTAGAAATACATCATAAATCATTGGATTGATTTTTTTCTTTTTATGTTAGATTACACGCTTCCAAAGAGAAACTTATTCTCTACAAGTGAGACTACTTGGGTTACTTAAATAAAATCATTAGTCTCACTATTCTAGTTATAGAGAGAGTTTTCCTTTTATAAGTGTCCTAAGGATTTGAATTCCTTACATGACACCTTATTCCTTTAAGAACTTGGAATATATCTCTATATCTAGAATCATGGCAATAATAAGATAATTAGTGAAAAAGAACATACCATGAGATACTTGCAACAAATTAAAGCATGTAGATTGCCGTAGAATGGAAATGATGAGTATGCAATCTACCATATGAGAGGAAATTCTTCAAAGAATGGTAATATAAATTTAAGGACATTTGAAGTGCTTCCTTTTCTATGCGACTACACAAGACACATGAGAAATCATATTTTAAGATGCTTGCACTTAAAAGCATAAATGTTACCATCCTTTGGCTTTCCTCTATGTTGTAGGCCTTGATTTTTCCGCACAAGATAATTCTTTATTTCCTACAACATCAATATCTTCCCCGAGATGATATGAGTTTTAGACATAACAATTTGAAATAACTTTGGGTCAATTTTGGATATATAGATCATTGAAGATTGATAGCTTGAGTTAATTTGAATTAACTCTCTCAAGCACCCCAAGGCTTCATATCATCTCCTTCTCCTGCAAAACTTGTCAAGCATATTTTGGTACCCATCTCTTGATGGGTCCATCAAGGTTTTAGTGCTCCCCTCTATCGCATAAAGGTAATATATGTACACATACACTTTGGATCTGATATGGTCATCAATCTTTACTGTTGTTATGCACTTCCAGGTAAATGCAATTCAAATGAAGGAGACGGTAGAAGAAAACACGAGCACCACTGAGAGAGTGTTCCAGGATCGGCAGTATCAGGTGCTTTAACTCTTTATGCTAGCAAACGAAAAATCTCTTAGTTCAGTTGCAGAATGGGCAGCAAGTTCTTTTATGTATTTTTTTAATTTTTGCGATGGATTATCCTTGGAACTTGCAGTACATAGCTTGAACAACATCTGCTTTTGCTTGCTCAGCTGTTATGTGCTGGATGCTTTATGATAGAAAAACGAGTCCCCTATATTGAACGTTTGAACTCCACATTATACTATTTCAAAGAGTGGACCCCTTTTTCTTTTTATATCTTCTACTAGGTTATGGGACTTCACTTATCAATGTAATCTTATCATACTCATTATGAAAATATGTAAATATGTAAATTTTGTCCTTTCAAATTGAAATTTGTAATGCATAATTTGACAAGATCCTTTTGCAGGTTGATGCGGCCATAGTTCGAATAATGAAAACGCGGAAGGTCCTGAGCCACACCCTTCTAATAACCGAGCTTTACCAGCAGGTGACACTTCAGAATATTAATTAATTTAGCTGTGTATGTTATTTACCTTACGGCAACTTGACCCCCTTTAACCTTTGGGGTTCATCCATGTTTCTCATTTCAGCTTAAGTTCCCTGTTAAGCCAGCTGATATCAAGAAAAGAATAGAGAGCTTAATAGACCGGGAGTACCTGGAGCGGGACAGGAGTAACCCCCAGATCTACAACTATCTGGCTTGACAGAGCTTTGGAGGATCATTAAAGAGACCGCTCACTTTATTATCAGAAAAGGCACTGTAAATTGGTTTGTTCTACAGTTCCTTGTTCTTTCCTGTTTTTCTTCTCTGGGAAGGAGTTGTAACTGTTGCAACGTGTCTGTATACGAGAACGTTTTTTTTTTCCAGTATCAGTATAAAATGTATAAGCATAATGCATTTATCCGTTTACATTACATGTATGCTTGTCAGTTCGTGTCGTCTTCCCTGGTGCGCGACGATCTGGATAATCTGCCTGCTTACATTGTATTCTCGCTTAATTTCCGAGCGCTTGACATTTTCTTAGGGAATACTATCTCCGTTCCAAAACGAAAAATGTTTTATTTTTTCCATGTCAAATTTCAAAAATCCTAGTCAATTTAGTAGCGAAAATATTCTGTGCAAAATGTATCTTCGGTGTAATTGTGATACTCGCTTATAGGAAACATGCTCCCTTCTCAAGGAGGATGCAATTTTCGATCAAATTTATGTAAGGGGCCGTTTGTACCCGTTCGTTTTGGAGAAATTAGAATATAATTAATATAGTAGGCTATTTGGCATTGACGTGGAAGACTTTCTAAAGTTTAGATATATGTTAATATCAAATTTATATGATGAGAGATGTAAATTTTATAACACATGATTTAGCTCGGTAGAGATGTTGCACATAAAGATTTCCCCTATATAATCAATACTAGTATATAAATATATTTTATATAAAACTATATTATCTTGATTGATCTATGTTTAAATTATTATTATTATTAGAATGAAATTCAATTCAAAGGATCCAAATATAACCTAAAAATTTAATATTTATCATTTGCAAATAATTTGTGCATTATATCTATTTGGAGTTATATTTCTTGATAATATTTTTATAAAAAATAGTTAAATTTGAGAAGTTTAACTTTGACAAAACTTAGAATAACATCTTTTTTGAAATGGGGCACTACTTAAGCCATAGTAGCTATTCGACTCATCACTAAAAAATAAAAAGGACAGTCACAAACAATAGTTGTAATAGCGATTCAACTGATTAGTAAAAAGGACAGTCACGTAAGCCAAAGTTGAAGTCGATTCCTTAGTCCAAAAGTGATGAGGGTCTCGCTTAATTACAATTCACACCCGAAGATTTCGTTTACCGGGTCGTTTGGATCCCTTCATTTCAGAGGAATTGAAATTCACTCAATAAAGTAACTTATTTACTTTGGAATTTGACATTCCACCACTTTCCAAAGTTCAGATATAAGCCTATATTAAATTTATGGGGTGGAGGATGAGAAATGATTTTAAAGATGAAAGATACAACTAGGATTCATCAACCCAATTACATGAAGCTTTGACATAAACTTGTCGAGCTAGCTTGTGGCCAACTTAGGGCCAGTTCGTTTCTAACGTTTTCAATCTTAGCCTGAACCCTTCCAGGGCAAGGATCGAGTGAATCTAGTTGGTTCACTGAAACCTGTTCACCAGTAAATTTTAGGCAGGAATGAAAACTGTAGAACCTATGATGGTTGTTCGTTTCAAGTAGGAATAAAAACACTTGTTTCACAACAAACTGGTATTATCTCATTTGAACTTACAATAAAACAAGTGATAAACATAATAGCTGTTTAAAACAAGTGTGCTAGTAGTACCAAGTGATAAAGAAGTGAAATTTGGTTCTAGTGATGTTTGAAAGGCAATGGATAAGTTGTCATGTGGCAGAGCTCAAATATGAGTACTTGCCAGCATCCTGAAGTTCAGACACGAGAGTGCCAGTCTGTCAGCAATTGTTCAGTAGCCTTGCTATATGCAACTGAAATCACGTTGATTCCCTTGAGTTTCCTCTGGAAGTCTTGAAGGCTGGAGTACAACAGGTTTCGCAACAATAGGCACTAACAGTTTGTAGTAGTATTACTGATATAACCTACAAACTTTTTTATTATTATTATGGAAGGTTATATGCCATGTCAAACCCATACATCATCCATCCATATGGCTCTTTGACTGCACATCCTTTGGCCTACCTGCTCCGTTTGTTTGCCAGTGAGTCACGGAAGCTCGCCTCGCCTGTTGCCCTCACCACGAGCATTTGCTTATTAATGATTTCACGGCCCTCTCGCACTCTTAATTCGTGAGCTTCGCTTGCTTGCGGTAGATCGCCGCCGGAAAGGCAGGCCTTGCTAGCGAGAGGTCAGGTTCGGCATGATTCTTTCTGCAGACAGAGACGCTGGGCCAAATCCTTCTTTTTAAGCACCATTTCTGGCACTGGAAACGACGGATGATCCGGTCCGGAGATCTGGACAGTCCAGCTCATGGACGGTCCACCCATAGGGATGGACGGTCCATGAATAGATCGAATCAGACGGTTAAAACTCTTATCTTCTCGCATGTTTAGCCCCCTAATCTCACGGGACTGTTGAAGAACGCCTAGGAACGGGTCTAGACCCCCTATATATTTGAAGGGGTACAACCGATTGAACAACCAACAATCGAATCAACAATCAAATTATCTTCTGTTCTTTACCTTTTGCACTAGGAGTAAACAGTAATATAGAATTCTCTCTCTAATCTTCACCTCTCTCTGGCTCTACGTCATTTAGAGACGTCTTGAGTGACCTGCTGATCCCAACACAAACCCTAGAATCTCTCCTTCTCGACGGAGTCCCACCCGGGAGCGAGATCCAGGTGCTGTTCGGCGAACTATGTTGCCTCTGCGCACGCTGGACCGTCCGACCACTAGGCAGAAACCCTAGCTCTTGCGCTAGGTCGCAAACCATCTGACCCTCGGCCGCGGACCGTCCGCTCTTTCGTAGAGAGCATCGTCGCTGGTACTCATCACAGTGATTAGCGTCCAAATCGGCGCCAACGCACTTTTTAGCGACTCCGCTGGGGACATCGCGTGACGACCTATTAGATCGACTCTCAATGGTTGGTTCAAAAGATAACTCTAACGTCTCCCCAGCAACATCATTGAGTCGACTTGGGAAACCCTACCGGCTGAAGAACAACAGGAGTTTGAGGAGCACCAGGAGCAACTGATAAGGGAAGCAAAAGCAAAGTTCCTGGCCAACTTCAATGTGGACAAGAACAACAAGGTCGTTCGACAATGGGCGACTGATCTGGCTTCGCTCCGACTTGCTATGGCTACCCTAAGGTAAGCGAAACAAACGAAATTCAATCTCTTAGAGCTTAAATAGATGAGTAGCGAGACCAAATACAACAGATTATAGGTTCCCAAACACGTGGGGGTGAGTTCTTTCCAGACCCTCCTAAACCTCCCATCATATCCTACAGTGCCCTAGCACCGTAATATAAGTTCCCAAACACGTGGGGGTGAGTTCTTTCCGAACCCTCCTAGAAGACTGGAAAGGAATGATCAGTCCTATGAGCCACATAGGATAAGTATTAATGCAAAACAAAACCCAAGCCAGCGGGGAGGGAGACAACATACTAATATCCAAACAACCACACCTATGTTGGACCAGAGAGGGAAGAGATAGCTGAGGCGTTTAGAGATAAAGTCGGAGTTAGCATGATCCCTAGGGGGCAGTCATATTGGAGGCCTTTTGATAGCCGATTTGACTATCACGCCTACCTATAGGAAACTAGGATACCCGAAGTCGCAAAGTTTTCGGGTGACCAGGGTAAGAGCATGCGCGAACACATAGGCCAGTGCTTGCACAATTAGGAGAATTGGCTGACAAAGAGGCGTTCCATGTTTGTTTATTTTCATTATCCCTAACAGAAACTACATTCGCATGGTATGCCACACTACCTCCTAATTCTATTTTTCGTGGGGAGATTTAGAACAAAATTTCCATGATCATTTCTTCTCTGGCGATTATGAATTAGATCTGGTAGACCTAATGGTCCTGTGTCAAAGGAAATATGAATCGATTAATGATTACATCCGGATGTTCCGTGATACAAGAAATCGATGTTTTCAAAATCATTTGGCACAGAAAAAGCTACTAGGATTAGCCTTTAATGGATTGCGCTATTATTTAAAAGAAAGATTAGAATGCATTTAGTTTTTTACGCTAGCACAGTTACACCAGAGAGCTTTGACTTGTAAAAGCCGAAGCAAAGAAACTGCCAAAACAGTTCGTCTCAATGTTCATGTAGTAGAATGCGACCAGAGTAGCTCATACGATGAATCAAAAGAAGTATACACTACTGAAATGATTTGGCCAAAGTAGGCCATGTCTTCGCCTTGTTCCTCCTTGCAGCCGGTTTAAAAGAAATGACAAGAGGAGCTTAAGTTTACATTTAATTTTGGCAAATGTGATAAAATATTCGATGAGTTACACAAAAATGGCAACACTAAGATAAACCATATTGTTCCATCTGCCGATGAACTCAAGCGTTGCGCATACTGCAAGTGGCACAACTCATTTTCTCATGCCACTAATGATTGTATTGTTTTTCGACGACAGATCCAATCGGCCATTAACGAGGGACGATTGAAATTTCAGGAAATGCAGGCGGACATGGAACCCTTCCTAATAAATATGATCAACTTTTATGGTAAAAAAGTCTTGATCTGGTCCAGCGCGACCGATAAGGGCAAAGGCAAGGAGGTCATCATCGGTGATGCACGGAGACCGATGAAAATGCTAAAATCTCTAGCAGGAAAGTGGTGGCGGAAAGAACTCCCGATGGAGAGGAGACTCTAAAGGTTACCATCACTACCTTCAACGCTAGGGGGCAGGCGCAGGCAGGTAGCCAGGCGCGGGCCCCTGTTCTGCGCATCACGAACGGTCCGACACATAGACACGGACGGTCCGGGATAGCGCTGAACAATCTGGATCATTCTAGCGGATGGTCCGGCAACGCCTAGGAGCAGCGACGACCACGTACCTTCAAGCTTCAACGACCAGAAAGAGGCACGTGGAAGACGAACACATTCAAGATAGCTGGCCGACTAGTCAAATCTGGCCCGACCTTTGATCAATTCTTATCTAAATATGTGAAAAATAAGGCCAGCACAAGCGACAGGCCAACAAAGTGACCTCGCTCACCTACTAAGGAGCGACATCAAGTAAGACTGAATGGACCATCTCACCGATCGAAAAGGATAGCAGGTTGTAATGTCCAATTAAGACCTAATGTACATGCATGGACACCTCCACCTGCATACCCACCTGTGCCATATCAATATGCATACATACCACCGGCTTATGTCCTCGATCAAATGTGGGGCATGCCACCATATCCATAATTCCATATGGGATGCCACAATACCCCACTTGGGGGTGCCACAAACATATGTGTTTGACAAGTTGGCACCTCCAGCGCAAGACTGATTGAGTGCCCCTCAATCCGATCACCAGGTACAGGTCTAGCAAGATAGCTGGACTACTCAGCAGCAAAGGCCGACCAATCCGG
Organism: Zea luxurians; assembly: GCA_029449295.1. Classification (NCBI taxonomy): domain Eukaryota; kingdom Viridiplantae; phylum Streptophyta; class Magnoliopsida; order Poales; family Poaceae; genus Zea; species Zea luxurians. Next base: position 112,726 of record JAOPSE010000900.1, read on the forward strand.
CAGGGGAGCATATATCTATAGCCGCCAAGAGAACGACAAAAGGGGACATCAACAAAATAGGCACAAGAGATGTCGTCATACAGGGAAATAATGAAGGACCGATGATTTTTGGTAAATCATCCAATACAAGTAAGGAGGAAGACACGACTGCCAACAAAATAGCTGACCCAAGATACTCCATGCCCTAATGGTGCCCATCAGGACCGACACTATCTCAAAATCGAAAATTGCAGCGCTTGAGAGTAAAGGAGAGCAAGAAAAAAGAAGTAGAAAAATATTTAACGATACACATCTGCAGTACCCACCATCGCAAAAGAGGTGGAGGCCAAAGGTCGTCGAGGAAAATCAAACAGCCATAAAGATAAAGAACAAGATAGCAGTTGCGCAGCTCTACAAGTATGGTGGACAGTCCAGCTATAAAAGTTGTACCGTTCGTAGATATCGTGGACCGTCCGACCCTCGAGTCTGGACCATCCGCTCTACACCAGAACACCTCCGACGACGTGTCGACACCTATGTAGGAGGACGACCTGCTGGGAGAGGACTTGGTCGACTACAGAGCCACACTAGAACACCCAAGTATGGTTGTAAATGTTATTATGTTCTCGACCGATTGTACTATTTTCGGTGACGATGAACGTGTCGTTTCTTAATTCGATTTTGGTTCTAAAGAGGTCGCCTTCACTAAGCCAAAAGAATCGATAAACCATTTAAAGCCGCTCTTCATACGTGGTCATATCAATGGAATATCGATATCTAAAATGTTGGTAGATGGAGGGGCAACCGTGAATTTAATGCCTTACTCATTGTACAGAAAATTAGGAAAGCAAGATGACGGACTAGTCAAGACCAATATGACGCTCAGCAGTGTTGAGATCGATAGTTCGATCACAGCAACGGAGACACATTCGTTGAGTTAACTATTGGGACCAAGACTATTGCTGTTGCATTCTTCGTCGCTGATGTATAAGGAAATTATAGTTTAATTTTATGCAGAGATTGGATTCATGCTAATTAATGTGTACCTTCTATTTACATCAAATATTGTTACAATGGGTAGGCAATGATGTAGAATAAGTATATGCTGATGCATCGGCTTGCATCGTTGTGGCCGATGCCCCTGTGCTTGGGCCTATGAGACTGCTACATGTCTCATAGGAGTTGACTTTTCTAATTATCAATTCATAATTATATCTAGAAAAGGAATATATCCTAGGTCATGGACAGACCGGCTCCCGAGGCCAGATGGTCCGAGGAAAGGCAAGGAAATTTGCAGGGCTTAGCCCAAGTCACGGAAAGTCCTGCCCCTAAGGCCGGACGGTCTAGTCCTTTCCAGGACAGTCCAACCCTTAAGGTCAGACAGTCCGGCTACTGCCAAAGAGCGCTACAGCATGGGTCTAGTGTTGTGGGCGGTCCGGTCTTTGAGGCCGAATAGTCCGCAGCCACATAGAGAGCGTCTAATTCCTCTGAAGGAAGCATAATAAAGGAATTTAGGGATCTCGACAAGTTAGGATAGGGATTTGCATCGACCGATCCTTCGGAGGAGATTGACATAGGAGATGGTAAAACTCCAAGGTTGACTTTTGTAAACAAGACCCTGGAGGCCGATCCTAGAGATGAAATAATCGGTCTATTAAAAGAGTATTCTAATTGCTTTGCTTGGAATTACACTGAGATGCCAGGATTAAGGCGAGAGATAGTGGAACATCGTCTACTTATTAAATCCGGTTTCAGGCCTTTCAAGCAGAGACTGAAATCATTTCTTCCATACTTGCTCCCACAGATTAAGGACGAGATCCACTGACTTTTAGAAGCTAATTTTATTAAATCTTGCAGATACGTAGAATGGGTCTCCACTATATGTCAGTGGAGAAGAAAGAATCAGGTAAGCTTAGGGTGTGCATTGATTTCCACAATTTAAATAGAGCAACTCCTAAGGATGAATATCCTATGCCTATAGCCATCATGTTGATCAATAATGCATAAGGAAATAGAATTATTAGCTTTCTTGGTGGTAATGCCGGATATAATTAGATCTTTATGGCCGAAGAAGATACGTCTAAATGGCCTTTATATGTACAGGCTTCATTAGTTTATTTGAGTGGGTTGTCATGACATTCAGTCTGAAAAATGTCGGTGCCACTTATCAGAGGGATATGAATTTGATTTTTCACGAGCTATTGGGAAACATTGTAGAAGTTTATATTGATGATATTGTAGTCAAATTGGTTGAGTTTGGTTCTTATATAGCTGATTTGCGCAAAAGCCTTTGATAAAATGCGTTGGTACGGTTTAAAAATGAACCAACATAAATGTGCCTTTGGAGTGTCGGCTAGTAAGTTTTTAGGATTTATCATTCATGAGCATGGTATAGAGATAGATCCCGACTGAATCAAGTCCATTCAGAATGTGGGAGCTCCAACCTGTAAGCTTGAGATGCAGAAGTTTCTCGACAAGGTAAATTATTTATGGAGGTTTATTTATGAAAGTTGCCTAGAGGGGGGGGTGGATAGGCAAAACCTGAAAATTAAAACTTTATCCCCCAACTAGATCCCTTGATTAGTGGTTAGAACAAGATATACAATTATCGGAGTATAAAAACTAAGTCCTTGCTTGCAAAGAGTATTGTTTTCAAATAATGCGGAATTGGTAAAACAATACAACTAATAGTACTAGGAGAAATAAAGCAAGGGGGGCTTAGATAAGAAGAGCAATAACACAAGTTCTTTCTTGCAAAGTGTTGCTTCACCAAATGAGAATTTAACTTAAAGCAACACCAAATAGTATTAGCAGAGAATATTGCAAGAAGAAACTTAGAAAGGGAAAGAACAAACAAATCACAAGCCAAAAGCACACGAGACACGGGTGATTTGTTTTACCGAGGTTCGGCCCTCGAAGGCCTAGTCCTCGTTGAGGAGTCCATTAAGGACGGGTCTCTTTCAACCCTTTCCCTCTCTCCACCGATCACGCAAGACCGGTGAGCTCTTCTTCTTCTTCTCAAGGATCACTTAAGACCCCGCAAGGATCACCACACTCTTTGGTGTCTCTTGCTAGCTTTACAAGCCTCCAACACTTTGGAGGAAGTTCAATGGGAGTCAAAACTCCACGCGCAAATGAACACAAAGAAGTAGCACACACTATCTCTCAATGAATCTCACAAGGCACTAGTGCTAAACTCAATTGAGTAGATCTCTCTTGCTTGCTCTATCTTTTGTGGCACTTGTGTTGGTTGTAGTGGTCTAAATCTTGTGTATAGGATGGATCAATGAATAGAAGTGGTTGGGAGGGCTTGAGTATGTCAACTAGATGACTTGGAATGTTGCTTGGGCTCCCTCCCTTGAAGTGGTCCGTTGGGGTGGTATTTATAGCCACCAACCAAAATGTAGCCATTGGAGATGGCTGCTGGCGATGGGCGCACCGGACAGTGTCTGGTGCGCCATCAGACAGTGTTCGGTGCGCCGCCATGTCATCCTCTTTGTTAGGGTTGGAGCTGGTCGACCGTTGGAGGCTTTGTCCTCATGTGGCACCGGACAGTCCGGTGCCCCTCTGACCGTCTGCTCTGACATCTGATTTGCACTGTTTACTTTGTAGAGTCGACCGTTGCGCGCAGATGACTGTTGCTCCACTGGTGCACCGGACAGTCCGGTGGCACACCGGACAGTCCGGTGAATTATAGCGGAGGTGCGCCTGGGAAACCCGAAGGTGAAGAGTTTGAAGTCGATCCTCCCTGGTGCACCGGACACTGTCCGGTGGTGCACCGGACAGTCCGGTGCACCAGACCAGGGAGCACTTCGGTTTCCTTTGCTCCTTTCTTTTTGAACCTTTTTTAATCTTTGTATTGGTTTTGAGTTGAACCTTTGGCACCTGTAGAACATATACTCTAGAGCAAACTAGTTAGTCCAATTATTTGTGTGGGGCATTTCAACCACCAAAATCATTTAGGAAAAGGTTTAAAGCCTATTTCCCTTTCAATCTCCCCCTTTTTTGGTGATTGATGCCAACACTCATCAAAGCAAATATATAAGTGAATAATTGAACTAGTTTGCATAAGGTAAGTGCAAAGGTTGCTTGGAATGAAACCAATATTATTTCAATAGATATGCATGGATTGTTTTCTTCTTAAAAATGTTTTTGGACCACGCTTGCACCACAAGTTTTGTTTTTGCAAATTCTTTGTAAAATTATTTTCAAAAACCTTTTGCAAGTAGTCAAAGGTACATGAATAAGATTGAAAGAAGCATTTTCAAGATTTGAAATTTTCTCCCCCTGTTTCAAATGCTTTTCCTTTGACTAAAACAAAACTTCTCCTTAATGAAATCCTCCTCTTAGTGTTCAAGAGGGTTTTAGATATTAATTTTGAAGAGGGTATATCAATATGAAATTATATCAAAATTAAGATACCAATTGAAAAATTCTTTTCATAATTCAAAGTTGAAAGACTACATTTTTTGAAATTGGTGGTAGTGCGGTCCTTTTGCTTTGGGCTAATACTCTCTCCCCCTTTGACATGAATCGCCAAAAACGGATACTTGAGTGAAATATAAGCCCTTTACTTTCTCCCCAATGGCAAACAAATAAATATGAGTGATGATTATACCAAAGTGGAGAACGATGCGGAGTACCGACAAAGAGTAGATAAAACCGATGGAGTTGAGTGGAAGCGTCGTCTTAGCCGAATACTCCATTTCCCTTTCAATTCTATGACTAAGCATGAGAATACACTTGAAAACACATTAGTCATAGACATAAAAGAGATATGATCAAACGGATATATCAGATTATGCATGATCATAGTTCTATATAACATAGATTGCTCCCCCTAAATATGTGCATGGAGAGGAACACATAATTTGGCCTTAAATGCCAATTGCACATAATTAGGTTAATGAGAACATATCTATATCATACAGAATGTAAAGTGCATTGTGTCATAGTATAAGTGTGATGCTCATGACAGTTTATGCACTTATCAAAGCATGTTGTAAACATTTTAAGCATTTTCCCTTAAGGATTTCAAAGAGGCTTAAGGACCATCCACCTTTGGAACAAAGGCAGCTTATCCTCGTTACAAGGTTAAGCTTTAAGCTCTTTGACAATTAAATCACTTCATCTAGTTTTAGCAAAGATGCATTAAAGCAGGAATGAATTTTGGGAAGTTAAACTAGGTATGAAGCAGGGATATGCATGGACATGCTTTCTCTTCCTTTTATACAAGATATGCAAGGAATGTATACAAAAGGAAGATTTAGGTACATGTATAAATGAGATGAAGTAGTTTTACCCTTTTGTACCTTCACGTAGAGACACTCTCTTCATTGTGCTTTGTCCTTAGTCTTAGATGCTTAAGACCTATACTAAGACAATATATGGAAATATTTTGCACAAGAGAGAGTTCTACAACTAGTGATCCTTTTCTAAGTCATTGTTAGCATATATTAAGTGGATCACCAATTGCACATATGTATCATGAATTCTCCTTTTAACTTAGTGCACATCAAGAGAGATCGATTGATAGTATATGCGACACTAAGAAACATAAGTGTTTATTCAATGATCAAACAAATAACAGATGTGATCATTAGATAAGCTTAAATTAGGAGAATCCAGTAAATATGCTACTTTAAAGTGAAAAATAAGAATTGAAAAATAGTAGCATACTTCATGAGAAACTCATTCTCATGCAAGAGACTATATGAAAGTATTAAGATAAAGTGTTAGTCTCAATATAATCAAGATATAGAAAGAGGCTCCCCCTAAAGACATGCATCAAGTATTTGAATGAATTGAATGTATGGATTTATTTTAAAGACAAATAGGGAGAAGCATTATACATCTTGATCAACGCTTATAAAATTTTCAATAAACAACTTAAGCCTGGTATTCTCACAATGAAAAAGGTTTAGAATGCTTACAGCTACACCATTGATTGTTTTTGAAGATCTTACTATCCGAGTGGGTGTTGTTGTTCTTGATGTCCTTTTCTTTCATGTGAGTGTCCTCCCTTTGTAGTTGTTTCTTTTTCCTTTCAAACTTATTGAAAATACTCAAGAAAGATGTTAATAGCACAAGGGAGCATATGATGAAGGATGATTTCTCTTTGCTTTTACCTTTCTTCCTTTGGGTGAAGAGCAACCCTTGAGGGTTGTGCACTTTCTCTTTTGTAGATGTTCATAAGTAGGCTCAAGAGATACGTTGTTAGTAACACAAGCACTAGTTTCCATTTTTGGAATGAATGAAAAACAAAGATTACTAAAACATGGAAACTCCATAGCATGAACTAGATTATCCTATAGATGATGTTATACTCAATTTTAACTCATAAAATAAGCATAAATAATCCTTTAAGATTATGGGAATAAATCTAATTCATGATATGGAAAGCGATAAATGTGAAAGAATCATATCCAATTTAAGCAAGTAGAAATACATCATAAATCATTGGATTGATTTTTTTCTTTTTATGTTAGATTACACGCTTCCAAAGAGAAACTTATTCTCTACAAGTGAGACTACTTGGGTTACTTAAATAAAATCATTAGTCTCACTATTCTAGTTATAGAGAGAGTTTTCCTTTTATAAGTGTCCTAAGGATTTGAATTCCTTACATGACACCTTATTCCTTTAAGAACTTGGAATATATCTCTATATCTAGAATCATGGCAATAATAAGATAATTAGTGAAAAAGAACATACCATGAGATACTTGCAACAAATTAAAGCATGTAGATTGCCGTAGAATGGAAATGATGAGTATGCAATCTACCATATGAGAGGAAATTCTTCAAAGAATGGTAATATAAATTTAAGGACATTTGAAGTGCTTCCTTTTCTATGCGACTACACAAGACACATGAGAAATCATATTTTAAGATGCTTGCACTTAAAAGCATAAATGTTACCATCCTTTGGCTTTCCTCTATGTTGTAGGCCTTGATTTTTCCGCACAAGATAATTCTTTATTTCCTACAACATCAATATCTTCCCCGAGATGATATGAGTTTTAGACATAACAATTTGAAATAACTTTGGGTCAATTTTGGATATATAGATCATTGAAGATTGATAGCTTGAGTTAATTTGAATTAACTCTCTCAAGCACCCCAAGGCTTCATATCATCTCCTTCTCCTGCAAAGCTTGTCAAGCATATTTTGGTACCCATCTCTTGATGGGTCCATCAAGGTTAGTCAACAAAGATCTAGGAACCCAAACGTCCTTTGTGTTAGCACTAGGTAAACTCATTACCTTTCTAGCACAAGTTACAATTTTGGGATGCCTAGTTATATGAGAAATAATTGACAAGCTAGGAGTGGGGTTGTTACCAATGGGACAATCTTTGCATTGATGTCCCTTCTTTCGGCATATGTAGCATAGGTGATCTTCAAGCCTTGAAGTTTTCTTCCTTCCTTGTTTCTTGCTTGCTACATGGTTAGTGAATTTTTTCTTTTCTAACATTATGCCTTTTTGTTTTAAATGGGGACAAGATCTAAATAAGTGTCCCTTCTTGGAACATTTAAAACAAACTTTATCATCCTTGTTAGTAATCAAGTCATTTTTAATATAGGGACATGACCTAATCGAGTGCCCCTTTTCGAAGCATTCACTACACTTCTTACTTCTCTTAGTGTGAAGTGTGACTTGACTATTACCTTGGATGTTACCTTTTATGGAGGCGTGGTTGAGGCTTTTGGAAGAGGTATTGATTTTCTTCTTTTGTTCCTTCCTCTTGGCAATCCTCAAGTCCTTGACATTGTCTTCAAGGGATTTAGTGCATGCCACGGTTGTTCCCGTCTCAAGCTTCTTCACCATGTGATCACGGTTATCTTGAGAAGGTTGAGCAATGCACTTCCCTTGTAGTTGTGTCAAGCTCATTTTTAGCCTCTCATTTTCTTCTTTGAGCTTTTGATATGTATCATCATTTGTTCCTGCAAATTCTAGCTCAAAGGAAGATTTGCTTGTCGACGGACAACAAGCATTAGCACATGGTAATGTAGTTTCAATTCGAATACATGTGCATGAGTGAGGTTGTTGGGATTTTAAGTTTTCTATCACAACCTCATGAGCAATATTCAATATGATATGATCATCCATAAGATTTTCATGAGAACATAGGAGCATATCATATTTTTCTTAAAAAGCTAGATTTTCATCTTTTAGCTTTTCTACTTGGTCCTTAAGCAAGGCATTCCTATTTACTAATTGAGCGATACAATGCAAAGCGTTATCTTGCTCAATTGAAATAGTTTCATACCTTTGGACCAAATCAACATGAGAGCACTTTAGCTCCTCATGTTCTTTAGTCAACTCGTCAAAGTGTAGCATTTTTATGGAGAGAACATTTTCTAGCCTTTGACGAGCTTCACTTTGCTCTCTCACTCTTTCTAGAAGTTTGAGCATGACCGCCTTATCTTCTTGGCTTAGACGAGCGTAGAGTTGCATGAAGCTTCTTTCTTCCTCCTCATCCTCGTTTGTGCTTTCGTTATCATTTTCATTAGCCATACAACATATGTGGGAATCAAAATAGGAGGACAAACCTCTTGGAGAGGTGGATTCATCGTTTGGTCTCCATCGGTCATTTTCTTCTTCCTTGCAAGGGTTAGTATCACAAAGACCAAAGGAAGTAGAAGCACAAAATGAACTATCATGTTTGGACTCATTAAATTTGATTTTAATTCTAGTCCAAATATCATGCGCATCATGAATGGATTCATTATAATTTGATATGAAGGCGCGATAATCTTCATTGCTAAGAGAATTACTTAAGATGTCAAAAGCTAAGTAGTTTAAGCGAAAACATCTTTGATCTTCCTCCGAAATAATTTTTATATTATAATTAGAGGAGAATATACTCTTGTTTATAATTTGATCTAATTGAGGATCTACGGTCCTAAAAGCATTTATCACCCTAGTGGACCATGAATCATAATTAGAACAATCGGGAAGTAATATCTCAAGAGTTACCTCCATGTTCTCCTTGGAAGATGTCTTCTTGTTCTTTTGGGATCTTTTACGAGCCATCACTTCGAGTTGTTAGACTCACGATGAAGTGCCTAGCTCTGATACCAATTGAAAGTCGCCTAGAGGGGGGGTGGATAGGCGAAACCTGAAAATTAAAACTTTATCCCCCAACTAGATCCCTTGATTAGTGGTTAGAACAAGATATACAATTATCGGAGTATAAAAACTAAGTCCTTGCTTGCAAAGAGTATTGTTTTCAAATAATGCGGAATTGGTAAAACAATACAACTAATAGTACTAGTAGAAATAAAGCAAGGGGGGGCTTAGATAAGAAGAGCAATAACACAAGTTCTTTCTTGCAAAGTGTTGCTTCACCAAATGAGAATTTAACTTAAATCAACACCAAATAGTATTAGCAGAGAATATTGCAAGAAGAAACTTAGAAAGGGAAAGAACAAACAAATCACAAGCAAAAAGCACACGAGACACGAGTGATTTGTTTTACCGAGGTTCGGCCCTCGAAGGCCTAGTCCCCGTTGAGGAGTCCACTAAGGATGGGTCTCTTTCAACCCTTTCCCTCTCTCCACCGATCACGCAAGACCGGCGAGCTCTTCTTCTTCTTCTCAAGGATCACTTAAGACCCCGCAAGGATCACCACACTCTTTGGTGTCTCTTGCTAGCTTTACAAGCCTCCAACACTTTGGAGGAAGTTCAATGGGAGTCAAAACTCCACGCGCAAATGAACACAAAGAAGTAGCACACACTATCTCTCAATGAATCTCACAAGGCACTAGTGCTAAACTCAATTGAGTAGCTCTCTCTTGCTTGCTCTATCTTTTGTGGCACTTGTGTTGGTTGTAGTGGTCTAAATCTTGTGTATAGGATGGATCAATAAATAGAAGTGGTTGGGAGGGCTTGATTATGTCAACTAGATGACTTGGAATGTTGCTTGGGCTCCCTCCCTTGAAGTGGCCGGTTGGGGTGGTATTTATAGCCACCAACCAAAATGTAGCCGTTGGAGATGGCTGCTGGCGTCCGGTGTGCCACCGGACAGTGTCCGGTGCGCCGCCACATCATCCTCTTTGTTAGGGTTGGAGCTGGTCGACCGTTGGAGGCTTTGTCCTCATGTGGCACCGGACAGTCCGGTGCGACACCGGACAGTCTGGTGCCCCTCTGACCGTCTGCTCTGACATCTGATTTGCACTGTTTACTTTGCAGAGTCGACCGTTGCGCGTAGATGACCGTTGCTCCACTGGTGCACCGGACAGTTCGGTGAATTATAGCGGAGGTGCACCTGGGAAACCCGAAGGTGAAGAGTTTGAAGTCAATCCTCCCTGGTGCACCGGACACTGTCCGGTGGTGCACCGGACACTGTCTGTTGTGCACACCGGACAGTCCGGTGCGCCAGACCAGGGAGCACTTCGGTTTCCTTTGCTCCTTTCTTTTTGAACCTTTTTTAATCTTTGTATTGGTTTTGAGTTGAACCTTTGGCACCTGTAGAACATATACTCTAGAGCAAACTAGTTAGTCCAATTATTTGTGTGGGGCATTTCAACCACCAAAATCATTTAGGAAAAGGTTTAAAGCCTATTTCCCTTTCAATTTATAACTTAGCCGGGAAGATTGATGCCTCCACTCCTTTTGTTCGGCTTAAAATACTGTCGAATTCACCTAGGGGACAGAACAACAGGAAGCCTTTGATCTCATTAGGAAATATTTGTCTTCGGCTCCAGTATTGAAAGCACCACAAGCAGGAGTGTCATTCATGTTATACATTCCAGCCATACATAAAGTTAATGTAACTATTCTGACACAGGAGACCGAAGGAAAAGAGTATGTGGTAACCTACCTAAGTCGAAGGGTGGTGGATACTGAAATAAGGTACACCTTCATTGAGAATTTATGATTATGCATGTTTTATGCATGCACCAAATGTAGGTGTTATTTATTGTCTAGTAATTGCTGGTCAAACCGATGTGATCAAATACATGTTGCAAAACTCAATCATGAGTGGTAGAATTGATAAATAGGCTTATGCACTTATAGAATATGACTTGGCCTATGAACCGTTAAAATATATGAAAGGCTAGGTCGTAGCAGATTTTATTGTAGAACATCGGATTGATGATACTTATAAACTAGATATGTCATATCTCACTGTTACTCCCTGGACTTTGTATTTTGATGGATCGGTTTGTAACAAAGGGCAAGGAATTGACACCGTGCTTGTTTCGCCAAGTAACGCCTCCTTCGACTTCTCTAGCCGATTAAAAATTTATTTCACTAACAATTAAGCCGTATATGAGGTCCTCTTATTCAATTTGGAACTTCTAAATTGTATGGAGTGAAGCATGTGAGGGCATTTGGTGATTCTCAACTGGTTATCTAGCATATATTAGAAGAGTGCCAATGCTTAGATGGTACTCTAAATAGTTACCTTGAAAAATGGTGGTGCACAATCCATTCTTTTGACGAATTCAATATTCGACACATATCTAGGGTTGAGAATTGCAGAACTAACAATTTGGCACAAGATGCATCAGGTTATCAGATAAAGCAAGGGAAATTTAACAATACTGAAAATCTCATAACCGGTGTCACGACAGATCCCCAGGTCGCGAACCATTTGGGCTTCCAAGCCAGACCATTTGCAGCAGGTTTGGACCGTCTAGGTACAGGGTCCGGACCGCCCGACGCTGCCAGGAAGGTTCTCCTGCAATTGATTGGAGGACAAGTATAATTAACTACCTATGAAATCCCAGTGTTAGGATGGACAGGAACGTTCGACGTACAACTTTCAACTATGTTTTAATGAATGATGAACTCTACCGCCGAACTGTCAACAATGTCCTACTTAAATGCTTGGGTCCAGATGATGCTATATTTGCCATGGCTGAAGTACATGAGGGGATTTATGGTACTCATCAATTGGCTCCGAAGATGAAGTAGTTATTGCGAAGATCTAGCTTCTATTGGCCTAACATGATTGCTGATTGTTTCAAATACTACAAAGGATATCGAGTGTGTCAGACATTTGACGACTTATAGTTGGTCCTTGTAGCCGAATTACATCCTATCACCAAACCATTCCTTTTAGGGGATGGGAATTGGACTTTATAGGAGAGATACATCCTTCATCATCAAAAGGGCATTTGTTCGTGTTAGTCGTTACATACTACTTTACCAAATGGACTGAAGTCGTTGCTCTGAAGAACATGATGCACAAAGAGGCATTTGAGTTTATAACTGAGCATATTATCCATAGATTTGCATTCCTTCGACTTTGACCACAGACCATGGGACTTCTTTTGTGTCGAAGGAGGTACGTGAGTTTGCATAATCATATAGAATTAAATTGCTCAATTCATCTCCATATTATGATCAGGCCAATAGGCAGGTCAAGTCTAGCAATAGGACATTGATTAGCATGGTAAAAAGAAGATATCTGATCATCCTAAGCGTTGGCATAAGATCTTGTGTGAAGCTTTATGGGCTCATAAAATATCTAAACACTGTGCTACTAAAGTATCTCCGTTTGAGCTTGTTTATGGACAGGAAGTAGTATTGCATGTAGAGGTAAGCCTAAATGCTATCAGGTTGGCCAGGCAAAATGATCTAACTATCGGTGATTATTATAATTCAATGATGGACAATATTGATGAAGTGACTGACAAGAGAGTGATAGCTCTAGGAGAAATAAAGAAGGACAAGATCATGGTCACCAAAGCTTACAATAAGAAGGTCAAGGCTAAGTCATTCCAGGTAGGAAACCTGGTATGGAAGATCATCTTGCCACTAAGGATCGGAGACCAGAAGTTTGGGAAGTGGTCGCCAAGCTGGGAAGGCCCTTATAAGATTACACAGGTAATATCTAGTAACACCTACATGTTACAAACATTACAAGACGAAGATTTGTCCAAGGCACTAAACGGGCGTTTCCTAAAGCAATACCATCCTAGTATGTGGCAAGATGCTTAAGAGAACCGATGTGATCACATCGAATTGGTTCCAGCCTATGTCAGTGCTTTTGGTTCACTCAGCTTCTCCAAAAGGCCCATATGTTGAGCACCATTTGTGGCACTAGGCACGGTTGGACGGTCTAACCCTGAGGCCCAGACGGTTCGGCTCGCGAACGGTCCACCCATAGGTGCGGATGGTCCGTGAATAGATCGAATCATGCAGTTAAAACTTCTATCTCCTCGCGTGTTTACCCCCAAATCACACGAGAGTTGTTGGAGAATGCCTCGGAACGGGTCTAGACCTTCCCCTTATATATTTGAAGGGGTATGACCGATTGAACAACCAACAATCGAATCAACAATCAAATTATCTTTTGTTCTTTACCTTTTGCCCTAGGAGTAGACAGTAATATAAAATTCCCTCTCTAATCTTCACATCTCTCCGGCTCTACATCGTTCAGAGGCGTCTTGGGTGGCCTAATGTCACACCCGGGTTGATTTTGGGTGTTACACATGCTGATCCCAAGACAATCCCTAGGATATCTCCTCCCCAATGGGGTCCCTCCCAGGTGAGATCCAGGTGCTATTCGGCGAACTCCATCACCTATGCACACACGCGGACTGTCCATCTCATCAGGCAAAAACACGAATGTATTTTTGAGTGGAATGCCATTAATTATTTCTAGACTATTCATAAGCTGAAGTTTATGTTGGTGGCAACTGTTACTATCTACTATGTCACATAGGACAATAGCTAAGCGGGACACAGATGGCTGAAATACTATGATATCCTGGTCCGGGTGGGTTGTGGTATATTGGCTGAGAGTTTTATAGGATTGATAGCATATCCATATAAACATGGTTCACATTTATTTTTTGAAGCTTGGTTCGAAAGTATCTCAAAGTTAAGCATGCTTAACTTGGAGCAATTCTAGGATGAGTGACCAACCAAGAAGTTCTTACTAGAAGGAAAATCACAGTCACCAGAGTTTGTATGACTGAAATAATGGTATGGTAGCTCTTAGGTGAGCTGAACATCATGACAGATGAGTAGCTAAATAATAATAATTGGACGAATGATGAATAGTAAATGAACATCATGACAGATGAGTAGCTAAATGAACAATGAACGATGAATAGTGATTATGAACGAACGATAAACGATGAATAATTCGTATGAACGAACGATAAACGATGAATAGGGATTATGAACAAATGATGGACAATGAATAGTTCGTGTGAACGAACAATGGACGACGAATAGTTTGTTTGAATGAATGATGAATAGTTCGTATGAACGAACGATGAACAACAAATAGGGATTATGAACGAACGGACGAACAATTGAATAATCGGACGAACGACCGATTGGAATTTTGGCACCATGGCGGATGAATAATAATTTAATTTGGATGAACGAACGGACGAACGATCAGACGAACGAATGAACCATGAACAATTGGATGAACAATCGGACGAATGAACGATCGAATGAATGACCAAACGATTCTAAAGCTTGTGTAGGAGTGGGAGTCAGTGGGAATTGGTTGCCATGAAATGGCTTGGGATGGCATGAGGGAGCCCCTTTCCCCTCTATTTATAGGTAAGGAGGGGGATTAGGGGAGGAGGCAAGGATTAGTGGCAGATAAGCATGTATTAGCCATGGATAAGTGAAATTAGCTTGTGGAGCTCATTGTATGACACCAGAGGCGTATGTATACGTATGAGCATAAGGCAAATTATTAAGAAAATATTTGTAGGGACTTTAAAAATAATTCTGATCGTATTTCTCAGGAGAAAAATATTTGGGGAAATATTGGTGGAATATTAGACAGAATTTCTGAAAAGAATTTTAGGGGGTTACTGAAGAAATATTTGTAGGATATTTTGAGGAGAATTTTGGAGTGAATATAGACCACTATATTTTCTTTGTTGAGATCAACACACAAACAAACATCTTTAAAACAAAATTTTTAAATTCGTTTTGAATTTAGAACAAGTTTAAGAAAATTTTGTAGATTTGAATTTTTGGGGTGCTACACGAACTGACTCAATGAGGGCGATCTATCAGGGAATACATTCACAAATCACAAGTTCACGGAGCTCGCCCTCTATGCTCCAAATGATGTAAGCTCGGAGGTCAATAAGATGGCTCATTTCCTGAGAGGATTAAGGCCAGAACTCAAGACTATTCTCTCCAGGCAAGATTTCCACAACTTCTCGCATCTTACGAACAAAGCCATCCAAGTGCAAAGGGCCAGGGAAGAAGAAAGATGTCACCTCAAGAGGAAATTCCAACTTCTCCGATCTCAACAACAGGAGAGGAATAATAGGACTCGGTCCTTCTGGTTTCCATCCAAAGGGAAGAATTTCAACAAGCCAACAGGGTCTGCTCCACCTCGCTTTAGCCAGCCAAGCCAGAGCTCCATCCACACTCAGTTTGTGGCAAGCAGCCAGCCTCCGGCTAATGTTCAAGCTTGTTGGCACTACGGTGACCCCAGTCACTTCAAGAACAAATGCCCACAACTACAAGGGAAGCTAGCAGCACCTATCTTCTCCAACTTCATTAATGGCCCAGGAATGCTTCTGCACCAGCCTCTAAGGCACCTACCTCCAACATCCAGGTAAGCAAGCAGTAGTTCCGCAACAGGGCCTGAGTGAAACACATTGATGCCTAGGAATCTTAGCGCACCTAGAGTAGTAGTCGTTGAGTTCTTAGTAGAATTTACCCCTGCCATAGTACTTTTTGATTCTGGAGCATCTCATTCTTTCATAGCCACCCGTCTGTGGAAAAGCATAAGATTCCAATTACACCATTAAATATCCCCTTGATCACCCAAACCCCAAGGGCATACCTTCTCTACCACCTTAAGTGTTTTCAAGTTAGAATCCAAGTGGGTAGTCTTCCTAGCAGACCTAGAAGTGATACCTTCGCAGGGGATTGATGTAATCCTGGGCATGTATAAGTTGTCCCGACACAATGACATCATAGGATGTGCTGACAAGACCATCCTTCTCACCGATCATCAAGGGAAATCAGGTTCTCGTCAAGCCCGACCAACAACTCAAGATCCAATGATGTTCAGTCTAGCAGTAGAACGCATATCTGTGGTTGAGGAATTTATGGATGTATTTCTAGAAGAATTACCAAGAATGCCCTAAAAAGGGAAGTGGAGTTCTACATTGACCTTCTTCTAGGAACTGCACCGATTGCAAAGAGACTGTATCGTATGACACCTGCAGAGTTGGCAGAATTGAAGACACAAATTGTAGAACTTCAATAAAAAAGGCTTCATTCATCCTAGCTCATCACCTTAGGGAGCCCCATTATTGTTTGTCAACAAGAAGGATGGCATCATGAGGATGTGTATTGATTACTGATCCTTAAATGAAGTCACAATTAAGAACAAGTATCCGCTACCTCGGATTGATGACCTTTTCGACCAACTCCAAGGGGTGTAATATTTCTCGAAGAATGATATGAGATCAGGGAACCATTAGTTGAGAATCAAGGAAGGGGACATAAAGAAAACTACTTTCGCTACCTGGTATAGTTAGTACGAGTTCACAGTGATGCCCTTTGGCCTAACCAATGCACATATCTTCTTCATGAACCTTATGGACAAGGTATTTATGGAAGAGTTGGATAGGTTTATCATGGTCTTCATCGAAGACATTCTCATCTACTCCAAGAGTCGAGAAGAACATGAGCACCACCTCTGAGTTGTCCTCGTGAAACTCAAAGCGCACCAACTCTATGCCAAGCTAAGCAAGTGTGAGTTTTGGCTAGAAAAAATGCCTTCCTCAGGCATATCTCGACCGCAAAAGGGATAGAAGTGGATCGTTCTAAAGTAGAAGTTGTATCCAAATGGAAGCAACCTACCAATGTCAGTGAAATCAGAAGCTTTCTGGGAATGGCAGGATATTACCGCCACTTTATTAAAGGATTTTCCAGTATTGTTAAGCCAATGACAGAACTCCTCAAGAAGGACAATAAGTTTATCTGGACCAAGGAATGTGAAGAGAACTTCTAGGAGATAAAGAAGAGGCTCACAACCTCCCATGTGTTGACATTGCCAGATATCCACCAAGGTTTCATTATTTTCTGCGATGCATCAAGGCAAGGCTTGGGATGTGTGCTTATGTAGGATTAGAAAGTCATCACTTATGCATCCCGACTACTCAAACCACACGAGCAGAATTATCCAACACATGACTTGGAGTTAGCAGCCATAGTACATGCCCTAAAATTATGGAGGCACTACCTGATCGAAAACAAATGCAATGTGTACACATACCAAGAGTCTGAAAGACATCTTCACCCAACCAGACCTTAATCTCCATCAGCAAAGATGGTTGGAGCTAATCAAAGAATATAACCTTGAGTCACTATCATCCAGGGAAAGTAAATGTGGTAGTCGATGCTCTGAGCAGAAAGCCTTTCGGAAAGAAGGCAACATGTTCTCTTGAAGACTAGGAGCAAGAATTCACCTAGCTAAATGCATGTTTGGGGAAAAGTGGTATCATAGAAGTTCAGTCCTCGCTAAAAGATCGCATCCGCAAAGCTCAAGTTCTAGATACAGAAACGAAGAGACTCATGGAAAAGGCCAGCAAGGAACAACCTTCAGACTTCAAAACAGGCAAAAAGGAACCCTTTGATTTAAAGACCGCCTGTGTGTACCAAAAGGGGAAGCCCAAGAAATCCTACTAGATGAAGCCCACGGTTTAGCTTACTCTATCCATCCAAGATCTACCAAGATGTACCTAGACCTCAAAACCAGATAATGGTGGAAATGAAAGAAGGACATAGCTCAGCATGTAGCGCAATGTGACACATGCCATCGAACCAAAGCAGAGCATTGGAAGCCTGCGAGATTGTTGCAACCTCTACCAGTACCCGAATGGAAATGGTAGGAAATAGGCATGGATTTTGTGGTTGGACTGCCCTAATCATGAAAGGGAATGACTCCATCTAGGTCATAATCGACCGTCTTACCAAAGTGGCTTACTTTATTCTCGTACAAACCACATATGGAGGCGCCACTCTTGCTCAGTTATATCTCAAGGAGATAGTCAGACTGCATGGCATTCTGTGAAGAATAGTGTAAGATAGGGGAACACAATTCACCTCAAAGTTCTGGATGAGTTTACAGCAAGCTATGGGCACCAGGTTAGACTTCAACACTGCTTACCACCCTCAATCAGATGGGAAAACCGAGAGAGTCAATAAGGTCCTCGAAGATCTATTGAGAGCCTATGTTCTGACATTCGATAAGGGTTGGGAATCTAGTTTACCGTATGCAGAGTTCTCGTACAACCATCGTTACCAGGCCAACATCAAGATGTTACCTTTTGAAGCCTTGTATGGAAGGAGATGCCAAACTCCACTAATGTGGTCTAATGTGGGAGAAAAGACCTTGGAAGGACATGCCTTTATTAAAGAGGCAAAAGAGAAAGTTACCATGGTACGAAAAAG
This sequence comes from Zea luxurians, assembly GCA_029449295.1. Taxonomy (NCBI): domain Eukaryota; kingdom Viridiplantae; phylum Streptophyta; class Magnoliopsida; order Poales; family Poaceae; genus Zea; species Zea luxurians. The sequence goes on from JAOPSE010000900.1 coordinate 131,117, forward strand.
ACTTCTTGAAGCCTAGAGTCAACAAAAGAGCTATGGTGACAATAGAAGAAGAGGGCTCATTTTTCAAGAAGGAGAGTTCGTCTAACTCAAAGTCTCCCCTATGCGAGGTGTCAGAAAGTTTCAAGTGAAAGGGAAGCTAGCTCCACGATATATTGGTCCCTACCTGTTGGGGGCCTTCGGCTTCCGAAGGTCCTCAAAAACGTGATTTAACAATGTTTCTAGAGTATAATACATGAGCAGGTACCTTCGAACATGGACCTGTCAGACTTAAGTCAAAATTACTGAACGAAGAAACACAAGGGGAACGAAGGATGGAACAGAGCCGAAGCTGTATGCAAGGGAGCTTCGGCATGATGACAGGAAAAACGGAAACCGACTTAAAGAGGAAAAGGCTATCTAGACCCCGATGAGTTACTATAGAGTTATTATCAAAAGCAAAGGGCCTGAATGTAATTTTACATGGGCTGCGACCCGTGTCTATAAATAGATGAACAGTACTTCCGTACTGTTCACGCTGACTGGACATTTGCCTTTGCGCCACACTTATATTTTTACTTCCTTCAAGCCGAAGGTACACTTGTAATAAATCATTATCTTTACTTATTCATGATAATAACACAAAAATAATATAATAATGATAACATATTTGATTGTTCGCATTGTTCATGTTTTGTATAAACCCTTCTTCATTTTTATTTATGTCATACCAATGAAGGTACGCTTTCTGTAACCTTCGTCCGAGAGTCGTTATATCCTAAGGGAAATAATGCTTCGAAGGACGAAGGAATTTAACGTTTAACATTCTTTATGTTGCCTTGTTCTTAACTCATAGCATTTGAGAACAAGTCCCCAACATTAGCGCCCACCTCCGGTGAACCCCTTTTCGACCACCTTCGACAACCATCGACCTTCATCATGCCGCCAAAGAAAGCTTCGGCAACAGGGGCTACCGTTCTGCAGCCGCTGGACCCGAACCAGGAGACCCTTTCTCTTCGGGAAGCCCGAAGCTAGAAGAGGAAGTCCACTAGTCCAACACCACAAGAGGATGAGTTGGACCAAGAGATCAGGAATATGGAGATGCTTCATCAGCAGGTACAGAGGAAGAAGGAGAAGATGGCTCGCTTAGCTGACCTGCAAAGGCAGATTGACGAAGCCACCAAAGAAGTGTGTCATCTTGTTCAAGATGAGCAGCACCGAAGGCCCCACCACAGAGAGCTGCACCAAGAGGGTTTCTTCAACGAAGATGACTGGTATGAGGATTTCCATCATGGAAATTTTGCTTTTGATAATGCTTCTCCTCTGTCAGCAGAACTGCAGGCTACACCCTGGCCCCCGTCTTACAAGCCACCACAGCTCCCCATGTATGACGGACATTAAGATCCGAAGCAGTTTCTAATGAGCTACGAAGCAACCATATCTTCGTACGGTGGCAACACTGCAGTCATGGCGAAATCCTTCGTCATGGCAGTCAAAAATGTTGCACAAACTTGGTACTCCTCTCTTCGGCCAGGAACAATCACATCATGGCAGAAGCTGAAGGACATGCTGGTCACCAGTTTTCAAGGGTTTCAGACGAAGCCGGTTACCGCTCAGGCCTTGTTCCAGTGCACGCAAGATCAAGAGGAATATCTCCAGGCGTATGTCCGAAGGTTCTTGCGTCTGAGGGCACAAGCGCCAACAGTGCCCAATGAAATTGTCATTGAGGCCATGATTAAGGGGCTTCGGCCAAGACCTTCAGCCCAATACTTTGCCAGGAAACCCCCTCAAACCCTGGAGAAACTGCTTCAGAAGATGGATGAATACATCCGCGCTGACAATGATTTTCGACAGAGAAGGGAGGAAGCTTACAGGTTCTCCGAAATGGCCAGGGGCTTCAGAGGGAGAATTCACCCCAGGCACGTCAGATCAATTCATTCCACTCAGAATGACGACAGGGGAGGTCAACAACAGAGGCCGCAATATTCCTCCCAGGCTTCAGGGCAGCAACAGAGCTGTCCTCGGCCCCCAGCTCTAAGGGGCAGAGGCGCCAGGGCTTTGGAGGAAGGTTTGGGGATCAGCCCAGGAAAATTTATTGTCTATTCTGCGGTGAGGACAAGGGCCACACTACCAGGATGTGCCACGTCACCATCTAGAAACAAAAAGAGATAGCAGAAGCTGCGGCCCAACAGAATTAGCCGAAGCAAGTCATGCACACTGCTTCGTACCACTCACCGTACATTCCAGAGTACGTGGGTAACCATCCTGCAGCCTCTGTTGTTTCGGCAAGCCAACCTCAGGCATCTTGGCAACAGCCTCCACCTCCACCACCATTGCAACGAGGCCAGCAGCCAGAAGGGAGCCATCACGCTCATCAGCAACGAGACTTCAGAGAGGAGTCCGAAGCTCGCACAGTCAACAGTACTGTGCCAGAATCGAAGCACATCTACTAAGAGGATATCCTACTTCTAAAATAGTTCTGGCATTCGTTATCATTTTTCCTTTTTCAATAGAGAACAATCGTTAAAAGCCTAAGTTTTTCCTGTCATTTTCAATTCCTTGTAATAGCTTTTTTTGGCCATAGTGGAAATGTATCTCTTTTACAGACTCACGAAGTCCAAAAAGTTGGTAAAGCACGAAAGTTGCTCTCAAGAGAGCGCGGGGTTCATAATCACATCACAAGTTTTGCCGAAGCATTAGAAAAGTCGTTCTAAGGAACGCAGCGTAAGTTTTCCGAAGCAACAAAAAGTCGTTCCTAAGGAACGCAGCATAAGTTTTCTACTCAAAAGTCGTTCCAAAGGGAATGCAGAGCTTATAGCGAAAAATAAACGCTGATACCGCCAAAGTAAAAGGCGAAGAAGCTCCTAAGGGAGGCTTACAGCGAAAAATAAACGCTAATACCGCCGAAGTAAAAGGCGAAGAAGCTCCTAAGGGAGGCTTACAGCGAAAAGTCAATGCTGATACACCGAAAAATAAACGGTGAAGCCGAAAAATAAACGGCAAAAAGATTGTGTGCTTTACTGAGGGAATGTGTGTGTATCTTCGGCACAAATAACATTTTGCATGTCATAACATCATTTGCACAGCATAACATCATACATCATATTGCATCAATGGCACAAGAAGGGGATGCAATATTGACCTTTGGAAGGGTATACGATGTTGACCTACAATGTTGATCTTCGGAGATTGTTTCGAAGAAGTGACAAGGCACAAAATAAGTTTTGAAAGAAGTACGGCTTCGTCAACTTTAATATGAAAAGGAGATCTATTGCTTACGAAGTATAATATTTTTATGGAATATGAATATTCTTCATGAAGCATGAAAAGAAGGGAAGGTGTTTTTTCGCCGAAGGCTCAAAAACGGTATGTACGTAAAGTTTCATGCATCGTAAAGAATTGAATTACAAACAGTTTATACATTATATTCAAAATCATAAAATATTACACACTTTGTTCAGCAAATATTACATTCCAAATGCCTTTACAATAACAGCTATTCTTCTTTTAAAACTACTTCCGCAGCTTCATTTAGTAGTTGATCAACAACTTCATCCATAATAGCTTCGGCCATTTTAATAATTTCATCTTCTTTCTTCCGTTCGGGGTCCGCCAATGGCTCGACGGGCTCTGGGAGAGGAGATAGCTCGACTGTGATGCAAAACGTAAATAAGTTTGAAGTCACAAAATTAGAACATAAAGTTAAAAGTTGTTAAGCAATACCTATCCGCCTCTCGAGATCCGCAGCTTTCTCAGCAGCCGTTGCTGCTTCTTTAGCATCGTGAGTATCTTTTTCACTTTTCCTTATGATTTCTTGGGCCATCTCCCGGCCGCCATTTTCCCAGATGTCGGTGAAAAACTTTCCACCAACTAAGCTTGTTTCAGCCGACGGGTCTTTCGTATCTTCAATAGATAAGGCACCTTCGGATTGCGCCAAAGATTTTACGTGTTCGCAGCCTATCTTCTCCAAGATGGCAGCAATCCCCCTAGCACCCGAGAAGGCGCATATGTCCCCATGGCCACTCAAAACTTCCTCAAAGGCTTCAGCTTCGTGGCTGATCCATTCAATAGGGCCTTCGGGATCGCCCCTTATGAAATTCTCCTCGCTTGAGTATGCGCCAACATTGGCGAAGCTAGTTTTTATTCTCTTAACACGCTCTATAGATTTTTCATAGCACCTCTCCTTGGATGCACGAAGTTCATCAACTGTTTTTTGTAAATGGTTCCTCCAATATATACTAATATCTCGTTCAGCCTCTGCAACACCGCATTTTTCTTTAGCTTCGAGTAGTTGTTTCCGAAGATCTTCGATTTCGCATTTTTGAGCTTCAGCTTGGGCTTTGGAGCAGCTTCGTCTTCCCTTTGTTCAGCAATGAGTGTAATATTTTGTCTTTTTCAAGACCTTCGTTCCTTAGTTCAATCACTTTGGAACGAAGGTTGTTCAAGGCTATGGTGTATCCTTCATCTTCGACACTTTTTTGCGCCCTAAGGGCGTTGCTAAGAATAAGGCCCTGCAAAAAATGCGGTTTTAAGTGTAAGTAAATGGAAGATTTCGTCTTTAAATACAAAAATCTAATTTTCTCACTTTTAAGCTATTGTATGCTAAGCTGTCGGCCAACTCATCTTTTGATAACACTGAGAGCCCATCCTCAAGTGTAGGGAAACCGAAGCTCTTGCTCATCTCTCGGCAGACAAAAATTTCTTTGCTGTCTGGGAGGCAATACAAGAAGTCTTCTTCCCCGCTGCCGTTGAATACTAGGGCCCCCTTTGGGTATTTCAATCTTTGAGCATAAAATTGGGCCTCTCGCTTCTCTTTTTCAGATAATCTTTTTCCCGAAGCATGTCGTATAATATAATCAGTAGTTTCAGATAATGTTTCGGGAATAGGAATGGCGGTTTTTTCAGTTTTACTTGCTTCCGCAGTTTCTTTCTCAATCTTGCCTCCAATTTCCAAGGATTTCTCCTTGGCGGGCTCTGAGGGCCCAGCTTCGGTATCGACTTGGACCTTGAAAGCTTCGGCCTCAATGTGTGTTTCCGAAGCTTCGACAGCTTTCTTCGGAGTAGAGCTTGAAGTTTTTATTATTTCTAGCACATCTAATACATTGACCATTCTCTTTCTCTTGGTGGTTGTCGAGATATCCTTTTGTGCCTTCGGCATTGCCACCTCCGCCGAAGGACTTATTGCTTCCAATATTCCTGTTTTCCCAACCTTCATCTCTTCAATGTTAATAGCCTTCGGCTCATCCGATTTGGCTGATGATGTCTTCGGCGCTACAACTGGTTCACTTTTTTGCGTAATCGCAGGTTTTTTGCCTTCGGACACCGAAGAGGTCTCACCGCCAAAATCAGGCACTACGGCCGGTTCAATGTAGCGTGGTTGATGAGTAAGGACTTTCACTCTTTTCCTCTTCGGCGCAGACTCGCTCGGAGCAGCTGAAGCATCATCTCTCCCAGAATCTCCACTTTTTATTTTTTGTCCCTGGGGCGGGTAACGGTAGTCGGGGTACATGAACCCAATGGCATCGAAAACTCTGTTTAGTCTCTTCTTTTTACGGTTCCCGAAGGCCGTAGATAATGCGTTATCTTCTGCTCTAGAATACAGCCCAAGCAGATCATCGCTTGTAGCTTCGACGCTTTTCAGCCAGTTGTCGTCTGGCTCAATAAACTGGTCTCTGAATCTGAAGGTATATTTTAGCCAAACCAGACCACCTTCGTGGGGATTGCTGATGGATTCTTTTGGCACCTCCCAGTCAGCTAGCAACGGCCATATTCTGTAAGCCACGTGCTCTTGAACTAAGTCCCTTGTCCCAATGAAAGAGTATACTAAGCCGAAAGCCTTGCGGCATTCTTTGGCCGCTTCGTCAATTTCTACCTTCGGTTTACGGAGCCCAAAGCGTTGCCAGATAGGGCGCATGATTATATCTTTAATGTCTTCTCATGCCTTTAAATCATTCTTTACATAAAACCATTCTTTTGTCCAGTCTCCGGGCCATCTCTTCTGAAAAGTCGGTACTGGGGAACTTGAACCAGAACGAGCAATGAAACTATAGCAGCCGAAATTATTATGATACTGTTCTTTACCCCAGGGCTTCGTCTCATATAACAATTCAAGCATGCTGCAGAAACTTTTTGCATTTGGTTCCAAGCCTTGACTCCTTAAAGCCCACACGAAGATTCCCATTCTTATAATAGCTTCGGGGGTAATCTGGTGAAGGTAAATCTGAAATATCTTCGAAACCTCGACTACGAAGCTGCTAAGAGGAAGCCGAAGCCCAGCCTTCAAAAAGCTCCGAAAGATCACGACTTCATTCTCCTCTGGAGTAGGACAAGTTTTTTCTCCATCGTCAGCCCTCACAACAGACATATCCCGAAAGTATTTCCCCCTCATGTTGTCAAGATGGCTTTGTTTAATAGTTGATTTTCCAAAAACTACATGGCTTGGTCGCCAGGGTCGATCTTCGGAGTCTTCCCCGCCGCTCTCCACATCATAGCTGTCGCTATCACTAGTATCTTCAGACAAACCCTCCAAAGTTTCCCTAGCAATCTTCTCCGCATTTGTCCTTGCTATCGATTCAATAAAGCCAATATTCATCTCCTCAGAAAGGCTCAGCTTCGTTTTAGCAGTAGCTTTCTTATCCTCAGACATCTTTGAAAGTGCTGAGAAAAGCGCTCTCAAAGCCGAAGCTTAAAAATTTTAAAAACTGGTCAAGCGTTTGTAAGCAAAGAGCTGTTTGAACAGGCAAAGCAGATGGCAAGAAAGCGTGCCAAATGAGCTAGTGGTGCGCTCTTATTTATACGCCTGGTGCATTGCGTGCTGGAGGGCCCGCTTGTCAGTGGCTGTTGCTATTCTAGCAAAGGGAAGGTGTTTTTTCGGACCTTCGGCTCAGAGCCTTCGTCCTTGTCGCAATCTAAATTTATCATTCTAACAAATTAATATTGCGAGGGGCTACTATTGGGGGCCTTCGGCTTCCGAAGGTCCTCAAAAACGTGATTTAACAATGTTTCTGGAGTATAATACATGAGCAGGTACCTTCGGACATGGACCTGACGGACTTAAGTCAAAATCACTGAACAAAGAAACACAAGAGGAACGAAGGATGGAACAAAGCCGAAGCTGTATGCAAGGGAGCTTCGGCATGATGACAGGAAAAACAGAAACCGACTTAAAGAGGAAAAGCCTATCTAGACCCCGATGAGTTACTATAGAGTTATTATCAAAAGCAAAGGGCCTGAATGTAATTTTACATGGGCTGCGACCCGTGTCTATAAATAGATGAACAGTACTTCCGTACTGTTCACGCTGACTGGACATTTGCCTTTGTGCCACGCTTGTATTTTTACTTCCTTCAAGCCAAAGGTACACTTGTAATAAATCATTATCTTTACTTATTCATGATAATAACACAAAAATAATATAATAATGATAACATATTTGATTGTTCGCATTGTTCATGTTTTGTATAAACCCTTCTTCATTTTTATATATGTCGTACCAACGAAGGTACGCTTTCTGTAACCTTCGTCCGAGAGTCGTTATATCCTAAGGGAAATAATGCTTCGAAGGACGAAGGAATTTAACATTTAACATTCTTTATGTTGCCTTGTTCTTAACTCATAGCATTTGAGAACAAGTCCCCAACACTACCCTATCATTGGCACAGTAGGGCCAGCAACTTATCGCCTCTAGTTACGAGAATCAATGTCAGATATTCACCATGTGTTCCAAGTGTCCTAGCTCCAAAAATGCAGAGAGCCATATCGCAAAAGAGTCAATCCATGTTTAGGGAGATCTGCAGTACCAAGAAAACCAGTGAAAATCCTAGACTCAGTCGTTCACAAAACTCGAAATTCAGAGGTAAGCATCTATAAGGTTTAGTGGAGCAGAGAAGGTGAAGAAGAAGTAATATGGGAAAGTGAGGACTTAATGAGAAAGGAATACCCTTATCTTTTCTCAAACCAAGCCCGCATCTCGAGGGCAAGACTCCTTTAAGTGGGGTAGGTTTGTAACATCCCGGTTTTCACTCAAAAGGTTAGTGAAGAGACCCTAGTGCCTAAATGCATAAACCCTGGCATCATTGCATATAACTATGAAAATTTTGTTCATATGCATGAATGATGATTGGTAGTAGCACCTCACATAGCTACTTTTCACCTTGCTAGCAAATCTATTCACACTTAGGGCTCTTAATACACAAATAGAGAATAAAGAAATTAGAAAAGGAAAAAGGAAAAGAAAACCCCCTCGCCAGACCGGCTTGAGCCCCGGGATGCATAAACCTGTAAGATATCTAGGCTTGGGGTTTAGGTCCCCAAACTTGTGTTGGGTCCTATCATGTTAGTTACATAAAATTTTGGCACCCAAATGCAAGTCTCACACTTCTTGCTTTTGGGTCCCACATTGGATGCAACAATTCTATCGTTCTTAAAATAAAGCGCATAGGAAGCATCAAAAGTACGAAATAGCATCAAAGGACCATGAGATGCATTCCTACCCTTAGGCGCATGAGAAACAATGTGAGATGCATGGCACCTAGGTCTACTCCTACTATGAGCATAAGAACCACTTGATGAAGCAATCATAGTGCGAGGAGCAAAAGGAGCATCATGACACATAGGTAAAATAGGCCAATCATTGCAAGCATTATGATATACATTTTTAGCATTCTTAACATGAGTATAAATAAATGCATGGTTCTTCTTCTCATGAAAATAATGAGAACTACTAGCCATAGGTGCCTTCCCCTTCTCCTTAGTGAAGTTGGGGGCCTTACGGTTCTTTGTGTCCTTAGCTCCCCCATGGAAGCCAAGTTCATCCTTAATGGAGAGATGTCTACCAATGGTGAAGGCATCCCTAGCAAACTTAACTTTTTCTACCTCATTTTTGCAAGTTTTAAGTTGAACATTTAATTGAGTAATTTCATTATTCAACTTTGCAATAGTAGAAGCATGATCAACACAAGCATCAATTACATCTAGTACAAATTGATACATGCTCCAAAGAAGAACTAGAGGCATTCAACTTTTCTATTCTAGCATTTAAATAAACATTTATGATCTTAAGGCTAGAAATAGAAGCATGACATGAAAATAAATCACAAGCAAGCATTTCATTCTTTTTAATTTCTAAAGCAAGGGATTTTTCTACTTCTACAACCATATCAAGTTCCTCATATAGCAAATCCTTTTGCTTTTCTAGTAATATATCTTTTTCATTCATGGCATCAATTAATTCATTAGTTTTATCTACCTTGGATCTATTTAATCCCTTAAAAAGATTGCTATAGTCTAAATCATCATCAGACTATCATCCCTACAAGAAGTATACTTGGGAGTGTCACGTGTATGTACCTTCTTCTTCTTAGCCATTTGGCATGTGTGTCGCTCATTGTGGAATAGAGAAGACTTGTCGAAGGCGGAGGTGGTGAGTCCTTCGTTGTTGGAGTCGGAGGATGAGCAATCTAAGTCCCATTCCTTACCGATGTGCGGCTCACCCTTCTTCTTTCTATAGAACTTCTCCTTCTCCTTCTTCCCCTTCTTGTCTTGGTCCTGGTCATTTTTCATTATCGAGACATTGAGCAATAAAATGATCAGACTTATTGCACTTGAAGCATGTACACTTTCCCCTTGATTTGCACTTGTTGGGGGTAGTCCTTGCGTCCCTTTAAAGCGGTCTTGAAGCGCTTGATCACAAGTGGCACTTTATCCTCATTTAGACCGTCTGCCTCAATTTGCGCCACCTTGTCGAGGAGCGCATCCTTGTTGGTCGTCGCTTTGAGAGCAATGGGTTGCGGCTCATAGTGTTGAGGAAAAGGTCCGTTAGCGATGTCGTCAACGTACCTTGCCTCCTTTTGAAAGTTGCCTAGAGGGAGGGTGAATAGGCAAACAGAAACTTTTTCAACAAAAACTAGAAACGAACTGGGTAAAACCGGTTCAACTGGTGTCAAAACTGGTTCAACCGGTTTGCACGAGCTCAACTAAATAATGAGATATAAAACTGAATTGATCTCGAAATCCACCCAGTTAACTTTGGAAATGAGATGTTCTAGTTGATCCACAGGGTTCAAAGTAGTAGGTCTGAGAAGGGCACTTCTCAAAATCCACACACCAAAAAGATATAAACAAATCATCCACGGAATGGTGAGAGAACGAAGAACACAAACAAACATAATGAGCAAGAACACAAGAGACACAAGATTTATTCCAAGGTCGGTCACACCACCAAGGTGCCCTACTTCCTTGTTGAGGCACCCACCAAGAGCCGGGTCTCTTTCAACCCTAATCCTCCCTTTGCCGACCACAAAAGTCAAGCCCACACACTAATCTTTGCTCAAACGAGCGGGTTGAAAGGGAAATAGGCTTTAAACCTTTTCCTAAATGATTTTGGTGGTTGAATGCCCAACACAAATAATTGGACTAACTAGTTTGCTCTAGATTATACATTCTACAGGTGCCAAAGGTTCAACACAAACCAATAAAAAGAACAAGCCAGGGTTCGAAAGAAAGGAGCAAAAGGAAACCGAAGTGCTCCCTGGTCTGGCACACCGGACTGTTCGGTGTGCCACCGGACAGTGTCCGGTGACCCACCGGACAGTGTCCGGTGCACCAGGGAAGAACGACTTCAAACTCTTCACCTTCGGGTTTCCCAGGCGCACCTCCGCTATAATTCACCGGACTGTCCGGTGTGCCACCGGACTGTCCGGTGCACCAGCGAAGCAACGACTATCTGTGCGCAACGGTCGACTCTGCAAAGTGAACAGTGGAATTTAGATGTCAGAGCAGCAAGTCAGAGGGGCACCGGACTGTCCGGTGCGACACCGGACTGTCCGATGCCACATGAGGACAAAGCCTCCAATGGTCGACCAACTCCAACCTTGACGAACAAGCTAACGTGGCGGCTCACCGGACACTGTCCGGTGGCGCACCGGACTGTCCGGTGCGCCCATCGCCAGCAGACTTCTCCAACGGCCATATTTTGTTTGGTGGCTACAAATACCACCCCAACCGGCCACTTCAGTGTGTGGGAGTCCAAGCAACATTCCAAGTCATCTAGTTGACATACTCAAACCCTCCCAACCACATATATTCATTGATCCATCCTATACACAAGATCTAGACCACTACAACCAACACAAGTGCCACAAAAGAGAGAGCAAGCGATTGAGAGCTACTCAATTGAGTTTAGCCCTAGTGCCTTGTGAGATTCATTGATAGAGAGTGTGTGCTACATCTTTGTCTTCATTTGTGCGTGGAGTTTTGACTCCCATTGAACGTCCTCCAAAGTTTTGGAGGCTTGTAAAAGCTAGCAAGAGACACCAAAGAGTGTGGTGGTCCTTGTGGGATCGAGAGTGATCCTTGAGAAGAAGAAGAGCTCGCCGATCCTTGTGTGATCGGTGGAGAGAGGGAAAGGGTTGAAAAAGACCCGTCCTTAGTGGACTCCTCAACGGGGACTAGGCCTTCGAGGGCCAAACCTCGGTAAAACAAATCACCCGTGTCCATTGTGTTTATTGCTTGTGATTTGTTTGTTTTCCCTCACTCTAAGTTCTCTTGCTTTATTCTTGGCTAATCTTATTTGGTGTTGCTTTAAGTTAAATTCTCATTTAGTGAAGCAACACATTGCAAGAAAGAACTCTTGTCACTACTCTTCTTGTCTAAGCCTTCTTGCCTTGTTCTCATAAACTTGTTAGTAGTATTGATTTATCACTTTCGCATTATTTAAGAGCAATACTCTTTACAAGCAAGAACTTAGTTCTCATACTCCAATATTTGTATATCTTGTTCTAACCACTAATCGAGGGATCTAGTTGGGGGATAAAGTTTTAATTTTCAGGTTTCGCCTATCCACCCCCCCCCCCCCCCTCTAGGCGACTTTCACGGGTAATACAAACTTTCTTGTGGTCTTCCACAAGATTTGGAGACACACAAGAGACACCTAGTCGTCTAGGAGCTAGAAGCTCCAAGAGTAATGAATCCACAAAGAACTCAATGTAGTACAAAAGCTCGAATGAAGAAGAACAAGAAGGATTTAGAGATGAAGCACAAAAACTGCACCTCTTCAATCTCACTCAAAGATTTCTCTCCAAAGATTTGAAATGGGAGAGGCAAGAGGTGTGTGAGAGAGAGTGGGAGGTGTTTCTCAGGTTAGGAATGGAGTTTGGTGCGTGCTCATTTTTGGAGGAGATAGGTAGGATGAGTATATATAGGTGGGGCTCCAAAACTAGCCGTTTTTGACTTTTCTGCACAAAAACCGATTGAACCGGTCCCAAAACTGGCTAAACCGGTTTTCAAAAAGCTACGCACAACTTTTTGGATGACACAACAGACTGGCAAAAAAAAGTGAATGGTACAAAAACCAGCTGAACCGGTTTCCACCAAACTGAAAACCGGTTGAGTGACCGGCTGAGCTGGTCCAAAAACCGGCTGAGCCAGTATTTGAATACCAGCTGAACCAGCCTGAAAACCAGCTGAACCAGTATTTTCCAAAGAGCAATTTTGGCCAAGATAGACTTAAAAAGGTTGTACTACATACTTTCACTAAGGATTAACAAGGGTAAAATAGAAGTTTTGGATCAAGGATTTTGAGCTTTAGTACCAACACCAACCTTCTTTTTGGATCCCCTTGATAGTACGACATTCCTATACTCAAGTTAAATAAAATATAATTAAATAAACTTCTTGAGTCATTAGTGTCTCATGAGTGATTTCTCTATGGCGTTGCTTCATAAGGATCACAAACATCTTTGTCTCACCTTTTGAAGCAAACACAAATTGAGCCTGTGACTTGTACCATTTCACCATATATGAGTTCAAATCATGGCTTCAAGTCACCTTACTGATGCATCAACATATTATAACTCTCATAGCTGATTAGTTCATCGACTTAGTGCAAGTACTCCCTGTTGGGGACTTGTTCTCAAATGCTATGAATCAAGAACAAGGCAACACAAAGATGTTAAATATTAAATACCCTTCGTCCGCTGAAGCATTGTCTCCTCAAGGGTTTAATGAACTTTGGACGAAGGTCACAAACATAATATTACGAAGGTGACAAAGATAATATAAAACAATGTAAAATGTAGAACATTAAAGATAAATATGTTGGAGATAAATGGCATCATTCACATATTTTATTATCTGAATCCAAAATGTTTGAATACAATGTTTAAGGTATGCTTATACCTTCGTCTTGACAAGTAATAATTCCCGAGTGATGCCCTTGCAATTACAGGAATGCGTGAACAGTAAAGGAATATTGTTCACTATTTATAGGCACAGGACACAGCTTGTGAGGAATTACAATCATGCCCTTCATAAAAGTTTACAACAATGACTCAGACCCCTATAGGCTAAAAGGTCATTCTATCTTTAAGTCGGTTCGACCCTTCATCTTCGGATATGTTATAATCCCGAAGCTTCATGAATGATACCTTCGTCGTCACGTACGAACAGCTTCAGCCACAGCTGTTTCTTTCTGCAGGACCTTCGGCGACGAAGCATGTTCCCAACAGTAGCCCCTTCGCGGTGCTAGATCGTTTTTCGTAACGAGCTTGATCCGTGAAAAAGTCTCTTAGGCTTCAGGAAGCCGAAGGTCCGAAAAACACCTTCCCTGAGCTCGTTGTCGAGAAACGATACAGTTTTCGAGCGCGTAGCGATTCCACCATGCGGGTTCATTATTCTGGTTTTTGCGGTCCACCGTTCAGCGGGTGCGAGCAATCGTTTGCTTGGTGTAAAAATCCTGATGATTCACCTTCTTTCCTGCAACACTATATAAACAGACGGGTAGGTGTGAAGTTACCACAGCATTCATTGCTATTGCACTGTTTTGCTGCCAAAATTTTTAACCATAGCCGAAGCTTGACTTTCGCATTCGAACGAAGCTCTAGTTTAGCGTCTGCTTCGTCAGAAGAAGGGCTTCGGGAGAAAGGTTATTAATTTCCGAGCAATTTTCAAGATATTCAAAATCAAATGGCCAGAGTGCGCTCTACTGCTAGGGCTAAGCGCGAAGGAGACGAAGCCGAAGCTGCGGAGACTGTCCCTATTTCGGAAGCAATGAGGCGAAGTGGGTTGGTGACATCGGAGAACACCCCTACTGCCGAAGCAGAACAAGCAGATATTGAAGAGACTGATTCTGAAGATGATCACAATATCGCAATACCAAGCAAGCCTAGCCACCTGGACTTCGGAAAGTCAACCATCTCCAAGGCTGATTTCCCGAAGATGGTAAAATCGGGCTACTTTAGCGAAGATGAGAAGAAGGTGGTTCGCTTTGGTGGAGAAGAAACTACCCCGAAGCCACAGAAAGATGAAATAGTGATTTTCAAGAGTTTCCTCAAAGCCGGTTTGAGATTTCCTTTGAATAGGATGATTGCCGATGTGCTAAAGAAGTTTGGTATCTATTTTCATCAACTAACTCCTAATGCTATTGTCAGACTTAGTGTTTATATTTGGGCTCTCCGAAGCCAGGGGGTGGAGCCATTTGCCGAAGGTTTCTGCCGGGTACACGAGCTACATTATCAAACTAAGGCCAGAAAAGATGGGTTACATGAAAATTTTGGTTGTTATAATTTTGCCTATCGAAAAACTACAAAATTCCCTGTGATCAGCTACCGAAGCAAGTGGCTGGCAGGCTGGAAATCGGAATGGTTCTACGTCAAAGTTGACGATGACAAGGAGAAGCTAGTACAGAGCCCGCTTGAACTGATCTTCGGAGAGACCAGACCCCACTGCAATATGACACCAGAAGGTCCAACTCAAATCGCGTTGGCTAAATTCAGGACTATTGCTGAGCACATTGGCACTAGAGATCTTGTGCAGGAATTTCTATCGTTCAAAATATTTCCAACTATGAAGGAATGGGCTATGCCGAAGCTCGAAAAAGAGAAGAAAGAGGGGGAACTTGTCCGCCTGTCCTACCACTACAAGTTCAAGAAATATTTTAAAGAACCCTGCCAAAAATGGCTCGAAACAATCGAAGTAATGAGTACTAAAATTCTTGGGAACTACTCTAAAAAAGAAGATCAATTGATGACAGCAGCCTTCGGCACCCGGCCGAAACGAAGGCTAAACAGAGTGCTTGATGCTATAGGCTTTGAATACCCTGACTACGAGCGGCTAGACAAGGGTGCCGAAGGGCAGAAAAGAAAATGAGTGGCTAGCACTTTAACTAAAGACGACAAAGATCAACCAGAAAAGAAGAAAGAAAAGCTTGAACCGAAAGTAGTTGCTCCAAGAAAGAGAAAAGCTGCATCTCCGAAGCCTGCATCTCCAGAACCAGAGAGATTGGTCCGAGATGAGGAAGTGTCTGTGACACCTTCTGCTGCCGAAGTAGAAGAAATTTTGAAGGTAATGACTGAATCTTTGCCTGTCAAGCTAAGTCCGCTGGCACCGAAACTGACAAAGTTTTTTCAGAAGGACAAAAAAACTTCGGCAGCAGAAAGTCCTGCGAAGCCGAAAAAACGGAGAATCATTCAAGTGACAGATGTGATCCATCAGACGCCGCCACCGGCGACGGTGTCAAAAATTGCCTTTGCTGAGACTGCCGAAGCCGAAGGCACCGCAGCCGAAGCTACCGGAGTGGAAACCACTGAAGCTGAAACCAGCGAAGCCGAAGCTACCGGGGCCAAAGCCGAAGAGTCGAACCTGGAAACCACACTTGAGGTTATTGACAATATACTCCTGAAAATGGCTGAAGAAGAAGCTGTTATGGTTGCGGTGAACACGGCAACTAAAAAGGGGAAAGAGCAAATTGATGAAATTTCGGAGGAAGGAGATTTTAACTTTCAAGATTTGCTTGGACAAGAGCTAACAGACGCCGAAAAAGAAGAGTTGAAAAAACATGCCATATCTTGCGGATATAAATCAGGGGCTATGCTATTTGGTGGGGTCAACGAAGGGAAGCTAAGGTGCCTTCGGAACCGTACCGAGGCCAAAATTGTTAGAACCCTCTCCAAAAGCGTTGGCTTGCCAAAGATAGAAGCAGACCTCTGCAGGTACCAGCGACATTATGTCGCTGGCAGCCTGCTCTACGCGAATTTTAAGGTAAAAATATTATTATTATTTTATTATTGTTATTTTTTATGTCTTTCTTTGACGAAGGTTGTTTTGGCAGAGTATATTATTAAGTAAAGTGCTGAAAATGCAACAAGATCTTGAAGAGGAGAAGAACAAAGCTATCATCAAAGATTTAGAAGAAAAAGTTGAAAACTACGAAGCTGTTCTGAAGAAGAAGGACTTCGCCATTCAAGATCTTGAAATTATGGCTAAAGAACACGAAGGTGCTTTAGAAAAGAAAGACTTTATTATTCAGTCTATGGAAGGCTCCTTGGCCGAGGTCCAAGCCGAAAATGACAGTTTAAAGAATGAACTACTCAAAAAGTCGGAAAAATATGAGCAAGAAAAAGAGAAGCTTGAAGTAAGTCTCAAGACTGAGGTCGAGAAAAATTCAAATTTGCAAGAATCATTGAAAGATCTCTAAGAGAAATGTCTAAATTTTGGTAGCCGATGCGTGCAGCGGCTGAAGGACGTATTTCACTCTATCGGAGCCAGCTCTGAAAAGTTTTCACCTTCAGCCGAAAACCTGCCCAGCACCTTGGAACATATTGAAGGCGAGGTTGATGCTCTTGACAAAGTTATTGGGGGGCACGCCGATTTCTGCGCCCTGGTAGCTTCTCGAGGCACATCTGCCGCTTTTCTGAAGGCCGGCTGCACTCATGGGAAAATTGTGAATAGACCAAACTTTAACTTGTCAGCAGCAGACTTGATTGATATCCCGAGCCTAGCCCGAAGCATCGGGAATAGATTTATGACCCAGATTTGGGTAAATGGCGGGCGAAGGATGGCTGGTGACGAAGCTCGAAGTCACCTTAAGCCGGTAAGAAACTTATATTTGTTACTTTTACCTTCTCCTTGAAATTTGCACCTTTCTTATTCTGCTCCTTAATATGTGCAGGACAACGAAGCTAAAGTATGACGAAGCTGAAGCTTGATAGTTGCTAGAATAGACTTTCCTACAAAAAATTCTGAAGGGATCTTTGTAATATCATTATGGAAAAAACTTATGTAAATTTGTACATACCTTGTAATATATTCTGTCTCCTTTATCCGTGTGCAATCTGCTTTGCTGTGGACGAAACTTCTCTTTTTGAGCCGAAGGCGAAAAACACCTTCCCTTCTTTTCGTACACAACGAAGCATGAAAACTTCCTCTTTCTACAAAGTCTTTCCTCATTGCCGAAGCATCTGACTTTTTTGTGTGGTATGATGATGATTCTATATGTCTAAATGAATGTTTATGAGTGCAAATGACATGATGTAATGTATCGTGCAGATGAATATCGGGACACATATTCAAAAATCATAATCATGGACCTTCATCCCCTTGGGAATGATTCAAATCTTTCTGCCGTTTACTTTTCGGCTTCACCGTTTATTTTTCGGTGTATCAGCGTTGACTTTTTGCTGTAAGCCTCCCTTAGGAGCTTCTTCGCCTTTTACTTTCAGCGGAATCAGCATTGACTTTTCGCTGTAAGCGTCCCTTAGGAGCTTCTTCGCCTTCTACTTTCGGCGGAATCGGCGTTGACTTTTCGCTGTAAGCTCTGCATTCCCTTAGGAACGACTTCTGAGCTTCTCCCTGTTTTCTTTTCTTTTTCCTTTGCATTTACATTTACATTTTTGGGGGATATCATTCTTATAGAATTGAAATAAGGGAAATTACATGTTGTGGCCCCATTAAAAACCTTTCTCCCCCTTTGGAAAGGAAAAGGGTGCCACAAAAAAGAATAGAAAAAATTACATCAAGCTAAACATAATATCGCCGAAGCTCATCCGCATTCCACGATCTAGGGATGTCGTTGCCGTCCATATCCTTTAATCTGTAGGAACCGGGTCTTGACGAAGATACTACCAAAAAAGGGCCTTCCCACTTCAGCTGTAGTTTGCCTACTGTGTCTGGGTTGGCCACTCTTCGAAGCACCAAATGTCCTGGCTTAATGTTCTTCAACCGAACCTTTCTATCACGCCATTTTATTGTTTCGGCTTGGTATTTATTGATGTTTTCCACAGCCTGAAGCCTGATCCCCTCTATAGCATCTTTTTCCACAGAGCAATCAGCTTCATCTTCGCCTTTTGCCGAAGCTATTGTTCTTATTGATCCTGCTTTGGCTTCTTCCGGGGTTATTGCTTCGTCACCAAACAATAGTTTGAATGGCGTAAAGCCTGTTGATCTTGACGCTGTTGTGTTGTGGCTCCACACCACTTTGATTAATTCTTCTGGCCACTTTCCCCTGGGCTGATTGAAGATTGACTTCATTATTCCTGTCATTATGATCCCATTAGCTCTTTCGACTAGTCCATTTGATTCTGGATGTCGAACTGACGCAAAATGGATCTTCATGCCAATTTGGTCACAAAACTCTTTAAAAGCTTCAGAATCAAACTGTGTTCCATTGTCCACAGTAATGGCCTTCGGCACTTCGAAGCGACAAACTATGTTTTGCCAGAAAAACTTTTGGACAGTGACCGAAGTTATTGTGGCTAAAGGCTTTGCCTCAATCCATTTAGAAAAATATTCCACTGCCACTACAACATATCTTAAATTTCCTTGTGCTGGTGGTAGCGGACCTAACAAATCAAGGCCCCACCTTTGCAACGGCCAAGTGGGTTGTATTAACTGAGTTAGAGACGAAGGTTGTTTTTGATCTCTTGCACATTTCTGACAACCTTCGCACTTTTGCACTAGTTCCGCTGCATCCGATGCTGCTTTTGGCCAATAAAATCCTTGGCGAAAAACTTTTCCCAACAAAGGCCTAGATCCAATATGAGATCCACATAGGCCTGCATGTATTTCCTTCATCAATTATATGCCTTCGGCTCTGGATAAACACTTGAGCAACGGGGAACAGACCCCACGCTTGTATAATTCCCCTTCTATAATGACATATGGTCGAGCTCTTGCTTCTATCCTCCTGTTATAAGCTTCGTCATCTGAAAGAAAATTACCCTGAAGGAAAGAGATGATTTCAGTTCTCCAATCTTCACTATAGACAGGGGATATGTTGAGGACCGCTCTTTCAAGAAGCTCGACCGAAGGTGCTTTTATTGTTTCGAAAAATACTTCCGAAGGTAAAGGCAGCCCCTGTGCTGCTGACTTGGCTAATAGATCAGCATATTCATTTTCTCCACGAGGAATGTTTTTAACAGAGAATCCTTCAAAGGAAGCCTCAATCCTTCGGACTGTATCTAAATATTTTTCAAGCTTCGAATCTCTTGCCTTATAGCTCTTGTCAATATGACCAGAAATAACTTGGGAATCAGTTTTAAGAATGGCCCTTCTGATTCCCATTGCCTTTAACTTCCGAAGACCCAAGAGCAGAGCTTCGTACTCAGCAATATTGTTTGTGCAACTGAAATCAAGTCTTGCCGCATAACAAGTTTTAACTTTGGAAGGTGAAACCAACACAGCAGCTGCTCCTGCTTTGAAGGTTCCCCAAGACCCATCGCAAAACACTGTCCATGCTTCGGCATCTTTATTCGTTTCTTCCTCCTGAGCCCCTGGCGTCCAGTCAGCAATGAAGTCTGCCAACGCTTGGGACTGAATCGAAGATCTATGCACATAATCAATACAAAATTCATTGAGTTCTGCAGCCCACTTTCCAATCCTTCCAGTAGCTTCTCGGTTTCTCATAATATCCTTCAACGGTTGTGAAGAAGGAACAATTATATTATAAGCTTGAAAATAATGCTGAAGCTTCCTGGAGGCCATCAAAACAGCATACAGTACCTTCTCCAATTCTGTATAATTTTTCTTTGATAAACTAAGAACTTCGGATACAAAGTATATTGGGGCCTGCTTTTTGACTTGGCCTTCAAGCTTCTCCTGAACAAGTGCTGCACTTACCGCTGAGTGCGAAGCTGCCACATATAATAACAAAGGAGCCCCTGGCGTTGGTGGAATTAGTGTTGTTAGATCTATTACATATTGCTTCAGCTCTTTGAAGGCTTTCTGCTGGACTGGTCCCCATTGAAAAACTTCGGCTGACTTCAGCACTTCGAAAAATGGCAAATTTCTCTCTGCTGATCTAGATATGAATCTGTTGAGAGATGTCAGTCTTCCTGTCAATCTTTGAGCCCCCTTCTTTGTACTTGGTGGTTCCATTCGAAGGATAGCTTCGATTTTGTTTGGATTAGCCTCAATTCCCTTTGTTGAAACTAGACAACCAAGAAATTTCCCCTTCTTCACTCCGAAGACACATTTTTCTGGATTCAGCTTTAAACCAGCCTGTCTAAAATTAGCGAAGGTCTCCTGCAGATCAGCAATGTGATTATCTTGCTTCGTGCTTTTCACAATGATATCATCAACATAAGTTAGCACATTCCTGCCTATCTGAGAATGGAGAACCTTCGCTGTCATTCTGCTGAAGCTTCCTCCAGCATTTTTAAGCCCTTCAGGCATCCGAAGATAACAATATGTTCCACTAGGGGTTATGAAGCTGGTCTTCGGCTCATCTTCCTTCTTCATCCAGATTTGATGATAGCCTGAATAACAATCCAACAGACTCATGAGCTCTGATGAGGCTGCTGCATCAACTAAGGAATCTATCCTCAGCAATGGAAACTCATCCTTCGGACAGGCCTTATTGAGATCAGTAAAGTCGATACACATCCTCCATTTACCATTGGCCTTCTTTACCATAACAGTGTTAGCCAGCCATTCTGGGTACTTTACCTCTCTGATAACTCCGGCACTGAGGAGTCTTTTCACTTCATTCCGAGCACCTTCAGCCTTATCATCAGACATCTTCCGAAGCCTCTGCTTCCTGGGTCTGAATGATGGATCAACATTAAGGGAGTGTTCAATAACATCCCTGTTAACTCCGCAAAGATCATTAGCTGACCAAGCAAAGACATCTTTATTGTTGAACAAAAACCTTATCAAGGCTTTCTCCTGTTCTTCGGACAATTGAGATCCCAATAGTACCTTCTGCTCTGCTATATCCTCACATAAGAGCATGGGCTTCGGCTGATCAGCCGAAGCAGCTTTTTCCCTTCTGAACTTGTACTGCTCACAAGCTTCAGCTCCATCTATGTTATGGATTGCTTTTGAATCTGTCCAATTTCCTTCGGCCCTTCTGGCAGCTTCCTGACTTCCATGAATAGCAATGGGCCCTTGGTCTGAATGTATCTTCATGCAAAGGTAAGCTGGATGAAGAATTGCTTCGAAGGCATTGAGAGTACCACGACCAATGATAGCATTGTAAGGATACTCCATGTCAACAATGTCAAACACAATTTGCTCAGTCCTTGTGTTGTTGACAAATCCGAAGGTTACTGGCATGGTAATCTTCCCAAGTGCTACAATTTGCCGCCCTCCGAAGCCACAAAGAGGGTGCGTAGCATCATGGATCTTGTCTTCGGGCTCTTGCATTTGTCTAAAAGCCTTAGCAAATATGATATCTGCTGCACTGCCTATATCAACCAAAACATTATGGACCAGAAATCCTTTGATCACACAAGAGATAACCATAGCATCGTTGTGTGGGTAGTCCTTGAGTTGAAGATCTTCTTGAGAGAAGGTAATTGGAATGTGAGACCATCTAGACTTGATGAAGGGTCCTTGCACCTCGACATGCTGTACCCTTCTTTGTGCCTCCTTCTTCTGCTTCTTGTTAGCTGGCTCTGAGCATGAACCGCCTGTTATGGGGAGTACCAGCTTCGGAGACGAAGCAGCTCCAGCTTGATCGTTGAACGAAGCCATTAGCTCAAAAAAAGGGTGGAAGTGAGTTGACCGGAGGTGGGCGCCAATGTTGGGGACTTGTTCTCAAATGCTATGAATCAAGAACAAGGCAACACAAAGATGTTAAATATCAAATACCCTTCGTCCGCTGAAGCATTGTCTCCTCAAGGGTTTAATGAACTTCGGACGAAGGTCACAAACATAATATTACGAAGGTGACAAAGATAATATAAAACAATGTAAAATGTAGAACATTAAAGATAAATATGTTGGAGATAAATGGCATCATTCACATATTTTATTATCTGAATCCAAAATGTTTGAATACAATGTTTAAGGTATGCTTATACCTTCGCCTTGACAAGTAATAATTCTCGAGTGATGCCCTTGCAATTACAGGAATGCGTGAACAGTAAAGGAATACTGTTCACTATTTATAGGCACAGGACACAGCCTGTGAGGAATTACAATCATGCCCTTCATAAAAGTTTACAACAATGACTCAGACCCCTACAGGCTAAAAGGTCATTCTATCTTTAAGTCGGTTCGACCCTTCATCTTCGGATATGTTATAATCCCGAAGCTTCATGAATGATACCTTCGTCGTCACGTACGAACAGCTTCAGCCACAGCTGTTTCTTTTTGCAGGACCTTCGGCGACGAAGCATGTTCCCAACACTCCCTTCTTCACCTTAGCCATGGTACCTCGGTCCACAAGCCTTCGCTTGGCCTTCACCTTCGCTTAGTTCCTCGAAGCCCTTTCCTTGCTATCTTCACCCTATCAAGCCATTCTTGAGTCACATCATATTGAGCATCCATTAAGAGAATCATTTCTTCAATATTGTGAACCTTGCTTGAATGTCATCTATATATAAATGCAAAGATCAATCAAGCTCTAGTTTGATTCTCATAGAAGCATATATGGACTAATAGAAATATGGTCAAGCCTATTCATGATTCCTCATATCTCATTCACTTTGGCTTGACCAATCCTCTTAATCACTTCAACCTCTATTCTGATCATATGTATGTAGTGATTTCACAGGTTTTGTCCATATATCCAAACCAATATAGAGATCATATTATATCCATTTGCATTGTGAAAGGGAAATGTGCCCTTGGGCCATTTCTAAGTATTTTGGTGATTGAGTGCCAACACAAGTGCTTTTGTGTCAATCTATGCAAAGTGGTGGACAAAAGTGCAAATCAAGTCAAAAGGTATGTTTCTAGACTTAGTACATTGTTTTATGGACTAATGTATTGTGTCTAAGTGCTGGAAACAGAAGAAAACGAATTGGAAAAGAGATGGCTTTGTTTAGCCAAAGTCTGCGCAGTCTGGGTGCACCGGACTGTCCGGTGGTGCACCGGACAGTGTCCGGTGCGCCAGGCTGGCTCTGGCGAACTTGCTGCTCTCGGGACTTCGAAGGCGGTGTACGGTATAAATCACCGGACTGTCCGGTGGTGCACCGGACTGTCCGGTGAGCCGCTCACAGGCGAAGTCGTCGGTCTCGGGAAGCCATCAACGGCGTACGGCTATAATTCACCGGACTGTCCGGTGAGGCACCGGACTGTCCGGTGAGCCAACGGTCAGCCGGGGCAACGGTCGGTCGAGGATTCCGCGCGTGACGCGTGGCCGAGCCAACGGTCACATTGGTGCACCGGACTGTCCGGTGTGCACCGGACAGTGTCCGGTGCGCCAACGGCTCTGGATCTGCAACGGTCGGCTTCGCCAAAGAAGGAAAGAAATCAGCACCGGACAGTGTCCGGTGGTGCACCGGACTGTCCGGTGCGCCAGTCGACAGAAGGCAAGAATTGCCTTCCAACAATGCTCTCAACGGCTCCTAGCTGCCTTGGGGCTATAAAAGGGACCCCTTAGCGCATGGAGAAGACATCCAAGCATTCTTTGAGCATAGTTGATCACTCACACTTCGTTCTTGCGCACTTGTTCGACATTCTTAGTGATTTGAGCTCCGTTCTAGTGAGAAACTCGTGATAGTCTCTTGAGCTCAAGTCTGGGTCTTGTGTGTGCGTATTTGCTGTGATCTTTATGTCTTGTGTGAGTTGCTCATCCCTCCCTTACTCCGTGCTTCTTTGTGATCATCAAAGTGTAAGGGCGAGAGACTCCAAGTTGTGGAGATTCCTCACAAACGGGATATAGAAAAGCAAAGCAAAACACCGTGGTATTCAAGTGGGTCTTTGGACCGCTTGAGAGGGGTTGATTGCAACCCTCTTCCATTGGGACGCCACAACATGGAGTAGGCAAGCGTTGGTCTTGGCCGAACCACGGGATAAACCACTGTGCCATCTCTGTGTTGATCTCTTGTAGTTATTGTGTTTTGTTAAGACTCGTCTCTAGCCACTTGGCATTACTGTGCTAACTCCTAATCAAGTTTTTGTGGCTATAAGTTTTAAAGTTTCACAGGATCACCTATTCACCCCCCTCCTCTAGGCGCTCTCAATTGGTATCGGAGCCATTCTCTTCAAGAAAGGGACTAATCGCCCGAAGAGATGGATCCTAAGGGGAAGGGAATCGTGATCAATGAAAAGGAGGAGTCCTTTGTCAACGAGCCAAAGGAGGACAAGCCTACCGACTCAGGCTCGAGCCACAAACGAAAAGACGGGAAGAAGAAGAAGACAAGACACATCAAGGAGATTGTCTACTACGACGACAGCGACGAGTCTACTTCTTCCCAAAAGGACAACGACGACAACGACTAAGACAAAAGAAAGACGGTTAACTCAAACTTCTCTTTCGATTATTCGCGTATTCCGCATAGCTCAAATACACATTTGCTTTCCATTCCTCTTGGCAAACCTCCACACTTTGATGGGGAGGACTACGGATTTTGGAGTCACAAAATGCGTAGTCACTTGTTCTCTCTCCATCCAAGCATATGGGAGATTGTAGAGAGTGGAATGAAATTTGATAGCTCGGATAGTCCCATGTTTATAAATGAACAAATTCATAAAAATGCACAAGCTACTACTGTCCTTTTAGCATCTTTGTGCAGGGAAGAGTACAATAAGGTGAGCGGCTTGGACAATGCCAAGCAAATCTGGGACACCCTCAGGATCTCACATGAGGGGAACGACGTCACCATGCTCACCAAAATGGAGTTGGTGGAGGGCGAGCTTGGGAGATTTGCAATGATAAGGGGAGAGGAGCCAACCCAAACATACAACCGGCTCAAGACCCTCATCAACAAGATAAGGAGCTACGGAAGCACACGATGGACGGATCACGACGTTGTTCGCCTAATGCTAAGGTCTTTTATTGTACTTGATCCACATCTGGTGAACAATATTCATGAAAATCCTAGGTACACCAAGATGTCGCCCGAAGAAGTCCTTGGGAAATTCGTAAGCGGGCGAATGATGATCAAGGAGGCGAGATACGTGGACGACGCGTTGAATGGTCCAATCAATGAGCCTCAACCCATTGCTCTCAAGGCAACGAGGAGCAAGGAGGTGCTACCTAGCAAGGTGGCGCAAGTTGAGGCGGCGGGGCTCAATGATGAAGAGATGGCCCTCATCATCAAGCGCTTCAAGATGGCGCTAAAGGGTCGCAAGGGGCAGCCAAGCAAGACCAAGACAAAGGGGAAGCGCTCATGCTTCAAATGTGGTAAGATTGGTCATTTTATCGCTAACTGTCCTGATAATGATAGTGACCAGGAACAAGGGAACAAGAGGGAGAAGAAGAAGGCATACAAGAAGGCTAAGGGCGAGGCACACCTTGGCAAGGAATGGGACTCGGATTGTTCGTCATCCGACTCCGACAATGAAGGACTCACCGCCACCGCCTTCAACAAGTCATCCCTCTTCCCCAACGAGCGTCACACATGCCTCATGGCGAAGGAGAAGAAGGTATATACTCGAGACAATACTACTTATGCTTCTTCAAGTGAGGATGAGTCTAGTGATGATGATGAAATAGATTATTCTTGTTTATTCAAGGGTCTAGATAGAACCAAGGTTAATAAGATTAACGAATTAATTGATGCCTTGAATGATAAGAATAGATTATTAGAGAAGCAAGAGGATCTTTTATATGAAGAACATGATAAGTTTGTAGAGGCTCAAAAATCCCTTGCTTTAGAAATCAAGAGGAATGAAATGCTTTCTTGTGAACTATCTACTTGCCATCAGACAATTTCTAGTTTAAAAGATGTTAACAATGATTTAAATGCTAAACTAGAAGTAGCAAATAGATCTAACTCTTGTGTAGAACATGTTGTGATTTGCACTAGGTGTAAAGATTTTAATGTTGATGCTTGTAGTGAACACCTAGTGTCTATTGCAAAGTTAAATGATGAACTAGCTAGTCTTAATGCCCAACTTAAGACTAGCAAGAGTGAATTTGATAAGTTAAAATTTGCAAGGGATGCCTACACGAATGGTAGACACCCCTCAATTAAGGATGGACTTGGCTTCAAGAGGGAAGCCAAGAACTTAACAAGCCATAAGGCTCCCATCTCCGCCAAGGAGAAAGGGAAGGCCCCTATGGCTAGCAGTGCTAAAAAGAACCATGCTTTCATGTATCATGATAGGAGACATTCTAGGAATGCCTATAGAAGTTATGATGCTCTTGATTCTCATGCCATGTTTGCTTCTAGTTCTTCCTATATGCATGGTAGAGATATGTCTAGGAGAAATGTTGTTCATCATATGCCTAGGAGAAATGTTGTTAATGTTCCTAGGAAAATTAATGAACCTTCAACAATATATCATGCTTGCAATGCTTCATTTGCCATTTGTAGAAAGGATAAGAAGGTAATTGCTAGGAAATTAGGGGCAAGATGCAAGGGAGATAAAACTTGCATTTGGGTCCCTAAGACCATTGTGACTAACCTTGTAGGACCCAACAAGAGTTGGGTACCTAAGACCCAAGCCTAAATTTGCCTTGCAGGTTTATGCATCCGGGGGTTCAAGCTGGATTATCGACAGCGGATGCACAAACCACATGACGGGGGAGAAGAAGATGTTCACCTCCTACGTCAAGGACAAGGATTCCCAAGATTCAATCATATTCGGTGATGGGAAGCAAGGCAAGGTAAAAGGGTTAGGGAAGATTGCTATTTCATCCGAGCACTCTATTTCTAATGTGTTTTTAGTTGAGTCACTTGGATATAATCTGTTATCCGTTAGTCAACTTTGTAAAATGGGATATAATTGTTTATTCACAAATGTAGATGTGTCTGTCTTTAGAAGGTGTGATGGTTCACTAGCTTTTAAGGGTGTACTAGACGGCAAACTTTATTTAGTTGATTTTGCAAAAGAGGAGGCCGGTCTAGATGCATGCTTAATTGCTAAGACTTGCATGGGCTGGCTGTGGCATCGCCGTTTAGCACATGTGGGGATGAAGAACCTTCACAAGCTTCTAAAGGGAGAACACGTGATAGGTCTAACTAACGTGCATTTCAAAAAAGATAGACCTTGTGCAGCTTGTCAAGCAGGTAAACAAGTGGGAAGTGCTCATCACATCAAGAACGTGATGACTACGTCAAGACCCCTGGAGCTGCTGCATATGGACCTCTTCGGACCCGTCGCCTATCTAAGCATAGGAGGAAGTAAGTATGGTCTTGTTATAGTTGATGATTTTTCCCGCTTCACTTGGGTATTCTTTTTGCAGGATAAATCTGAAACCCAAGGGACCCTCAAGCGCTTCCTAAGGAGAGCTCAAAATGAGTTTGAGCTCAAGGTGAAGAAGATAAGGAGCGACAACAGGTCCGAATTCAAGAACCTTCAAGTGGAGGAGTATCTTGAGGAGGAAGGGATCAAGCACGAGTTCTCCGCTCCCTACACACCACAACAAAATGGTGTGGTAGAAAGGAAGAACAGGACGCTCATCGATATGGCGAGGACGATGCTTGGAGAGTTCAAGACCCCCGAGCGCTTTTGGTCGGAAGCCGTGAACACGGCTTGCCACGCCATCAACCGGGTCTACCTTCACCGCCTCCTCAAGAAGACTTCGTATGAGCTGCTAACCGGTAACAAACCCAATGTTTCGTATTTCCGAGTTTTTGGGAGTAAATGCTACATTCTAGTGAAGAAGGGTAGGAATTCCAAATTTGCTCCCAAAGCTGTCGAAGGGTTTTTGTTAGGTTATGACTCAAATACAAAGGCGTATAGAGTCTTCAACAAATCATCGGGTTTGGTTGAAGTCTCTAGCGATGTTGTATTTGATGAGACTAATGGCTCTCCAAGAGAGCAAGTTGTTGATCTTGATGATGTAGATGAAGAAGACGTTCCAACGGCCGCGATACGCACCATGGCGATTGGAGATGTGCGGCCTCAGGAACAAAAAGAGCAAGATCAACCCTCTTCCTCAACGATGGTGAATCCCCCAACCCAAGATGACGAACAGGTACCTCAAGTGGAGGCGCATGATCAAGGGGGAGCACAGGATGTCCAAGTTGAAGAGGAAGAAGCACCTCAGGCACCTCCAACCCAAGTTCGAGCGACGATTCAAAGGAATCATCCCGTTGACCAAATTTTGGGTGATATTAGCAAGAGAGTAACTACTCGCTCTAGATTGGTGAATTTTTGTGAGCATTACTCTTTTGTCTCTTCTATTGAGCCTTTTAGGGTAGAAGAGGCCTTGCTAGATCCGGACTGGGTGTTGGCCATGCAGGAAGAGCTCAATAATTTCAAGAGGAATGAAGTTTGGACACTGGTGCCTCGTCCCAAGCAAAACATTGTGGGAACCAAGTGGGTGTTCTGCAACAAACAGGACGAGCACGAGGTGGTGACGAGGAACAAGGCTCGACTTGTGGCAAAAGGTTATGCCCAAGTCGCAGGTTTGGACTTTGAGGAGACTTTCGCTCCTGTGGCTAGGCTAGAATCAATTCGTATTTTGCTAGCATATGCCGCTCACCATTCTTTCAGGTTGTTCCAAATGGATGTGAAGAGCGCTTTCCTCAACCGGCCGATCAAGGAGGAGGTGTACGTAGAGCAACCCCCTGGCTTCGAGGATGAACGGTACCCCGACCACGTGTGTAAGCTCTCTAAGGCGCTCTATGGACTTAAGCAAGCCCCAAGAGCATGGTATGAATGCCTTAGAGACTTTTTAATTGCTAATGCTTTCAAGGTTGGGAAAGCCGATCCAACTCTTTTCACTAAGACTTGCGATGGTGATCTTTTTGTGTGCCAGATTTATGTCGATGACATAATATTTGGTTCTACTAACCAAAAGTCTTGTGAAGAGTTTAGCAGGGTGATGACGCAGAAATTCGAGATGTCGATGATGGGCGAGTTGAACTACTTCCTTGGGTTCCAAGTGAAGCAACTCAAGGATGGCACCTTCATCTCCCAAATGAAGTACACGCAAGACTTGCTAAAGCGGTTTGGAATGAAGGACGCCAAGCCCGCAAAGACGCCGATGGGAACTGACGGACACACCGACCTCAACAAAGGAGGTAAGTCCGTTGATCAAAAAGCATACCGGTCCATGATAGGGTCTTTACTTTATTTATGTGCTAGTAGACCGGATATTATGCTTAGCGTATGCATGTGTGCTAGATTTCAATCTGATCCAAGGGAGTGTCACTTAGTGGCCGTGAAGCGAATTCTTAGATATTTAGTCGCTACGCCTTGCTTCAGGATCTGGTATCCAAAGGGGTCTAACTTTGACTTGATTGGATATTCAGACTCCGACTATGCTGGATGTAAGGTCGATAGGAAGAGTACATCAGGGACGTGCCAATTCTTAGGAAGGTCCCTGGTGTCATGGAACTCTAAGAAACAAACTTCTGTTGCCCTATCCATCGCTGAGGCCGAGTATGTTGCCGCAGGACAGTGTTGCGTGCAACTACTTTGGATGAGGCAAACCCTCCGGGACTTTGGCTACAATCTGAGCAAAGTCCCACTCCTATGTGATAATGAGAGTGCTATCCGAATAGCGGAAAATCCTGTTGAGCACAGCCGCACAAAGCACATTGACATCTGGCATCACTTTTTGAGAGACCACCAGCAAAAGGGAGATATCGAAGTGTTTTATGTTAGCACCGAGAACCAGCTAGCCGATATCTTTACCAAGCCTCTAGATGAGAAGACCTTTTGCAGGCTGCGTAGTGAGCTAAATGCCTTAGATTCGCGGAACTTGGATTGATTTATAGCATACATGTGTTTATGCCTTTGATCATGTTCCTTATGCATTTTGTTGTTTACTTATGGTGCTCAAGTTGTACAAGTACTCCCCGGACCTCACAAGTCCATTTGCAAGTGATGCACATATTTAGGGGGAGATGTGCTACAACTTGACCCTTTGAGACTAACCATGTGTTTGAGTGTTCTTAATTTAGTCTCAAAGGAGGTTTGAAAGGGAAAAGGTGGACTTGGACCATGAAAGACTTTCACTGCACTCCGATGAGAGGGTAACTTATTCCAAGTTCATCTCATGTACTCTTATTGCCTTTGTATTCTTATTTGAAGACTTTGGTGAGGCAATGGGGTTCTAGGGCCAAGATTGATCCCGTTTTGGTGCTTGATGCCAAAGGGGGAGAAAATAAGGCCAAAGCAATAAATGGATCAGCTACCACTTGAGAAATTTTGAAAATAGTAGAATAAAGCTTTTGGTTTGTCAAAACTCTCTTATTGGCTCTTTTTGTTAAAAGTTGATCTCTTGTGGGGAGAATGGTTGATTATGGGAAATAGGGGGAGTTTTTGATACTGTGATCAATTTTTATTGGAACAACTCTCTTTATGTCTCTACAAGTGTGTTTGACTTAGAGATAGGAAATTGAGGTTGATTTGCAAAAACAAACCAAGTGGTGGCAAAGTATGATCCATATATGACAAATTTGAATCAAAGCAATTTTGAGTTTTCATTTGCATTGATATTGCACTTGTTCTAGTTGCTTTATGTTGTGTTGGCATAAATCACCAAAAAGGGGGAGATTGAAAGGGAAATGTGCCCTTGGGCCATTTCTAAGTATTTTGGTGATTGAGTGCCAACACAAGTACTTTTGTGTCAATCTATGCAAAGTGGTGGACAAAAGTGCAAATCAAGTCAAAAGGTATGTTTCTAGACTTAGTACATTGTTTTATGGACTAATGTATTATGTCTAAGTGCTGGAAACAGGAGAAAACGAATTGGAAAAGAGATGGCTTTGTTCAGCCAAAGTCTGCGCAGTCTGGGTGCACCGGACTGTCCGGTGGTGCACCGGACAGTGTCTGGTGCGCCAGGCTGGCTCTGGCGAACTTGCTGCTCTCGGGACTTCGACGGTGGTGTACGGTATAAATCACCGGACTGTCCGGTGGTGCACCGGACTGTCCGGTGAGCCGCTCACAGGCGAAGTCGTCGGTCTCGGGAAGCCATCAACGGCGTACGGCTATAATTCACCGGACTGTCCGGTGAGGCACCGGACTGTCCGGTGAGCCAACGGTCAGCCGGGGCAATGGTCGGTCGAGGATTCCGCGCGTGACGCGTGGCCGAGCCAACGGTCACATTGGTGCACCGGACTGTCCGGTGTGCACCGGACAGTGTCCGGTGCGCCAACGGCTCTGGATCTGCAACGGTCGGCTTCGCCAAAGAAGGAAAGAAATCAGCACCGGACAGTGTCCGGTGGTGCACCGGACTGTCCGGTGCGCCAGTCGACAGAAGGCAAGAATTGCCTTCCAACAATGCTCTCAACGGCTCCTAGCTGCCTTGGGGCTATAAAAGGGACCCCTTAGCGCATGGAGAAGACATCCAAGCATTCTTTGAGCATAGTTGATCACTCACACTTCGTTCTTGCGCACTTGTTCGACATTCTTAGTGATTTGAGCTCCGTTCTAGTGAGAAACTCGTGATAGTCTCTTGAGCTCAAGTCTGGGTCTTGTGTGTGCGTATTTGCTGTGATCTTTGTGTCTTGTGTGAGTTGCTCATCCCTCCCTTACTCCGTGCTTCTTTGTGATCATCAAAGTGTAAGGGCGAGAGACTCCAAGTTGTGGAGATTCCTCGCAAACGGGATATAGAAAAGCAAAGCAAAACACCGTGGTATTCAAGTGAGTCTTTGGACCGCTTGAGAGGGGTTGATTGCAACCCTCGTCCGTTGGGACGCCACAACGTGGAGTAGGCAAGCGTTGGTCTTGGCCGAACCACGGGATAAACCATTGTGCCATCTCTGTATTGATCTCTTGTGGTTATTGTGTTTTGTTAAGACTCCTCTCTAGCCACTTGCCATTACTGTGCTAACTCCTAATCAAGTTTTTGTGGCTATAAGTTTTTAAGTTTCACAGGATCACCTATTCACCCCCCCTCTAGGTGCTCTCACATTGTCTCACTGGTTATTTAACCTTGTGTTGAACCTTTGTTCACTGATCATTATACACTATTCAATATGTTCATCATACTGAATTTCCTGTTCAACACTTAGCAAACTTGTTAGACCTTTAAATGTGTTGTTATCCAAATCACCAAATTCATAAAAGGGATGAATGCACTTTCAATCTCCCCCTTTTTGGTGATTGATGACAACACATTAAAGCTTACATAAGATTTGATAAATAAGATTTTGAATCCTATGATATAGTTTCCTCCCCCTAAATATGTGCATTTCAGAAAATACCAATTTTGTACTCAAATGCCAAAAGCACATATTTGGGTCAAAGTATGGAGACAATTTATATCATATTATTCATGGGGTGCACTGTGTCATAAAATGAACATGATGCTCATGACATATTATGCACTCATCAATTTCCTACATCTTATGTTTTACTTATGATTCTCCCCCTTTTGTCAAGTATTTCTCCCCCTTTTCAAAAGTCTTCTTACACTTAGTTACATAAGACTAAAGGTAAGCTTTAATGCACAATTTCTCCCCCTTTGTCATACATCTCCAAAAAGGATACAAAGAATATAAAGGGTAGAAATTATGATTAAGCAACATTTGAACACACTACCATGAAAAGGGTCCTTAGATGACACAAAAGTAACGTAGAAGTGACATGAAGTGATGAACCTTTGCGTTTAACTTTTCAAGGGGTTTCCAGACTTGTGTTGGATTTAGAATTCATTTGCAAGCTCTTGTTGGCATAGTTATGACATAGGTCCAAGATATCAAATGAATATTGTCATACTAATTGAAAGCTGAATCTTGATACCTGGAGTCTAAATGTCACCTAACATTTTCTTATCATAACAAGAGGCAACATGAAAATTGCACAAGTATGGATTATACAACTAGTGATCATGTACGAAAAGAACCAATTGAAAAAAAATCAATTGATACAATTTGATAGATAAACAGATCATTAATTGCATATTACACTAAGTTCTCCTCAAGATTTATTGCACACACATATATGAATTCAATTGATACCAGTTGAGAGTACTTATTTGTAATTTAAAGTACCATTGGCATAAAATGAGTATCAATTGAACATATTCATGCAACATAAGAAACATGTGCGCTATTTAATCAATTAAGTTCTAGACGGGAGAATTTATAAGCTATGCTACTTCAGATATTTGCAATCCAAAAGGATGTGATACATATTTACCAATTTTAGATGACGTTGGAGTAGCATATACAAGAGAAACTCATTCTCTTATGAAATGTATAGAAGATACATTTATTGGAGCAAAGAATCTTTGATACCCATCAAAATTTGCAGTGGAAGTGATTGTCTTTGCCCAAAGATTCCTTTCTAATTTGAGACTACACACATAATAGACTTAAAAATGAAGTTAGTCTCAAAGATTCAAATTATAGACCATTCTCCCCCTAAATGTGTGCATACAAGTGATGAATACTTTTTTTACCTTATGCACTTGGACTTGTGAGGCCAGGGGATTAAGTTCTACAATTTGAACTTTGGTACAAATAAAGTATGAAAATGTGAAATTGTACCAATTGAAAGAATTACTCATAATCAAAAGGTATACTTATAAACATGATATGCAATATTTTAAGCCAAGATTCTTGAGAAGTTAGCAAGCTTGACTTATACCTCACTAAGATGACTTAAGACTAACTTATGACATCACCACAAGAGGTATTAATCAAATATCTAGAGAATCTTTAATCGTCACCACAAGTGGAACCTTATGGTGTGACTTAAGATATTACATAAACATGCACACACTAACATGTACGAGCCTAGATACACAAATGTAATACAATAGTTCATGGAGTGACACACCTTTGTTCTACGCCACATGGTCTTCATTATAATCATGAATTTCCATCTCAACTTTTGATAGGCTTGACATTTCAAAGAGGAATTTATCCTCTTCAAACGATCAAGAGAAACTCATTTTCTTGATAGGTTCAAGAGAAACTCATTTTAATTTCTATGGAACCATTCATCCTCATTTGATGTTCTCCCAGGTGTGAGACTACACAACATGAACTTAAAAAAATCATTAGTCTCACAAGATATAGGCTAAACCCTCCCTCAATTTGTGCATGCAAGAGTACACAAAGTACACTTATGCACATCAATAATACGAGGTTAAAGGAGATGTTTGCACTATATATTGGTTTAACATAACATGTTTTACATAGATGATGAAAATTACACAATTGAAAGTTTAAGAACTGAAAGTATATCAATTGAAATCCTAAAGGGTAAAGCATGCTAATATGAACCTCAAACCTCATAATGAAGGATATTATATGATTATGTCACTACTTCTTCATTATTTGGTTTACAGGATAGTTCAACTCCCTTCTTAATTCACTGTGATCTCTTTTATAATTGTGATTTCATCCAACCAAGTGCTCTTGAATTTCATTCTTCTTTGCTTGATTCGATCATACTTGATATGAGACCCATTGAAACTCAATGATTGAAAGAACCAAGACTCTTATATTTGTAGATTTTCAATCCATCTTGAAACCACTTGGAAGGACCTTGTTGAAACACTTAGAAAAGAGAGCATTAAAAACACAAAGGAGGGTTTCACAAATGATGATCCTTATATGTGGATGGTAAATGAATCATCATTCTTGAAACCCAAAAGGATAGATTAAATTCCTTTAAATTAGTGCACACATATAGTTGATGTCAAAGTTATATGCACTATTGAACATTTTATATTGCAAGGAAATTATACTATGGTACATCCCACTAAGTATAGAATACTAAAAACAACTGAAGGAGAGGAAGTTTTCATACCTTGGCCACTTATCAACTTTATCATACTTTAGTTGAATAATATCCTTTAAGCTTGGGATTTATCCAATTTAAAACAAGCACCATCTCTTAACATAGATTTTCTATGGATAAACTCAACACAAGAGATGACATTAGTAGCACAATCACCAGTTTCTTATTTAGCAACCCTTTATATGAGGAAGGCAAGCGAGTTGCTAAAACAGAGAAACCTCATAATATGGATTAAATTTGCCTTGAACCCTCATGCACAATATATTTTGAATGACATAGATAATATGCATGGTTATTCAATGAAGTCTAAAGGGCTGACTTAATCCATATTATGGTGAGTGTCTAATATAGAAGAATCAAATCCAAATTAACTAGAGATAGTACATCACATAGTTTTGGATTGTTGACCATATGATAAGATTCATTTTTCTTCCAATTGGACCTTTACTTCATAATCAACAATTGATGTATACCCTCAAGTGCTCCCTCTTCCTTAGTGGCTACACAAGTCATAAAGGAGGTAATAATTGAAAATAATATGCACTTGAGATTCAGTTGTTACCACCCTTGCTACTATCTTCAAATATGATTTATACATTCATTATCGAGCACCCAACTTGATCCATTGAAGGAGTAATCCTGCAAAACAAGTTTAAGCTTCATATCTTGGTACCCAATTTGAATTAGGTCCGATGAGATTAGTAGTAAGAGCCTTGAGTACCCACACCATCCTTATTGTGGTCTTTCTCTTTGTGTAGGCACCCACATATACTTGACAACCATCTTACATGGTTTCAAGTCAATATTTAATCACACAGATAAAAGCTAGAGTTAAGAATAGGAGCATTTTCTCCTTTTCTTAATACATCATTGTGTTGCCTTCTTGATGATGAACCTAGCTTGACCTTGGGTGCACCTAGCTTATCAAGGTTAGTCGCACAAGCATTCATATCATAAAGACAAGTTATGCATGGAATTTACAACTTAGTGATCCAATTCAATATGAAGCATATGGATACCGATTTAAGTAGATTTCTAAGATATCAAAATATGGGTTTCCAAAATTTAGAGAGTACGGATCGCTAATTGTACCTTTACAGTTTAAAATTCATATCCATTTTAGTGCATATGTATGTGATGAATATCGACAAAAAGGTCTTATGCACTTTTAGAGTTAACGATAAGGGAATTTTAAACTGCATCAAGAGTATCTATTTTAGAAAACAAAGATTACAATCCATATGAATGAGATACAAATTTACCATTTTGGATTGTCTTAGTATAGCTTACTCAAGGGAAACTTATTCTCTACGACACAAGATATATAATGTTCTCCCACTAGATATGTGCATCAAGTATTTGAATGACTTGCCACATGCACTTTCAATTCAGTTAAGAGTCTCATGAGGAGTACATTACATATCATGGTCAAGGCATGACAAATTTGCAATGAATTAAATTATCTTTAAGAATACTTACCACCAAGTAGAGCGTACCGTTTGTTATACCAATTTGAAAGGTCTTACTACGGTGGTGGTGCCATCGTAGTATCCTTCTTTTCATCATTTGTGGAGACTTCCTTCTTTAGCTTGTTATCTATTTTCCTTTTAAAACTAGTCGAGAAGCACTTTAAAAGAGGTATCAGTAGTACAATGAAGTATTTAATGAATGATGATATTTATATATGAATGGTGTTGGGGGCTTGTTCTCAGATGCTATAAATCAAGAACAAGACAACACGAAGATGTTAAGTATTAAATACCCTTCGTCCGCTGAAGCATTATCTCCTCGAGGATTTAATGAACTTCGGACGAAGGATAAGGTTACGAAGGAAAAGACCTTCGTTAAGTTAGTAAATGAGTAAACAGAATAAACATATATATATAGTGCGAAAATGATAATACTAGCGTTATCATCAATACATTTCCATTACTAAATTCATGAAAACGAGTTACAAATGTACCTTCAGACTGATGTAAGGCAAAGGTTCAAGTCGTGATGCAAAAAGACGTGTATTCAGTCAGCGTGAACAGTACGAGAGTACTGTTCACCTATTTATAGGCACGGGACGCAGCCCGTGTAAAATTACATTGATACCCTTTACATTTATCAATAACTCTATAGTAATTCTTCGAGGTCCAATTTGGGTTTTCATCTTTAAGTCGGTTCCTCTTTTCTGCTGTTATGCCGAAGCTTTTCTGCATATGGCTTCATGATCGTCTTATCCTTCGTCATGACCGCTTTTCATTCCAGCTTCGTCTTGAACATGCCCTTATATATTCGCGACCTGACTCCGAAGGTGCCTGTTCCGAAGATGCCTGTTCACATTTTACACTTGGAAAACATTGTCAAACTGTGTTTTTGAGGACCTTCGGGAGCCGAAGGCCCCCAACAGTAGCCCCTCGCGATATCAATTTATTGTAAAGATAAATTTATATTGCGACATGGACGAAGGCTTTAAGCCGAAGATCCGAAAAAACACCTTCCTTTTGCTAGAGTAGCAACAGTCACTAACAAGCGGGGCCCTCCAGTTTTCGACATACTGGGCGTATAAATACAAGCTCTCCGCGAGTTTATTTGACACGCCCTTTTGCCACCTGCTTTTTACTCACCAGCTTTCAACCTGCGCACCCTGCCCTTAGCCTGCACGCGACAGCATTTGCTCAGTCTTAAATTTTTAAGCTTCGGCTTCAAGTCTAGTTTGTCAGCATTCGCGAAAATGTCTGAAGATAAGACAACTGCTGGTGCTTCGAAGCTAAGCCTTTCGGAGGAGATGCATCTGGGTTTTCTTGAGTCAATGTCGAAGATCAATACTGAAAAGATTGTCAAGGAAACTTTGGAGGGTTTATCTGAAGATACTGGCGACAGTGATAGCTATGATGTGGATAGTGGCGGAGAGGATTCCGAAGATCGCCCGTGGCGGCCTAGTCACTCAATCTTCGGAAAATCAACTATAAAGCAGAGTCACCTTGAAAACATGAGGGGAGATACTTCCGAGATATATCCATCGTAAGGGCGGATGACGGAGAAAAAACTACGCCGACCCCCGAAGATAATGAGGTTGTGATCTTCCGAAGCTTTTTAAAGGCTGGGCTATGATTCCCCCTAAGCAAGTTTGTAGTAGAAGTTCTGAAAATATATCAAATTTACCTTCATCAACTTACCCCTGAAGCAGTGATAAGATTGGGAATCTTCGTTTGGGCCGTGAGGAGCCAGGGTTTGGAGCCAAGTGCTAAAAGCTTTTGCAATATACACGAGCTAGTATATGAGACGAAACCGTGGGGTAAGGAACAATATCATAATAATTTTGGTTGTTATAGCTTCGGTGCCCGCTCTGGGTCGAGCTGTCCCGTGCCAACCTTTCGGAAGAGATGGCCCGGGGAATGGATGAAGGAATGGTTCTATGTGAAAAACGATTTGATGGTTCGGGAAGATATCAAGGATATCATCATGCGCCCTATCTGGCAGCGCTTCGGACTTCGGAAACCAACGGTAGAAATGGACGAAGCAGCTGAAGAATGTCAGAGGGCCTTCGGCGTAGTCTGTTCCTTTATTGGGACCAGGGATTTAATGCAAGAGCACATTGCCTTCAGAGTGTGGCCACTTGTAGATGACTGGGAAATGCCGAAGGAGACCATCAAAGAAGCTGACGAGGGTGAACTTATTAGACTGAAATATACATTCAAGTATGGAGATAAATTTGTTGAACCGGATGATGATTGGCTAAAAAGTATTGAGAATGTAAGTGATGAATTGCTTGGGACCTATTCAAAGGCTGAAAACACTGCATTATCAGCGGCTTTCGGAGGCCGAAAGAAGAAGAGGCTCAACCGAGTATTTGATGCTACTGGGTTTATCTATCCCGTCTACTATTATCCAATGCGAGGTCAAAAGAGAAAAAATACTACTCCTGCAAAGGACACTACTTCGGCTGCTCCCGGGGAGCCGGCACCGGAGAGGAAGAAAGTAAAAGTGTCCACACACCCTCCACGTTGTATTGAGCCGGCTACAGTGCCCGAGTTTATTGGCGAGGCCTCTTCGGCCACCAAAGCCAAAGAACCAAGTGCAGCGCTAAAGTCCGAAGAAATGGCCGAGGTACCAGCAATAAGAAAGGAGAAATCTGAAGAAAGAAAAACACCAGATGTTATAAGTCCTTCGACAAAAGTTGAGACAGCTAAAAGCCAGAAGGGGCCAGCAGCAACCCCGAAAAGAAAAAGAATGGTAAATATGCTGGATGTCCTGGAAATAATTAAATCTTCAAGCACAACTCCAAGGAAAATTATTGAGGCGCCTATTGAAGCCTTTACTGCTGAAACTTCGAAGCAGCAATCTGAAACTGAAGCTGGGCCTTCGGAATCCACCAAGATACAGCCTTTGGAGGTCGAAAAAATGTCAAAGGCAAGTTTAGGAACTGAAAAAGCAACAATAACAGAACCGATTCTGATTGGGGAAATTGGTACTGCCACCCCCGAAGCATCCTCCAAAATACATGATTATATTGTGCGACATGCTTCGGGGAAGAAACTGTCTGAAGAAGAGGTTTTTGAAGCCAATCACTATGCTCGAGAACTGAAATATCCGAAGGGGGCCGTAGTATTCAACGGGACAAACGAAGATGACTTCTTATATTGCCTCCCAGACAATAAAGAATTATCCGTGTGCCGGGAAATGGCTAGAAGCATGGGATTCCCGAAGCTTGAAGCCGGCCTTTGCGCCATGACGAAGGAGGATCTTGCGGATAGTCTTGCATATAACAGTCTAAAGGTACGAAGATTGTAAACTTTAAATTTTGTGGATTTTGAATGAATCCTTTACTTGTTGTGTTAATCCATTCATTTCTTTTGAATAGGGCCTAATTCTCAGCAATGCCTTAAGGGCACAAAAGAATGCTGAAGACGAGAGCTGCACCATTGCTCTCAACAACCTTCGAACAGAGGTTATTAGGCTACGAAACGAAGCCTTGGAGAAAGACAGAATTCTGCTTACATTAGTGGAAAAAATGAAGGAGGACGAAGCTAACTCTAAAACTCAAGCCGAAGCACAAAGGCTTGAGATTGAAGATCTTCGTAAACAACTAGCCCGAGCCAAAGAAGAACGTATTCTTGAAGAAACAAAACGAGAGTTAAGTGAACAATGGGCAGATCATTTGGAAGTTAATGTTAAAGAGCTTCGTGCTTCTCAAAGAAAATGCTATGTTAAATCCATAGAGTGCGTTAAGAAGATAAAATCCAGCTTTGCCAACGTTGGCGCATTCTCTAGCGAGGAGAATTTCTCAAGGGGCAATCCCGAAGGTCCGATGGAATGGATTAGTAACGAAGCTGAGGCCTTCGAAGAAATCCTAAATAGCCACGGAGACATATGTGCTTTTTCGGGTGCTAGAGGAATTGCTACTGTTTTGGAGAAGAAAGGTTGTGAGCATGTAAAATCTTTAGCGCAATCCGAAGCTACTTTGTCTTCTGAAGACATTAAAGACCCCTCAGCCGAAGCAAGCATGATCGGCGGAAAATTTTTCACTGATATCTGGGACAACGGCGGCCGAAAAATGGCACAAGAAATTATTCAAAAAAGCGAAAAAGGCATCCATGATGCCAGAAAAGTAGCGGCGGCTGCCGAAAAAAGTACCGAGCCCGAAGGGCAAATAGGTATTAATTAGTGATTTTTATTATGTTGTAATTTTTTATTCCAAACTTTGCTCACGGTTTGTAATAGTAATATAGCCGTATCTTCTCTTCGCTCAGAACCTGTTGAGGCATCTCCGGGCCCCCACCCGAAGGGGGACGATGAAATTAGAAAAATGGCCGAAGCCATTATGGACAAGGTTGTTGACCAGTTACTGAACGAAGCTGCAGAAATAGTTCTAAGAGAGGATTAAATGCTACTGTAAAAACATTTGGAACGTAACGTATGTAGTATATTGTGACTTTGAATGTAATATATAATCCACGTACAGTTTTAATTCTTTACGATGCATGAAATCTTGCGTACATACCGTTTTTTGAGCCTTCGACGAAAAAACACCTTCCCTTCTTTTCATGCTTCGTGAAGAAAATTTTATATCGCCAGAAGTTGCATACGTTCGTGGTGAAGATTATCCAAGCTTCGTGAAATATTCTCCGAAGCTATAGAGAAGTTTTTGTTGCCTCTCTAATGAAGCTACACTTCTTCTCGGCTTGTCTTGTGGTTTAGCACGATTTTCTCTTTTCTGAATTATTCTCCGAAGATCAATACTGTATCCCCTTCTTGTTCCATATGCAATATGTTGTATGATGCTTATGTTATGCAGAATGATGTGATGATGTTATGTTATGCAAGATGACGTTTGTGCCACAGATACATATCCCTGTAATAGAGTATACACACTTTTTATATCAGCGTTGACTTTTCGCTGTAAGCCTCCCTTAGGAGCTTCTTCGCCTTTTACTTTCAGTGGAATCAGCGTTTATTTTTCGCTGTAAGCCTCCCTTAGGAGCTTCTTCGCCTTTTACTTTCGGCGGAATCAGCGCTGACTTTTCGCTGTAGGCTCAGAAAACTTACACTGCGCTCGCTTAGGAACGACTTTTTACTGTTTCGAACAACTTGCTCTGTGTCTATTAAAACAAAATTTTGATAATACAAAGGTCCTTCATGCCACCATAAATTCGTATGCTTCAACGATTCAAGCCTATGCAAAAGACACATTTTTATTAAAGTGGAAGACAAAAGTGTTACAAGGAATTAAAAAATGATAAAGGACACTTGATCTTCCCATAATTGTTCCTTATTAACAAAAAAGTAATACCGAATGTAAAAATGCGAAAAAACTGCTGTTGAGGTAGGATATTTATCAGTAAATGTGCTTCGACTCTAGCACAGTGCTATTGACTGTGCGAGCTTCGGAGCCTTCTCTGAAATCCCTCAGATTGTGGTGACTCCCTTCTGACTGGAGCCCTGGCTGCGTCGGTGGCGGCGGTGGAGGCTGTTGCCAGGATGCTTGGGGTTGACTTGCCGAAGCAACAGAAGCTGCAGGGTGATTGCCTACATATTCTGGAATGTAAGGCGAATGACACGAAGCAGTATGCAGGACCTGCTTCGGCTGATTCTGTTGTGCAGCAGCTTCTGCTAGCTCCTTTTGCTTCTGGATGGTAATGTGACACATCCTGGTGGTGTGGCCCTTACCTTCACCACAGAATAGGCAGTATATTTTTCTTGGTTGATCCCCAAATCTTCCCCCGAAGCCCCTGGCGCCTCTGCCCCTTGGCACTGGCGGCCGGAAGGAGCTTTGCTGCTGCCCCGAAGCTTGGGAGGAGCACTGTGGCCTTTGCTGTTGACTCGCTTTGTCGTCATTTTGAGTAGAATTGTGAATTGACCTGACGTGCCTTGGATAAAATCTTCCTCCGAAGCCCCTAGTCATTTCAGAGAACCTGAGGGCTTCCTCCCTTCTTTGGCGGAAATCATTGTCAGCTCGAATGTACTCGTCCATCTTCTGGAGCAGTTTCTCCAGAGTTTGGGGAGGCTTCCTGGCAAAGTACTGAGCTGCAGGTCCTGGCCGAAGCCCCTTGATCATGGCCTCAATGACAATTTCATTGGGCACTGTTGGTGCCTGCGCCCTCAGACGTAGAAACCTTCGGACATATGCTTGAAGATATTCTTCATGATCCTGGGTGCACTGGAATAAAGCTTGAGCAGTGACTGGCTTTGTCTGAAAGCCTTGGAAGCTGGTTATCAGCATGTCCTTCAACTTTTGCCATGAGGTGATTGTCCCTGGCCTAAGGGAAGAGTACCAAGTTTGTGCGACGCTTCTGACAGCCATGACGAAGGACTTTGCCATGACCGCCGTGTTGCCACCGTACGAAGATATAGTTGCTTCGTAGCTCATCAAGAATTGTTTCGGGTCTGAATGACCGTCGTACATGGGGAGCTGAGGTGGCTTGTAAGACTGTGGCCAAGGAACAACCTGCAGTTCTGTTGACAAGGGAGAAGCATCATCAAAAGCAAAATTTCCGTGATGGAAATCTTCATACCAGTCATCCTCGTTGGAGAAACCCTCTTGATGAAGCTCTCTGCGCGGGGGCCTTTGGTTCTGGTCATCTTGAGCAAGATGTCGAAGCTCTTCAGAGGCTTCGTCTATCTGCCTTTGAAGATCAGCTAGACGAGCCATCTTCTCCTTCTTGCGTTGGACCTGTTGATTGAGCATTTCCAAATTTTGGATTTCTTGATCCAATTTGTCCTCCGGAGGCGCTGGACTGGTGGCCTTTCTCTTCTGGCTTCGGGCCTCCCTAAGAGAAACGACATCTTGATTGGGGTCTAGCGGCTGCAGAGCAGCAGCCCCTGTTGCTGAAGCTTTTTTCGACGGCATGACGAAGGTGATGCTTGCCGAAGATTTTCAAAACTCAAAAAGTGGAAGTGAGTTCACCGGAGGTGGGCGCCAATGTTGGGGGCTTGTTCTCAGATGCTATAAATCAAGAACAAGACAACACGAAGATGTTAAGTATTAAATACCCTTCGTCCGCTGAAGCATTATCTCCTCGAGGATTTAATGAACTTCGGACGAAGGATAAGGTTACGAAGGAAAAGACCTTCGTTAAGTTAGTAAATGAGTAAACAGGATAAACATATATATATAGTGCGAAAATGATAATACTAGCGTTATCATCAATACATTTCCATTACTAAATTCATGAAAACGAGTTACAAATGTACCTTCAGACTGATGTAAGGCAAAGGTTCAAGTCATGATGAAAAAAGACGTGTATTCAGTCAGCGTGAACAGTACGAGAGTACTGTTCACCTATTTATAGGCACGGGACGCAGCCCGTGTAAAATTACATTGATGCCCTTTACATTTATCAATAACTCTATAGTAATTCTTCGAGGTCCAATTTGGCTTTTCATCTTTAAGTCGGTTCCTCTTTTCTGCCGTTATGCCGAAGCTTTTCTGCATATGGCTTCATGATCGTCTTATCCTTCGTCATGACCGCTTTTTATTCCAGCTTCGTCTTGAACATGCCCTTATATATTCGCGACCTGACTCCGAAGGTGCCTGTTCCGAAGATGCATGTTCACATTTTACACTTGGAAAACATTGTCAAACTGTGTTTTTGAGGACCTTCGGGAGCCGAAGGCCCCCAACAAATGGCAAATAAATCATCATTTATGAGGCATAAAGGCATAAATTAAATTCCTTTTAAGTTAATGCACATGGAGGAGTGAATTAACAATATGCACCAATTTACAAATTTAAGACAAAAGGAATTTGACCTTTATATTGACATTTCTTTCCATAGAATAGATTATTACCAATTGAAAGAATGTCACTTGAAAGGAACTATTATTAATCACATACCAAATGAAACAATTAGTTCCATACCTTTGCCTTGAGCATTCCTAATCTTTCTTTTAGGTGAAGATTAACCTTTAATACTTGTGATTTTACCAATTGAAAGAGCAAAATATCTACTTATGAATTTCATGAAATAGCTTAAAAGAGATTGCATTAGAAACACAAGCAATAGTTTCCTATTTAGCAACTTCTAGTATATGAATGACAAGAAGGTCACTAAAATAAGGAAACCTCATGATATGAACTA
This sequence comes from Zea luxurians, assembly GCA_029449295.1. Lineage (NCBI taxonomy): Eukaryota > Viridiplantae > Streptophyta > Magnoliopsida > Poales > Poaceae > Zea > Zea luxurians. The sequence goes on from JAOPSE010000900.1 coordinate 175,480, forward strand.
AATTATCCTTACAAGCATCATGCATAATATCAATTGAAATAAGATGAAACCAGCATGATTATTTAATTAAGTTTACAGGGCAAGTTTAATTCATAGCACGGTGAGTGATTAATGTAGAAGACTCAAAACCAATTTAAACAAGAAGGAATACATCACATTGTATTGGATTGATCTTCTTTGAATGTTAAATGACACGTTCCATTTGAGAAACTCATTCTCATGATGTGAAACTACATAACCACTTAGATAGAAACATTAGTCTCACAACTCTAGTCATATAGAGAATTCCCCTTTTGGTAAGTGCTTTAAGAATTTGAATTTCTTACTTAACACTCTATTCATTTAAGAGCATGGGATAATCCTCTTTATGTCTAGGTCATGGCAATAATACAATAATTCATTTGAAATATGCCACGAATTAATTATCATCAATTAAAGTATGCAGATTGCCACATATAAGAATAACAAATATGCAATATACCATATGATTGGAACTTTTCCAAGGCACGGTAAAATATTTTAAGTTCATTCTCATGTGCTTTATTTTTTTATGTGGCTACAAAAGACACAAAGAAATATAATAATTAAAAGCAATGCGCACCTAAGATTTAATTTTTACCATCCTTTGGATATCCCTTAGTTGTAGGCCTTTTGCTTGATTCCCACAAAGGTTAATCCTTATTCCCTACAACACAAGTTCTTACTAGAGATGAATATGAAGTTAGTGATATAACAACTCAATTCATCTTTGGGTCAATCTTAAAGGATAGACAATGTAAGATTGATAGCTTGAGATAAGAATTGAGTTAAACCGCTCAAGCACCCCAAAGCTTCATATCATCTCTAGGTACCTGCAAAAACTTATTAAGTATATTTTGGTACCCATCTCATGATGGGTCCATCAAGGTTAGCCAATAAGGACTTAGGCACCCAAATAGCCTTAGTCCTAGAATGTGGTGAACTCATCACCTTTCTAGCACAAGTCTCATTTTTGGGTCTCCTAAGAGAATATGAATGATTTGACATGATAGGCTTAGGAAACTTACTCATGGGACAATCCTTGCATAGGTGTCCCTTTCTTCGGCAAGTGTAGCTAATCTGATTTTTAATTTTGCAAGGCTCCTTCTTACCTTGCTTCTTGTTTGCTACATGGTTAGTGAGCCTATTTCTTTCTAAAGTTAAGCCACTATCTTTTATGTAGGGACATGACTTAATCTCATATCCTTTCTCATGACATTGATAACACTTTCTAGTGCATCTTCTCTTATTTGGAAGAGTGGCTTGTTTGTTACCTTGTGTGGAGCATGTGGAGGCGTGGTTGACACTTGTCATGAGCTTTGGCTTTCTTCTCTTGATGTTTGCTCATGCCTTTCTTAGGGAACTTAGCATTCTTTTGAAGGGGGTTTGTGCATGCTGTGGTTGTCCCCTTCTCAAGCTTCTTCACCATGTTATCATGGTTATCCTGAGAAGGTTGAGCATGACACTTTCCCTTCAAAAGAGTTAAGCTCCTTCTTAGCCTTCCAACTTCTTTCTTGAGCACTTTATTTTCATGTGTGATAGAAATAACACTAATTCCTAGAATTTCTAGCTCAATGGAAGATTGACTTTCTTGAGAGCAACATTTGTTAGCACATGATAATATAGTTTCTATTTGAGTACATGTGCATATGTGAGGTTGGTATGATTTCAAATTAGTTAACACAACCTCATGAGCCATTTCTAGCATGATATGTGAATCTATAAATTTATTATGAGAGCACACAAGCATATCATGTTTTTCTTGCAAAGCTAGATTTTCAATATTTAGCTTTCCTATTGTGTTCTTGAGCATAGCATTTTTATTTTCCAATTGAGCAATATATGATGAATGATTAACAACTTTAATTTGCTCAATTGAAATGTGTTCATACCTTTGGATCAAATCATCATGAGAGCACTTTAGCTTCTCATGCTCTTTGGTCAACTTCTCTAAGTCTTCGATTTTTCTGATGAGGAAGTCTTCTTGCTTATGAAGCATTTCTTTTTGTTCTTCCGCTCTTTTCATGAGTTTGAGCAAGCTCATCCGATTTTTCTTGCTTAGCTGAGCGAAGAATTGTTGAAGATCATCCTCATCTTCACTATCACTCTCATGCTCCTCCTCATCCTCACTTTCGCTTTCACTATCACTCTCATTAGCAACAAAGCACATATGAGAAGTGGATTTGAAAGACGAACCTTGTGAAGAGGTGGATTCATCGTTTGGTCTCCATCGATCATTTTCTTCTTCTTCAATCTTGTTCTTCGCCTCATCTTCCTTCATTTTGAGGAACATCCTTTCGGCGATTCTCATGGCAAGGTCTATTGCCCTAGGATCAACATCTGCACCAAAAGATGAAGTCGAGGCAACCTCAACTTTTTCAAGCTTATAAACACTTTTGTTTCTTAGTTCCCCCGACATGATCTTTTACTCACGCGGTTAAGCGTTAGAACGAGGATTAGGCTCTGATACCAATTGAAAGTTGCCTAGAGGGGGGTGAATAGGCAAACAGAAACTCTTTCAACAAAAACTAGAAACGAACTGGGTTGTAACACCCCTGGTGTTACTGTCACTAAAACTTGAGCATAACATCATGAGCATTAGCATATCATGTGTTTGTTACACTTAGAGTGCATTCACTAGGCAAAAAATTCAAACAAGTTGTATTGATGTGACTGGTCATGGGTGAAACCCTAGGGTAGGGTACTTAACCCTAAACTAGGCTTAGGAGTGTCAATAAATCCTAAATGAGAGAAAACTTCAAATCTCATTAGAAATGGTCATAAGATATCACCATTAATGGACTTGAGTGGCATCCAAACCCTAAAAGTGCCAAAATCCCTAAAAAGACCCCTGGAAAACCCTGAGTTAAAACCCTAGGGGGTTATATGTAAATTTGGCACACTTTTGGACCCAAGTGCAAAAACCAAGGTATTAGGGAAGCTCAAATCATATTCTTCACACATTTGAGGATTTCCAAGTCAAAGGATGAGAATTGGGCTTATTTGCAAAAAGCCACTCTACACCTCTCATGTGACTAAGTCTGAAAATCAATGAACAGGGCTGGCTTTGGAGCTCTGTAGTTGTCGGTACCTTGGATAAGGGGTATCCCTTACTGCGGTATGAAGGCACGATGCCTGTGCGGCTACCCTTAGCCGCACGGAGAACATCCCCAGGGGTATCTCATGGGTAGTTAAGGTGGCGCTCTCAGAGACGACACCCTCTAGGGATGGCAACGGGTAAACTATCCGCGGATAGTGTCTCTGGACATCCATATCCGCGACTTATATTCGATATCCGAACCTGTTACCCGCTATGGATAACAAACAATATCCACATTCGTTACCCGTGGGTAACGGATATCCGCGGATATATCTGTTTGCCCACTACACATACAACATATTTAAATCCAGCAAATTCAAACATGATATCATATTTGTCCAGCAAATTTAAATATGATAAAAACATACAGCCATACAGAATTTGTCCAACAAATAAAATCTGATACATGTATTAAGGCATACAACGAGCAATATAAAATAGTCTAGCAAAATCAAATCTGAATTGTTCGAATTGATAAAATTACAAACACACAAGCCATAAGAATCAACACCAAAGACCAGCTGGTTATTCAGAATCAGCAGCCAACACACAAGATTCTTCTTTCATGTCTTCTTCATTATCTTCAAGGCAAGACCAAAAACTATTGAATCTTCCATCACCAGCATCTAAAATAAACTTGCATGCATATTAGTATCTATATACTTCAAATATAACATATTGGAAAAATGAAGAAAAATTCACCTTTAAGAGTGTGACGAAGCCAACTTTGACTACACATCAAAGCTTCCAGCATTTTAGGAGTGAGACGACTGCGATGGTCACTTAAAAGCCTGCCACTTGTGGGACAGGAGTACAAGATATTTTAACGGATATTCAGGTATTTGGATATGGATATTGATTTTTCGTACCCGTTTTAAAAATATCCACGGATATCAAGTGCTACCCATATCCGTATCCATGGGTACAAACTCGTACCCAAAACCGTGTCCAACGGGTTTTTTATCCGTGGTTACGTGGATAAATCACATCCATTGCCATCCCTAGCGCCCTCGGACCCAGTAGGCTCAGGATCCCTGTGCGCACAACCCAGACCCCCGGGGTAAAGCAGCCCGAAACCATTGGATGGGGTTCGGACCACACCAAGTGGGCTCCGGACCACCCATAACAAGGTCCCGGGAAAGGAAGTATCATAACCTAGGCATGGGTCCGAAGTTGACGCGTGTTCTAGCTCTATCTGTGGCTCCTCTGCCCCCCTGCTCGGCCAAGGATCTAATGCAGCCATATGACTTATTGTCCGTGACGTAGGCCGATGGGCGGAGCATGACGTAAGGGCTCTGGGCCACGCGGCCTCTGCATTTATTGCGGAGGGGACGCGCCGCCTGACCACACTTCTGGCAGATGATGTGCATCCACGGCATTTATTGCGTCATGTCCATTCCACTGGCAGGTAGCGCCAGGGCCACCCTACAGACGGCGTACCTGTCCAGTCCGTTGTCGAAATAGTACGCTCGTGCTACGTGGTGCACTGTACTCATCCCTTATATAAGAAGCTTTCCCCTGCGCGTCGAGTCAACGCAGATCTCGGGTGTCAGGGCACACGAAGATTACACGAGCATGGCAAGCAAAAGTTCCATCCTTCTATTTGTCCCGGAGCCCACGTGTCGGGGCTGAGAACCCTTGTACATGCCCCCCTTGAACTATAAAAGGGGAGGCATGCGGCGTGAACAAGGGGAGACACAAGTCATTCAGGCTTACACTCAACTCAAGCTCTCAAAAGCAATACAACACACAGTGTAGTAGGGTATTACGCTCCGGTGGCCTGAACCACTCTAAACCCTTGCGTGTTCTTGTGTTCATCCCTCCAATCTCCAACAGGCAAAACGCTTAAGCCCCCTCCGCATCTTAGGACTTAGGGCAGGTGCACTCCGCCACCCGGCCGGAGAATTTACTCTCCGACATTTGGCGTGCCAGGTAGGGGGCTAGGCTTGAAGTTTTTGCTTGTTTTCTCGCTCAGTATGATGGTGCAAATCGTTGAGCATCACGCCGAGACTTCGGTGGATTTTGTGGTGGAGGAAGAAGCTGCTTCTTCCACGCCACAGGCTCCCAACTGCCCCGTGTCGGGCGCTGCTGCTATACACGTCGCACAGCAGCATACAGCTGCACAAACATCCCGGACTCCGTCAAGGGCGGCCCCAGGAGCATTGTCAGCAGCCAGGGAGTTGCTGCGACACCCTCCAAGCTCCACGGCCTCGCCAGGAGCCATGAAGCAATAGCGGGACGACGTCGACCGGTTGCTCAGTATGGCGCATTCTACCTCGACCAGGTCGAGGCCACGGTCATCCCGGCGCCAACATGAGGTGTCGGCGTCTGTGCGCTCACTGAGAGCATCTAGAGGGGGGTGAATAGGTGATCCTGTAAAAACTTGAAACTTAAAGCCACAAAACTTGATTAAGAGTTAGTAGACTAAATAGCGAGCTCTTGTGAACACAAGTATCATAGAAAAGCAATCACAAAAGACACGTGAGTTATCCTGTGGTTCGACAAGTACAACACTTGTCTACCTCCACGTTGTGGCGTCCCAATGGACGAGGGTTGCACTCAACCCCTTTCAAGCAGTCCAAAGACCCACTTGAATACCATGGTGTTTCTCTTTGTTTCACTATATCCCGTTCGTGAGGAATCTCCACAACTTGGAGCCTCTCGCCCTTACAATTTGATGATCACAAAGAAGCACAGAAATAAGGGTGGGAAAAGCAACACACACAAGACTCAAAGCGAGAGCACAAACACGCACACTAGCCAACAACTTGAGCTCAAAGTTCACACACGGAGTTCTCGACTCAGAAGGAGCTCAAATTGCTATCACAACGAATCAAATGCGCTAAAATGGAGTCTTGGTGCTTAGGGATGATCAAAGAATGCTTGGTGTACTCCTCCATGCGCCTAGGGGTCCCTTTTATAGCCCCAAGGCAGCTAGGAGCCGTTGGAAGCAATCCAGGAAGGCAATTCTTGCCTTCTGTCGGGTGGTGCACCGGATAGTCCGGTGCACCACCGGACACCCACTGTTCACTGTCCGGTGCAGATTGCTTTCCTAAATTGGCGCAGCCGACTGTTGAAGTTTTGGAGCCGTTGGCGCACCGGACACTGTCCGGTGCACACCGGACAGTCCGGTGCCCCCATCCGACCGTTGCCTCGGTCACGCGTCACGCGCGGATTGCGCGGCCGACTGTTGGCGCACCGGACAGTCCGGTGCACCACCGAACAGTCCGGTGATTTTTAGTCAGACGTTGTTGACTGGTTTCCCGAGAGCGGCGACTTCGCCGCAGACGACTCACCGGACAGTCCGGTGCACCATCGGACAGTCTGGTGATTTATAGTCATACGCCGCCGTCGAGACCCAAGAGCAGGTTGTTCATCGGAACTGGTCCTGGCACACCGGACGCTGTCCGGTGCACCACCGGACAGTCCGGTGCACCCAGACCGAGCAGCCTTTTGGCTGAACACACCCAACATATCTCCAAAGTGATTTCTCCTGTTTCTAGCACTTAGACACAATACATTAGTCTTCAAAACAATGGACTAAGTCTAGAAACATACCTTTAATCTTGATTTGCACTTCTTGAGTCTTTGGCACAAATATTACTCAAAGCATTTTTGTGTGGAGCACTTAATCACCAAAATCTTATAGAAATGGCCCAAGGGCACATTTCCCTTTCAATCTCCCCCTTTTTGGTGATTTATGCCAAGACAACAAAAAGCAACAAAAAGAAGTGCAACATCAATGCGAATGAGAACAAAAATTTTGTTTTTGATTCAAATTTGGCATATTTGGATCATTCTTTGCCATCACTTGGTTTGTTTTTGCAAATCAAACTCAACTTCCTATCTCTAAGTCAAAATCACTTGTTGAGGCATAGAGAGAGGTATTCCAAGAGAAATTGATCAAAGTTTCAAAAACTCCCCCTTTTTCCATAATCAACCATTCTCCCCACAAGAGACCAACTTTTGACAATAAGAGACAATAAGAGTATTTTGACAAAACCAAAACTCTAATTCTACTATTTTCAAAATTCTCAAGTGGTAGCTGATCCATTTCTTGCTTTGGCCTTAATTTCTCCCCTTTGGCATCAAGCACCAAAACGGGATCATTTTTGGCCCTTAAACCCCATTGCCTCACCAAAATCTTCAATTAAGAGTAAAAAGGCAATAAGAGCACGGAGATGAACTTGGAGTAAATTACCCTTTCATCGGAGTGCAGTGGAAGTCTTGTATGGTCCAAGTTCACCTTTTCCCTTTCAATCACCTTTGAGACTAAATTGAGAACACTCAAGCACATGGTTAGTCTCAAGGGATCAAGTTGTAGCATTTCTCCCCCTAAGTATGTGCATCATTCACACATGGACTTGTGAGGTCCGGGGATCCCTTGCACAACTTGAGCACCATAAATAAGCAATAAAATGCATAATGGAACATGATCAAAGGCATAAAACACATGTATGCTCTATATCAATCCAAGTTACGCGAATCTAAGACATTTAGCTCACTATGCAGCCTGCAAAAGGTCTTCTCATCTAAAGGCTTGTTAAAGATATCGGCTAGCTGGTTCTCGGTGCTAACATAAAACACTTCGATATCTCCCTTTTGCTGGTGGTCTCTCAAAAAGTGATGTCGGATGTCTATGTGCTTTATGCGGCTGTGTTCAACAGGATTGTCCGCCATGCGGATTGCACTCTCATTGTCACATAGGAGTGGGACTTTGCTCAGATTGTAGCCAAAGTCCTGGAGGGTTTGCCTCATCCAAAGTAATTGCGCGCAACACTGTCCTGCGGCAACGTACTCGGCCTCAGCGGTGGATAGGGCAACTGTGGTTTGTTTCTTAGAACTCCAGGACATCAGGGACCTTCCTAGGAATTGGCATGTCCCTGATGTACTCTTCCTATCGACCTTACATCCAGCATAGTCAGAGTCTGAGTATCCAATTAAGTCAAAGGTAGACCCCTTTGGATACCAGATCCCGAAGCAAGGCGTAGCAACTAAATATCTAAGAATTCGCTTAACGGCCACAAGGTGACACTCCCTTAGGTCGGATTGAAATCTAGCACACATGCATACGCTAAGCATAATATCCGGTCTACTAGCACATAAATAAAGTAAAGACCCTATCATAGACCGGTATGCCTTTTGATCAACGGACTTACCTCCTTTGTTGAGGTCGACATGTCCGTCGGTTCCCATTTGTGTCTTTGCGGGCTTGGCGTCCTTCATCCCAAACCGCTTGAGCAAGTCTTGCATGTACTTCGTTTGAGAGATGAAGGTGTCGTCCTTGAGTTGCTTCACTTGGAGCCCAAGGAAGTAGTTCAACTCGCCCATCATCGACATCTCGAATTTCTGAGTCATCACCCTGCTAAACTCTTCACAAGACTTTTGGTTAGTGGAACCAAATATTATGTCATCGACATAAATTTGGCACACAAATAGATCACCATCACAAGTCTTAGTAAAAAGAGTTGGATCGGCTTTCCCAACATTGAAAGCGTTAGCAATTAAAAAGTCCCTAAGGCATTCATACCATGCTCTTGGGGCTTGCTTAAGTCCATAGAGCGCCTTAGAGAGCTTACACACGTGGTCGGGGTACCGTTCATCCTCAAAGCCAGGGGGTTGTTCCACGTACACCTCCTCCTTGATTGGCCCGTTGAGGAAAGCGCTCTTCACGTCCATTTGGAACAACCTGAAAGAATGGTGAGCGGCATAGGCTAACAAAATACGAATCGACTCTAGCCTAGCCACAGGAGCAAAAGTCTCCTCAAAGTCCAAACTTGTGACTTGGGCATAACCTTTTGCCACAAGTCGAGCCTTGTTCCTTGTCACCACCCCGTGCTCGTCCTATTTGTTGCGGAACACCCACTTGGTTCCCACAACGTTTTGCTTGGGACGTGGCACCAGTGTCCAAACTTCATTTCGCTTGAAGTTATTGAGCTCTTCCTGCATGGCCAGCACCCAGTCCGGATCTAGCAAGGCCTCTTCTACCCTGAAAGGCTCAATAGAAGAGATAAAAGAGTAATGCTCACAAAAATTAGCTAATCTAGAGCGAGTAGTCACTCCGTTGCTAATATCACCCAATATCTGGTCAAAGGGATGATTCCTTTGAATCATCGCTCGAACTTGAGTTGGAGGGGCCCATGGTACTTCTTCCTCCTCATCTCTGACATCCTGTGCTCCCCCTTGATCACATGCCTCTTCTTGAGGTACTTGTTCATCATCTTGAGTTGGGGGGTGCATCGTCATTGAGGAAGAAGGTTGATCTTGCACTTGGTGTTCCTGTGGTCACACATCTCCAATCACCATGGTACGAAGAGCGTCCGTTGGAACATCATCCTCATCTACATCATCAAGATCAACTTGCTCTCTTGGAGAGCCATTAGTCTCATCAAATACAACGTCGCTAGAGACTTCAACCAAACCCGATGATTTGTTGAAGACTCTATACGCCTTTGTATTTGAGTCATAACCTAACAAAAACCCTTCTACAGCTTTGGGAGCAAATTTTGAATTTCTACCTTTCTTCACCAGAATGTAGCATTTACTCCCAAAAACTCGAAAATAAGAAAAGTTGGGTTTGTTACCGGTTAGAAGCTCGTACGACATCTTCTTGAGGAGGCGATGGAGGTAGACCCGGTTTATGGCGTGGCAAGATGTGTTCATAGCTTCCGACCAAAACCGCTCGGGCGTCTTGAATTCTCCAAGCATCGTCCTCGCCATGTCTATAAGCGTCCTGTTCTTCCTCTCTACCACACCGTTTTGTTGTGGTGTGTAGGGAGCGGAGAACTCGTGCTTGATTCCTTCCTCCTCAAGAAACTCCTCCACTTGCAGGTTCTTGAACTCGGACCCGTTGTCGCTTCTAATCTTTTTCACCTTGAGCTCAAACTCGTTTTGAGCTCGCCTTAGAAAGCGCTTGAGGGTCCCTTGGGTTTCTGATTTATCCTGCAAAAAGAATACCCAAGTGAAGCGGGAAAATCATCAACAACAACAAGACCATACTTACTTCCCCCGATGCTAAGGTAGGCGACGGGTCCGAAGAGGTCCATATGCAGTAGCTCCAGAGGTCTTGATGTAGTCATCACATTCTTGTTGTGATGAGCGCTTCCCACCTGTTTACCTGCTTAACAAGCTGCACAAGGTCTATCTTTTTCGAAATACACATTTGTTAGACCTAACACATGTTCTCCCTTCAGAAGTTTGTGAAGGTTCTTCATCCCAACATGTGCTAGACGGCGATGCCACAGCCAGCCCATACTAGTCTTAGTAATTAAGCATGCATCTAGACCGGCCTCCTCCTTCGAAAAATCAACTAAATAGAGTTTGTCGTCTAGTACACCCTTAAAGGCTAATGAACCATCACTCCTTCTAAAGATAGACACATCTACATTTGTAAATAAGCAATTGTAACCCATATTACATAATTGACTAACGGACAACAAGTTATACCCGAGCGATTCTACTAAAAACACATTAGAAATGGAATGCTCGGATGAAATAGCTATCTTTCCTAGTCCTTTAACCTTGCCTTGATTCCCGTCACCGAATATGATTGAGTCTTGGGAATCTTTGTTCTTGACGTAGGAGGTGAACATCTTCTTCTCCCCCGTCATGTGGTTTGTGCATCCGCTGTCGATAATCCAGCTTGAGCCCCCGGATGCATAAACCTGCAAGGTAAATTAGGCTTGGGTTTTAGGTACCCAACTCTTGTTGGGTCCTACAAGGTTAGTAATAATAGCCTTAGGGACCCAAATGCAAGTTTTGTCTCCCTTGCATTTGACCCCCACCTTTTTAGCAACCACCTTTTTATTTTTGCATGACAGTATGAATTTAGCATTGCAAGCATGAAAGACAGTGGTAGATCCATTATACACTTTCCTAGGAGCATGAGACACAAAGTTCCTCCTAGATCTACCATTAAAGTTTGAACTTGAAGCAATCATGGCATGAGAGTCGAAAGCATTATAACTCCTATTATAATGAATATTTCTAGAATATTTCCTATCATGATACAAGAAAGCATGATTCCTTTGAACACTATTAGTCATAGGGGCCTTCCCTTTGTCCTTGGCAGAGATGGGAGCCCTTTGACTTGTTAAGTTCTTGGCTTCCCTTCGAAAGCCAAGCCCATCCTTAATTGAGGGATGTCTACCTACCGTGTAGGCATCCCTTGCAAATTTTAGTTTATCAAAATCATTTTTGCTAGTCTTAAGTTGGGCATTAAGACTAGCTACTTCATCATTTAATTTAGAAATAGAAATTAAATGTTCACTACAAGCATCAACATTAAAATCTTTACACCTAGTGCAAATCACAACATGCTCAACACAAGAACTAGATTTATTTGATACTTCTAGCTTAGCATTTAAATCATTATTAATACTTCTTAAGCTAGCCAAAGTCTCATGACAAGTAGATAATTCACATGAAAGCATTTCATTCCTTTTGACTTCTAAAGCAAGAGATTTTTGCACACTTACAAATTTATCATGCTCTTCATATAAAAGATCCTCTTGCTTTTCTAAAAGTTTATCCTTTTCATTTAGAGCATCAATTAATTCATTGATCTTTTCTACTTTTGCTCTATCTAATCCTTTAAACAAGCTAGTGTAATCAATTTCATCATCACTAGATTCCTCATCACTAGAAGTAGAGTACTTAGGAGTTTCTCTAGTGATTACCTTCTTTTCCTTTGCCATTAGACAAGTATGGCGCTCGTTGGGGAAGAGCGACGACTTGTTGAAGGCCGAGGCGGCGAGTCCTTCGTCGTCGGAGTCAGACGACGAACAATCCAAGTCCCACTCTTTGCCGAGGTGTGCCTCGCCCTTCGCCTTCTTGTAGGCCTTCTTCTTTTCCCTCTTCCCGCCTTTCTCTTGTTCTTGGTCATTAGTGTTGTTGGGACAATTTGCTATAAAATGACCATACTTACCACATTTAAAGCAGGAGTGTTTCCCCTTTCCCTTAAGATCCATCTCTTCGGGCGATTAGTCCCTTTCGTGAAGAGAACGGCTCTGATACCAATTGAGAGCACCTAGAGGGGGGGGGGTAAATAGCTGATCCTGTAAAAACTTGAAACTTAAAGCCACAAAACTTGATTAAGAGTTAGTAGACTAAATAGCGAGCTCTTGTGAACACAAGTATCACAGAAAAGCAATCACAAAAGACACGCGAGTTATCCCGTGGTTCGACAAGTACAACACTTGTCTACCTCCACGTTGTGGCGTCCCAATGGACGAGGGTTTCACTCAACCCCTTTCAAGCAGTCCAAAGACCCACTTGAATACCACAGTGTTTCTCTTTGTTTCACTATATCCCGTTCGCGAGGAATCTCCACAACTTGGAGCCTCTTGCCCTTACAATTTGATGATCACAAAGAAGCACGGAAATAAGGGTGGGAAAAGCAACACACACAAGACTCAAAGCGAGAGCACAAACACGCACACTAGCCAACAACTTGAGCTCAAAGTTCACAAACGGAGTTCTCGACTCAGAAGGAGCTCAAATTGCTATCACAATGAATCAAATGCGCTAAAATGGAGTCTTGGTGCTTAGGGATGATCAAAGAATGCTTGGTGTACTCTTCCATGCGCCTGGGGGTCCCTTTTATAGCCCCAAGGCAGCTAGGAGCCATTGGAAGCAATCCAGGAAGGCAATTCTTGCCTTCTGTCGGGTGGCGCACCGGACAGTCCGGTGCACCACCGGACACCCACTGTTCACTGTCCAGTGTAGATTGCTTTCCTAAATTGGCGCAGCCGACCGTTGAAGTTTTGGAGCCGTTGGCGCACTGGACATTGTCCGGTGCACACCGGACAGTCCGGTGCCCCCATCCGACCGTTGGCTCGGCCACGCGTCACGCGCGGATTGCGCGGCCGACCGTTGGCTCACCGGACAGTCCGGTGATTTTTAGTCGGACTTTGTTGACTGGTTTCCCGAGAGCGGCGACTTCGCCGCAGACGACTCACCGGACAGTTTGGTGCACCACCGGACAGTCCGGTGATTTATAGTCGTACGTCGCTGTCGAGACCCGAGAGCAGGCTATTCATCGGAACTGGTCCTGGCACACCGGACACTGTCCGGTGCACCACCGGACAGTCAGGTGCACCCAGACCGAGTAGCCTTTTGGCTGAACACAGCCAACATATCTCCAAAGTGATTTCTCCTGTTTCTAGCACTTAGACACAATACATTAGTCTTCAAAACAATGGACTAAGTCTAGAAACATACCTTTAATCTTGATTTGCACTTCTTGAGTCTTTGGCACAAATATTACTCAAAGCATTTTTGTGTGGAGCACTTAATCACCAAAATCTTATAGAAATGGCCCAAGGGCACATTTCCCTTTCACTCACCCTCAGTGAGGGGCGCACAGACCAACGACCTCTAGGCAGAGCTCAACCGCAGGCGTGCAGGGGAGGACGCCCGGGTATCTCTAGAGAGGGCGCAGGAGCGTCGACAAAACTTCGAGGGTCGCGATGACGCTCGAGTCTCTCTGGAGAGGGCACGCGAGCGCCGCCAAAACATCGAGGGCCGCAACCTCGATCAGGACTTCGCTGCGGTAGCACCACAGACGCTGATGGGCACTCAGTCCCAAGCGAGTGTCCCCTTGGCCGGTGTGGGCTACGTCGCTCTCGTAGATCATCTCCACGCGACGTCATGGCCGCCCAAGTTTTGGCCACACCTGCCGGAAAAAATATGATGGGACGTCAAACCCGTCGGAGTTCCTATAGGTGTACGTCACCGCCATCACGGCAGCAGGTGGAAACACCACTGTAATGGCGACATATTTTCATGTCACCTTGTTTGGACCTGCCCAGACTTGGCTCATGAACCTTGCCCCAGGGTCAGTCTACTCCTGGGAAGAGCTCTACGCGCGGTTCGTTGTGAACTTCGCCAGTGCTTACCAGTAGCACGGTGTGGAGGCCCACCTCCATGTGGTGAGGCAGGAGCCCGGGGAGACTCTTCGAACGTTCATCTCCTGCTTCACCAAGGTGCGAGGTACTATACCTCGCATTTCCGATGCTTCCATCATCACGACATTCCTACAGGGAGTACGTGATGAGAAAATGCTAGAGAAGTTGGCCACGCGTGACGTGGAGACTGTCCCCATGCTCTTTGCTCTGGCCACAAGTGTGCCAGAGCCACCGAGGGCCGTGCATGGCACTCGGCCCCACAAACTGGTGTTGCCCAGTCGGGAGGCTCGGGTGCCGCCCCCGGGACGGTAAGAAGAAAAAGAAGAAGGATCGTGACTTCCAGAGATCACGGTCCACCGCTCTAGTTGTTGCAGCCGCAACCGGGGGCTAAGGCGACCGCAACAAGCGCCCACGACCGCAGAGGGGTAACAGTGGCCCATGCCCTGTGCACCCCAACGGTCGCCACAATGCCGTGGAGTGTCACGAGATCATTAATTTCGCGAAATGTGTCAGCGAGCGGCGTGAGCAGTCTTCCAAGGACGACTCTCCACCTCGTTGCTGGCCTGGCAAAGAAAAGGCCGACGACGGCGAGGTGGCCACAGCTGAACGGGACCTTAGGTATTAGTCGCCCGAGGGGGACTTGAAGGATGTCTTCACCGGAGGCTCCTACTCCGGTGGAGATAACTAGATGGACCCCCAGTGGGACCCCGTGCTCCCCGGTCTATGGGGCCAAAGCCTGCCTTCCCCCGGAGACCCTTCTGGACTCCCCACGGGTCCAGGCTTCCGACAGGTCCATGTAGAAATAACCACAGCCGAAGACAAGGGCTCCCTCGTCAAACGCAGATGGGGACCCAGGGTCGGGACCTAGTCCTACGGCAGGTACCAAACCAAGAGGGGCTCCGCAACTCTCCCCCAGCTGGGAAGGACCCTTCAAGGTAACGGGAATACGCCGACCCGAGGGTGACCGTCTAGCTACGACTGAAGGAGTACCTTCCCCTAGTGCTGGAGCATCTCTGTAAGTTCTATCCATGGGAGCAAGTTTGAGGGGTCGAATTTATTTCCCTTTTGTAACTAGGTAATGCATACGTGTACGCCAACCCAGTGAGGTCCGTCCCCATAAACCCGGCCTACTGGTCTGCACCCATGCATGATAAGTTATAAAGAAAAGAATTACCCCCTCAGATGTGCCCCTATGATAGTTCCACCTTGCTGCTCCATGGTTTTACCTTGTAGTTTTTTAGATAATACCTTTTTATCTAACCCACCCACACGGTTCCCATCTTCTCTGACATGATGACATCCAAATTGAGCAGCCAGGCTTGCAATTTAGGACCTCCTTTACGAAAGCTGGGAGGTCCGACAGCCTAGAGGCTGGTTCTAAAGAACGGGAGCCCGTTCCATGGAGTGGTCCGGCGCAGTGTAGCCGCTTAGCCTGGTCCCGTACCGTAAGCCTGCACAGCCCACCATCCTATGATGGGTGTCGTAGTATTTAGAGCTATAGTTTCGTGGGTCCGACAACCTGAGGTCTGGCTCAGGAGAATGGACACTTGTCTCCTGGGATGGTCCGGAGCCGTGTAGCAGCTTAGCCTGGTCCAGTACCGTAAGCCTGCACACTCCACCACCCTGCGACGAGAATCCTAGTATCTAGAGCTGCGACCCAAGGGGGTCCAGACACACAACTTGGCCACCCGGACTAAAGCCTGTGAGTCCCGAGCATGAATCAAAGGATGGCTAATATCAGACAAGGGACCCTATGGGTGTACTACTAACACTCCGTAGATGAAGCTGTGTACAGGTCCGGATCCCGGCCGAGGCTGCCTCCCGGGAGTTGTTGACAACCCTTTCAGATACGCTGGTATTCAGCCTCGACACATCAAGCCTGCATCCCAGGCAGAGGGCCAGGTACTAGGGAAGAGTCAACAACATCACACACAACAAGAACAGGCGATACACAGATAAGTGCTAACGCTGCTTGATAAGTAGTACTCAAAAGTACCTTACAAAAAGGAAAAGTATTACATCTGCCTTCAAGCGGAATCCTAGTTCCATCTCTACTCTGCAGGTATAAACTACCAGATGCCAGTGAAGTCGCATTGGAAGTTCGCGGCCGCTGTCCTTGCGGAACCCTCCAAGATGGCGTGACAGCGGTGATGGCTGCCCCAATGCGCGCGCCATTGCGAAGAGGTCCTCGCCCCCGTCCTCCTACGGGGGGCGACAACGAGGCCATTAAAGCCAAAGAGTTGGAGGCTTGGCCGCAGGTGGCGCTGGTAGTCTCGCCAGTGGAGGCAACCACCTCTGCACCGGGCAGCCTCACCAGCGGCAGCGACCACCTCTGCAACGGGCATCCCCCGCCAGTGGAGGCGACCACCTCAGCGCTGACGACAGCGGCCACCTCTGCACCGGTGGCTTACCGGCGACGGCGGACGCCTCAGCGCGTGCAGAAAGGTCCTCACCCCCGTCCTCCTATGGGGGTGAGGACAAGACCATCCAAGAACGTGGCCGCCACCTCCACAGCGTACGACGTCTTGTACAACCCCCCGGCAGCGTCGGAACAGCGTGGCTGGCTGAGCAAGGGACGCTACGGGTGCGGCGGACCTGCGCACGGCGCGACCGTCGCCCATGCGGTGGACGGACAGCCACGCCCCGCTTGGTCGTAGGAGGCAGTGTTGGAGGCGGCACCAAGGCCATCCAGGCCAAGGAGCCAGACAAGCTGTAGCTGACGGCGCCTGCAGCCGGCCGGCCCCGCGTAGCCGAGGTTTGCCTCCTCTGCAAGGCTGTTGAACATCCTTCTCCTCCAAATGTTGGAGGAAGAAGCGGGTCACCAGCCCATGTGGAGGGCAGGGCCCCGACTCGGCTCGCCTTTCACCCCAGTGAGGATGATGAACATCCTTGAAGCTGAGGGTAGGGGGAGGCCGCAGCCCGGCTCGCTTCTCTCCACCACGAGGCTGGTGGTCATCCTTGTAGATGACCACTGGCGGGAGACTGCAACCGGGCTGCATGATGAAAATCCTTGAAGCTGAGTGATGGCAGAGGAGCGCCAACCCCCACGAGGTCGCGCCCCTCCAACGGCAGCAAGAAGAAGACAAGATTGGCAGCACCACCACGCGGGAGACGAAGCGCGAGCCCCCCGGCGGTGAAACCGCTGGGGGTGACCCTGACGCGGATCCCCCCAGCGAACACCGACGCGCCCCATCTAGAGGCTCGGAAGGCGGAAGGGCGCGGTGAATGCAAGAAATGCGAGGCATGGCTACTGCCTAGGGGGTGAGCCCCTTTTTAAAGGCTGATTTCCCCGCTCGTGCCCCGAAGCGTCACAGACAAGTCTCCCCCAACGCACACCAAGGCACCCAGCCTATGGCATGGGGGCCCGACCCTGCGTAACTCGCACAAGGAGCGCGCAACTGCCCTGCAGTTATACGCCATTCCATCTTCACCACGACCAGCGGTCAAGATGGCGAACCGCCACAAAAGGAGCGCGCAACCGCCCTGCGGTTATATGCCCTTTTCATCTCCACTGCAACCAGCGGTCAAGGAGGCGAACCGCTGCACAAAGAGCATGAAACCGCCCTGCGGTTGCGCGCCCTCTGAGCTTCGCTGCAACCGGTGGTTCAACCTTTGGCATGGGGGCCCAGGCCCACATGTCATACACCCGGCGTGCCGGATCCTGGGTACAAGAAAGTTACACCGCCGCTCACGCCAATATCGTGCCTCCTCGAGACCAAGAAGATAAATTTCTAAAGAACCGATGCAACGACTCGAGGCACCCCGCGCATGGCCCAACAAAGGCATTAAGTATGGAGGTCATGGGCCAGTTAGCCGCAGGGGGAGGCGTGGCAGCCGGCGTGACCATAAGCGGGCTGGCAGTAACTGCATCAACGGGCGCGCAGGGGCAGCGAGCCGATCATCTCTGGCCCCGCCTGCAGGCTCACATCCTCCCCTGAGGTGGGCCTGGGGGCCACTGTCAGTACCCTAGACTAGGGGTACCCCTTACTGCGGTATGAAGGCACGATGCCTGTGCGGCTACCCTTAGCCGCACGGAGAACAGCCCCAGGGGTATCTCGTGGGCAGTTAAGGTGGCGCTCTCAGAGACGGCGCCCTCAGACCCAGTAGGCTCGGGATCCCTGTGCGCACAACCCAGACCCCCGGGGTAAAGCAGCCCGAAACCATTGGATGGGGTTCGGACCCCACCAAGTGGGCTCCGGACCACCCATAACAAGGTCCCGGGAAAGGAAGTGTCATAACCTAGGCATGGGTCTAGAGTTGGCGCGTGTCCTGGCTTTATCCGTGGCTCCTCCGCCCCCCTGCTCGGCCAAGGATCTAATGCAGCCATATGGCTTATTGTCCATGACATAGGCCGATGGGCGGAGCATGACGTAAGGGCTCTGGGCCGCGCGGCCTCCGCATTTATTGCAGAGAGGACGCGCCGCCTGACCACCCTTCTGGCAGATGATGTGCCTCCACGGCATTTATTGTGTCCTGTCCATTCCGCTGGCAGGCGGCGCCAGGGCCACCCTACAGACGGCGTACCTGTCCAGTCCGTTGTCGAAACAGTGCGCCCGTGCTACGCGGTGCACTGTACTCATCCCTTATACGAGAAGCTTCCCCCTGCGCGCCGAGTCAACGCAGATCTCGGGTGTCAGGGCACACGAAGATTACACGAGCATGGCAAGCAAAAGTTCCATCCTTCTATTTGTCCTGGAGCCCATGTGTCGGGGCTGAGAACCCTTGTACATGCCCCCTTGAACTATAAAAGGGGAGGCATGCGGCGTGAACAAGGGGAGACACAAGTCATTCAGGCTTACACTCAACTCAAGCTCTCAAAAGCAATACAACACACAGTGGAGTAGGGTATTACACTCTGGCGGTCCGAACCACTCTAAACCCTTGCGTGTTCTTGTGTTCATCCCTCCAATCTCCAACAGGCAAAACGCTTAAGCCCCCTCCGCATCTTAGGACTTAGGGCGGGTGCACTCCGCCACCCGGCTGGAGAATTTCCTCTCCGACAGTAGTTCTAAAAATATTAGGAATTTGCCTAGGGCCAACACATCAAACTTATAAAGCTACTATAGGAGTACAAATTTGATTAAGTGCTTAAGCCCTGGTATTGTACAAAATTAGGAGTTAAATGGGTCTGAAGTCTGGCTGTCAGATAATACAGAGACTGAATATTGTATGACAGTGAAGTTGGGCAACCTTTGAGGTGGGATTCGACTATGATCCAGTCATTGTTTGGCTATGGTTGCTATAGAAAGGTTATAGCTGGATCATAGGGCTACAACTTTGACACAGAGAGTAGGTCGAGTCACTACATGAAATTGGGAGCAAATCTACCTGTAAGTTGCACTGTCAGGCTGACTGAATGAGGATCCAATGGTACAGTGCAATAAAAGTATCCCAATCCACTGAACCTCGCCGCCGATGAGCCGTGCGCTCGGATTCGTGCCCGCTGCGGTGATCCGTGCCCAGCGCAGATGGATAACAAAGAAGGGTAAGAAATATCACACCATGGATGAACTTCGGCCACTATTCTACTCCGGCCGTCGTACCCGCCTGAGTCACGGCCGCTTCGGATAGACTCACCGGAGTTAGCCACCTCGCGACCTTGCGCCACGTACTTTGGTGCTTTAACCACATCGCAGTGAGTCACCTTAGCCCACCCGTTCATCGCCGGTGAGCTCGCCACGGTGAAAACCACCAATTGCTTGCGCCAGTGCACCCTTTTCTCTCCGGCCGCCACCGCGCTATCTCAAATTCACGGGCCACCGCTCAAGGGCACTATAAATTGAGCACACCCTCGGCTCCGCTATGTAATTGTGCACTCAACACACCCACTCGTGCCTCCAATTACTCACAAGAGCCCCCGAATTGCTCATTTCCCTCAAATTAGTTTTCCGCCGCCGTGAACAAGCTCTCACCGTGGTCAGTGCGCTCCAGGTCCGATCATGACCTCTGCTCTCTTGTTTCAGTACCCTTACATGCCCCTGATGCTTCTCAACTCATTCAATTAAGCTAGACCGCACTAGATCGTCGGGAACACCTCTGTTCATCCGTAGTTCGCGCTGTCACCGTGGGCAGGGTGATTTAGAGCTCAACTCTAGCAATTAAGTGAGGAGAAATAGTCGCGTAGGGTTGAATTCGGTGTCCAGCAAAGGGAGGGCTAGCCGTTGCTTATTCTGGCCAGTTCAAGCTCGCCAGAGCTCGGCCTGGTGCCGTTCGCTGTCGAGGACCGTGGGCTGTGAAGAAATAGAAGTGCGAGGGCTTATTTGCATTTGTCAGTGACCCATTGAAATAGTGCGTGGGGTTCTTCGCTAGTTATTCAAACCCTGAGGACCTCGGTGCAAACCGTCACGCGGGCGCGCGCGGGGGCGCGTTTGCCTGTTCACGGGCTGACTTGGGCCAGTTTCGGCCCAATACTATTCATACTTTTCCCTTTTCTTTTTCTTCCAGGGTTAGAGAATGCATAGAAAATTGTAGAAAAATGCTAAAAATACCAGACCAATTTTGTTATATTCCTAAATTCCTATAGTATTTAATAAAAATATTTTTATGATTTTTAGTCCAAATAAGGAATTATGGAGTATTTAAAATAGCCAAAACCTATATTCCTGGAATTTTAGAATTTGATTAATAACTCCAAAAATCACTAGACTTTTTGGATAAGCTTTAAGTGTTATTTAGAAGCCTTGGGTAAAGTTTGGCATGATTTGGACAATGTTTGGTACCTAAACCCCAAAACCCTAATCTTTTAGTGATGTCTGCCCTATGAACTATAATACTGACTTCAAAAACCCTAGTTTCCTGGAGTCCCGTGAAGGAAAATTGTATTCAAGACCTAAGATAATATACTTTTATTATCTTTGCATTTTCATAAGCATTACATGATCATTCATGATTATATATGGTTCTATATAGAAAATGAAGAAGTAGAGGTTGAAGAAGGAAGAGCTACACCACCACCTGAAGACCCACCTGCAGGGAACTACTTTTATTTTGATATTTGTGGAGCAGAGCCTGACTCTCCTATAACACAAGGCAAGCCCCGGTGCATTTGCCACCTCCTTGCTATTTTTAAAATCTTTATCACTTGCTTGATGCATTAGGTGATAGGAATTGTGTGCTAAACACTTACTGCATTTCCTTCCTTAGAAGATTGATTACCTTTCCTTGATCACCTGTTTTATAAAAAGGTTTTCCTTATGCTTAGTCTTGCTCTAGAAAAACAAAATGTTTTGTTTTGACAAAAGATGATGCTTCAAGTGGGATGGGATGTTTTCAAAATAAAACTTGATGGTGGATCCATCATGGCCGTGATGGGTTCAACATCGGAAAAGATGTACCTCTGACAGGTACCAAACTTTGGGTTTGAAATGATAAAGCTGAGACCGGACGGGTGACTTGCACGAGAAGAGAGTCTCGGTGTAGTGTCTCCGTCTGAGTTGATTAAGGACCTTGTCGATGTAGGCTTGATGATCGAGGACCCTTTAACTGGTCACATGCCTCATCATGGGTAAGCTTTGCCTCGGGCAGACTAATACTAGAATAAGATAACACGCAATGGGAGTGGAGAGATGGCGAGAGTAGTATGTACCCTCCGTGGCAAGAGGCTGGACGGTGGTGTATCTATGCTCTCGGTTGGCGTGAACCTGATCTGGTCTTAAGAACCCCAGTGGCGAGTTGACATATGCAAGGGTTAAGTGCTACATATGTCGGGTGATCGGAGATCCTCAGCTGAGTATTAATCGATTCGGATCGCCGTTACTTCTCGGACATGAAGACTTGGTCACTGCCCTACACATAGCATTCCAGTAAACAAGAAGGGTTGATAAGAAAATGGCTAGTATAGGCCAAGTGCCTGAACTAGGGTAGAAAGGACTCTAGAATTCAGGTAATGACTTAACTTGCTAATAAAACTAGTTTTTTTAAGGATCCACTATTAGTAAGCATTTTGTGCAAACAGAGTCTTGATTATTGATTAAGCCTTACCTTGACTCCTTTAAGCCAGCATATCCTTGAGAGTCTTATTTTGACGAGTAAGACTTGCGAAAGTACACTTCATACTCAGGGTTTTCGAACCCATGTTGTTGTAGGTGAGGAAGCAGCAAATTTTTGTTGCTTTTGTTCCAAGGTGGTGCTAAAGGAAGAAAATCAGGACTGAAGACTCGGGAGGAAGTGTCCTCCTTTAAAAACTTTTTACTATTTTACGGGAGGGGTTTTTGCCTCCCGGGTTTGTAATAATATTTCTCCTGCACTCTTATATATTACTGGCCTGTAATAATAATACTCTTTCTGTACTTTAATATAAAATAAGTTGTTGTAACTGCTTCCGCATATTCGTTCCTCCGATGTGTTGTAATATCTGTGTGACGGGTGAAACGCTCTTGGGCAAGGTAAAGAATTTAGATATCGAACTTGTCAAGTGATCAGGTGCATCTGCAGGGTTGTCCGAGGTCCAATGGACAAGGACAACTGTAGGTGGGCCTAATGACTTGGGAGGTTCTGTCACATGGGTAAAACTGGTTCAACTGGTGTCAAAACTGGTTCAACCGGTTTGCACGAGCTCAACTAAAGAATGAGATATAAAACTGAATTAATCTCGAAATCCACCCAGTTAACTTTGGAAATGAGATGTTCTAGTTGATCCACAGGGTTCAAAGTAGTATATCTGAGAAGGGCACTTCTCAAAATCCACACACCAAAAAGATATAAACAAATCTTCCACGGAATGGTGAGAGAACGAAGAACACAAACAAACACAATGAGCAAGAACACAAGAGACACAAGATTTATTCCGAGGTTCCGTCACACCACCAAGGTGCCCTACTTCCTTGTTGAGGTGCCCACCAAGAGCCGGGTCTCTTTCAACCCTAATCCTCCCTTTGCCAACCACAAAGTTCAAGCCCACACACTAATCTTTGCTCAAACGAGCGGGTAATACAAACTTTCTTGTGGTCTTCCACAAGATTTGGAGACTCACAAGAGACACCTAGTCGTCTAGGAGCTAGAAGCTCAAAGAGTAATGAATCCACAAAGAACTCGATGTAGTACCAAAGCTCGAATGAAGAAAAACAAGAAGGATTTGGAGATGAAGCACAAAAACTGCAGCTCTTCAATCTCACTCAAAGATTTCTCTCCAAATATTTGAAATGGGAGAGGCAAGAGGTGTGTGAGAGAGAGTGGGAGGTGTTTCTCATGTTAGAAATGGAGTTTGGTGCGCGCTCATTTTTGGAGGAGAGAGGTAGGAGTGAGTATATATAGGTGGGGCTCCAAAACTAGTCGTTTTTTACTTTTCTGCACAAAAACCAGTTGAACCGATCCCAAAACTGGTTGAACCAGTTTTCAAAAAGCTGGCTGACACAACAAACTGGCAGAAAAAAGTGAACAGTACAAAAACCGGTTGAACCGGTTTCCACCAGACTGAAAACCGGTTGAGTGACCGGCTGAGCTGGTCCAAAAACCGGTTGAGCCAGTATTTGAATACCAGCTGAACCAACCTGAAAACCAGCTGAACCAGTATTTTCCAGAGAGCAATTTTGGCCAAGATAGACTTAAAAAGGTTATACTACATACTTTCACTAAGGATTAACAAGGGTAAAATAGAAGTTTTGGATCAAGGATTTTGAGCTTTAGCACCAACACCAACCTTCTTTTTGGATCCCCCTTGATAGTACGACGATTCCTATACTCAAGTTAAATAAAATATAATTAAATAAACTTCTTGAATCATTAGTGTCTCATGAGTGATTTCTCCATGGCGTTGCTTCATAAGGATCACAAACATCTTTGTCTCACCTTTTGAAGCAAACACAAATCGAGCCTGTGACTTGTACCATTTCACCATATATGAGTTCAAATCATGGCTTCAAGTCACCTTACTGATGCATCAACATATTATAACTCTTCATAGTTGATTAGTTCATCGACTTAGTGCAAGTACTCTCTTCTTCACCTTAGCCATGGTACCTCAGTCCACAAGTCGTCGCTTGGCCTTCACCTTTGCTTAGTTCCTCGAAGCCCTTTCCTTGCCATCTTCACCCTATCAAGCCATTCTTGAGTCACATCATATTGAGCATCCATTGAGAGAATCATTTCTTCAATATTGTGAACCTTGCTTGAATGTCATCAAGATATAAATGTTAAGATCAATCAAGCTCTAGTTTGATTCTCATAGAAGCATATATGGACTAATAGTAATATGGTCAAGCCTATTCATGATTCCTCATATCTCATTCACTTTGGCTTGACCAATCCTCTTAATCACTTCAACCTCTATTCTGATCATATGTATGTAGTGATTTCACAGGTCTTGTCCATATATCCAAACCAATATAAAGATCATATTATATCCATTTGCATTGTTTCACTGGTTATTTAACCTTGTGTTGAACCTTTGTTCACTGATCATTATACACTATTCAAGTATGTTCATCATACTAAATTTCCTGTTCAACACTTAGCAAACTTGTTAGACCTTTAAATGTGTTGTTATCCAAATCACCAAAACTCACAAAAGGGATGAATGCACTTTCACCTTTGCCATCATGTGTCCGCTTACAAATTTTCCAAGAATTTCTTCGGACGATATTTTGGTGTATCTGGGGTTCTCATGAATGAGGTTTATAAGATTAGAATCAATAACGGTAAATGATCTTAGCGTTAGTCACACGACGTCGTGATCCATCCATCTTGTACTCTCGTAGCTTCATATTTTGTTCACAAGGGTCTTGAGCCTGTTCTAAGTTTTAGGTGGCTCTTCCCCTCTCTTCATGGTGAACCTCCCCAACTAGCCTTCCACCAACTCTATCTTGGTGATCACGGTGATGTCGTTGTCCTCATGAGAGATCTTGAGGGTATCCAAGTTTTCCTTGGCGCCGCCCTTTGTTATATTCATATCTACACAACGAAGCTAAAAGTACAATAGTGGCATATGTATTTTTGTGAATCATTTCTTGCGCATGAATAACATTGCAGTTCTCATCATCTCTATCTACACATTGCATTCCATTTTCAACTACGCCCAAATGCTAGGATGAAGAGAAAATAAATGATTCCGCATTTTATGACACCACCAAGAATAATCTTCCCCATCAAAGTGAGGAGGTTTGCCAAGAGAAATAGATAATAAATGAGCATTGGCATTATAGGGTATGTGAGAGTAATTCAAATAGTTCTTAGAATAGTTTTGCTTGACCGTCTTTTTTATGAAGGAGGAGTCGTCATTGTCCTTTTGCGAGTAAGAGGAGTCAATGTCTTAGTACACTATCTTCTTGATGTGCTTTCTCTTCTTGCCTTCCTCCTTGCTGGACCCAAAGTCGACGGTCTCTCCTCCCTTAGGTGTCTCGCTAGAGGGGATCTCCTTCTCCTCGGTCACCTTCGCCTTCCCTTTAGGATCCATCTCTTCGAACGGTTTGTCCCGTGATGAAGAGAAGGACTATGATACCAATTGAGAGCACCTAGAGAGGGTGAATAGGTTATCCTGCAACACTTGCTTCACACAATACAAACTTGGTCTAATAAATGAGTTAGAGTGAATTAAAAACCAAGTTCAGATGAGAAGAGAAGATAGAAGAGAACTCTTTACTTTATTGCTCTCTCAATATAAGTATTAAGCACTAAGAAAGACAATAATCACAATAAACTAAAGTGGACAAGAGACACAACAATTTTCCCTGTGACTCGACCAATGCCTGCTCCACGTTGTGGTAACCATATCCGGTTCATGTATCCATATCCGTCTCATTTCTAACTATCTGTGTTCGATCTCAGGATGACCTATTATCCATTCGTATCCACTCGTTTTCACCCCTAGACAAGATTCAAGAAGAACAAATCACCAAAAGGAGCATAAACTATGTGCTAGTTGGCGATAAGTTATATCGACAAGGCACAACATCTAGAGTAGTCATGAAATGCATTACCTAGCATATGGTAGAAAAATCCTTGAGGAAATCCAGTTTGGTGCCGTGCTAACCATTATGTCTTCAGAACCTTAGTTAGAAAGGCTTTATATTCGGCTAATATTGGCCAACAATAGTTGCATACAGAGAAAACTTAGTACGCTGATGCAAGGGTTGCATTCTTTTACAAGATAAGGCCACGCCCCTACACAATATCATATGCATCCCTCCATCCTAGCCCTTCTCTTTGTGGGGGATCGACATGATACGACCATTCACTAAGGCGTTAGAGAGCTTTAGGTTTTTCTTTATTGCCATTAAAAAGTTCACAAAGTGGATCGAGTACAAGTCACTAGTCAAATTCAACTTATAAAGACAATCAAGATCCTACAAGAGACTAATTCGCTTCAGCACGCCTAATCAAATCATTACTGACTTGGGCTCACCTTTTACCAGCATAAAGTTTAAATACCATAGTCAAGACTATGGGATCAATATAGACTATACTTTAGTATCTCACGTGTGGGCTAATGATCAAGATGAATGAACCAATGGCTTGTTACTCCAAGTATTCAAACCTAGATTGTATGAACAATTCAAAATATGATGGAGAACAGATGCAAGAGTTACCCAAAATAGCCTATGGGCTACAAACTTAAAAAAGCGGAGCAATAGGCCAAATTCCCTTCTTATTGGTGTATGACTCTAAAGCGGTTTTACCTGTCACCTGATCTTATATTCTCCAAGGATCGAGCGGTACAACGAGGGTGAAGCCAAGTCAACATTGTTTATGCGGAGCACATTACCCTCGCTCCAAATAACATCTTCTATCATTTGTTGCCACGGACTATACAATCTAGCTTCACTACTCCCAGAAACGATTATACAAACTTGGACTGATCAATCTCCCAAATCCAATTGTATAGGTTATAGCTTACAAGCACAAGTTCAATGCACACATGGCATCATTTAGCAGAAACACAAGCCTAAGGCAAAGGACATACAAACTAGCTAGCTGCTAGATGAAACATCTCAAAACCAAAATCATGCAGATCCAAAGCTAGCCCAATGCCGTAACAGTGGTTAGGGGCAAACTAGCATACCTTGCACAACAAATTTAATGCATGGCTATGGCTTAAAACATACGAATCAAGATAAAATCGTCATGAATCTAATCATCAGCTAACCTATACTTACATCAAACAACACAAAACAATGTCATGGATCCTCCGTGCTCCAACCAATGCCAAAATCTAGATAATCAAAGCAAATAAAACATGAACCAAACATCCAGAGTGATGAATAACATGAAAACAAACCTAACAACGAAGATTTACTAGGAGGCCGAAGGTAGCAGAAGCAACAAACATTGTCAAACACTAGAAATTGCTAGTCACATGTCACTAGAAAATAACAACACCAAGAGGAAGACTAGAGAAGTTGTAAAAGAGGAAGGACATGAAACATACATTACAAATTAATGCGTAGCTCCCAATATCTGAAAAGTAGTGTTGACATATAGACCCCACAATACAAAGACATAAAAAGGAACAACGACGAGGAGAGATTAAATGACACATGGAGTAACGTATGCCAGGTCCAACATAAATAATCGATGCCATTTAATAGTTTTTGTAAGAAAAAAATATCGCACATATATAATATTAGATACAGGGCCTCTATTTCTCTCTTGCCCAACCAACTTATTGCTAGGACTGGCCCTGCTTGACAACACATACTTCACATTTTCCTTTCTTCATTTTTATACTATGTACACATTCATATTCCAAGAGGATATGTGATTAGGGGTGGTAATGGATCACGATCCAAATATTTCTTTACAATCCTTTAGAGCCCTAGATTAGTTTTAGTTCAAAAATAAATAGAAATAGAGTCTGATCTTAATTCGATTCGATCCTTAAATTTATAGTGTAAAATTTAGAGCTTATTACCACCCCTATCTATGATCAAATGTACAGGTACAAAAGCGCTTTGATGCTCACCAATAATGTCAGGAAAGATAGCTTTTAATCTATTAGGCCATTCGGTAATTTTATGAGGGGTTCATTCTCATTAAACACATGTCATATATGGAAGCGGAATGATATGATATGTATTTTAATGAAGAAAGATAAGAGAGAGTTTTCTAGGAAATGATAAATAGAGAGTTTTATGTGGATGATATTTTTAATATACGGTTATCTAAATAAATATTGACTTGGCAAGCCTTGAACACAGCTCGAAAAAATTATATATCGAGAATGACCTTAACTAGCATTTTTGAAATCATCTTATACACTATATTGAGCCAAAACGTGATACCTTCTCTGGGTTAGCCACTTTTGCAATTAGAACAATAAAAACTGTCGCCATTTTTTAATAAATGAGCTGTTTGGATCATAAAATTATGAGCCTATTTGGTTCTCATGAGATTTTTGAGTCCAAATAAAAAATATCTCATAATAAATCAAACACATCGGATATTATGCCTAGAGTAGTGTGTTCGAATGTAAATGTAAAATCTATAAAATCCAGTTTCAGCTGAATTCTAGAATAGTACATTGGATTCTGTGCAAATGACAAATGAGATTTCAAAAATCTCAAGCAAACCAAACGCCATTTTAGAAAAAAAAAAATCAACAAGACTAAGGGTATGGATGGCCTTTCAAGGCCCACAAAGCATCCCTTGAAGCCCAAGTATGGAAACCGTGCAGGCTGTGCTGTACGGCCAGTCGTCGACTCGTCGTCTTCTCTACCTGGCGCTCTCCCAGATCAGATCACCACCACCGCCCACCGCCCACCACCGCTCACCGAGCTCGCGGTCGCCGGAGATCACCGTTCTCCGGCGGCCCCGCGTACGCCGGTCTCAGTAAAGGTTGGTTATCCACATCGAAACCCCAGCTCGCGCCTCCCCCCCCTGAGTCAGTCACGCCGCTAAATTTGGCTCATCCGCCATTCGGACCAGCGCCGCTAGGGTTTTGGACCTATGGATCCGCTCCGGAGCTACCTGGGCCGGATCCTCCTCGAAGAGATCACACCGGTGGTGATGGTGCTGTCCACACCGCTCGCTGAGGCCGCCTGCCGTAAGAACGGCCTCAGCTTCGTCGACATGCTCTCCCCGTTCTCGCTCTTTAAAAAAATCGACGGTAACTGGCCTCTAAATGCTTGGTTTCAGATGACCCTGTGCTGTACTTTGTTTGCTTCTCGTTTGTTTTGGTTTTGTGATCTCATGGAGGGTTCTGTCTCTGTGCCCGCGACTGAGCAGTGCCCGTGCGGACGGCGAGCGAGGTTCCGTACAGGCTGCAAATGTTTAAGATCCGGATGGTTTACGCGTCCGACGTCCGGAAGGAGGACTGCGAGGTGATCCTCAAACATTCTGACGTTGCTATCCTAGGTGTATGTAGCTACTTCGGTGTTTGATGACCTCGATGTTTGGGAACAGGTGGCAGACGAGAAGATTAAGCCTGTAGTTTCTGAGGCCAATGAGAAGGCTCTTCCGGATTTGCTTTCAGACCCGCCTCAGGCTGAAGATGTACTTGGAAGTGAGATTCAGATTCTGTGCTTTGCTTATATGATGATAATATATGAATGCACTTTTCTAGGTCCTCTCCAATGAAGTTCACATTGCTGTGTTAATTGGATTAGTGGTGAAGGGCGACAAAGATTTCTTTTTCAGGTGGGGAAGCAGAGTAAGATAGGCAGCAGAAAACTAGTTGATTAGCCATAGAATTAGGAAATCAGTATATATTGCAAAATTAGAGTCGAACTACTATCGAACTATGTAAAGTTCTAAATAAAGTAGGAAAGTGACCTCAATTGATTACACAAGGTCATTTTGCTTGCCACTTCAGCATTGTTGTGCATGTTGTGGCGGCAGGGAAGTGCGGCCACTGGTGAGGCTTGCGTAGAGGTTGATGATAACGTGTATGGTAGGCCTGATAGCTGCTGAGGTAACTAGGAGAGGTGAGCTTATGTGGTTGTTTTCCATTTATAGCATCGAAGAAAATAGTGATCTGCGACTAGTATGTTTTTCCGAGCAGTGTTCTTAAGGCTCCTAGGCGAGCAAGCAAACAGGACAACCGCCTTAGCGCCTAGGTGACGCCTAGGCGGGCAAGGCGACAAGATTTCTCCGAGCGCCTGGACGCCTAGGCGATGCCTTAAAAACCCTGGTTCCGAGCATTGTTGACAAGAGTTAATGGACTAGTTGAAGCTACTTTTGTGGCCCTAGTGGGCAGTGAACTTGGAAGCATTGGAGGGCTGCAGTTGGGCCGACTTTTCCTAGACGACCAGGGTGTGTGCTGGGGGTGGGCTAGCCGTTAGCCCAGGCTGGCAATGGTTAACCTCTTAACCTTATTAACCTTTATGGTGAGGAATAGTCAAATGTGTGTTCATAAACATAAAGAATAGTATAATGTGTGACCTGTGAACTAGAAATGATTTTTGATGGGCCGCCACATGCTTTCCATCAAGATCACTTTGTGCAGTTGCAACATAATTTCAGGGTATTGTGTGTAGTAATGGAGTTGCTTTGTGTGCATTGTGTTGAATGGATGGAGAGCTAAAATTGCCTGCAAATGACTCAAAGTATGCGTTGCTTGGTGCTCTCTGCATCTTTGTTACTAAGTTTGGTAATTTAGTTTTTTGAAGGAAATTGCTGGGAAGAGCTTGACATTGTCACTTCAAATGTCTTGATTTCTAATATTCTGATGTATCTTACTGGAAGATGTGATGGGTGTCTCTTACAGTCTTACTGGTGTTTCTTTGGTCGTTACGTGCCTTAGTCAAGTCAATTGCAATATCTGCAAAGCTCAGCTGTGCAAATTTTGTTTGATACCTTTTATTTGGATCCTATATATGA
Source organism: Zea luxurians (assembly GCA_029449295.1). NCBI lineage: Eukaryota > Viridiplantae > Streptophyta > Magnoliopsida > Poales > Poaceae > Zea > Zea luxurians. Next base: position 206,254 of record JAOPSE010000900.1, read on the forward strand.
TTCCCTAATTATGTGATTCCAGAGCCTGAGGCCGAGCTGTGCCCATTGTGGATTAAGAAGTTCAATAGAGAACTAATGCGAACACTCTCATTTTCGGAGCATGAAACGTTTGACCACCCCGTGGCATGTGAGATTTGATACTTCCTGTTCTTAGCTGGCTATTCTGTTTGCAGAATATGTTCTTGCTTATGCTTTAAGCTATTGTTAACAGGTCTTCTAGTTGTGTCATCAATGGACAAAGAACCAGTCAATAAATTTGTTGATCTCTTCAACACAAATCAGTTGCCATCTCTTTTGAATGAAGGCATAATGGATCCACAGATTTTGAAGCATTATCTTGTACTTCATGACCAGCAGGAGGGGCCACAAGACATGTATTGTTCTTCACCTTTCTTTCTAACTAAAGAAGACACTCTTACGCAATTTATGATCTTAATATCATTTTTATTAAAAAAATCTAGCTGGTGTATGTTTTTCGTACCTGGCTACCCCCTTAAGAATTGTCAAACATAATTGCTTGTGAACCTATATTGGCAAAATGGTTGAAAAACCTGAACTGCCTACATATTTTGTAGTTCACAATTTTTAGGGTTTGTGTGTGAGGCTACCGTTGTCTAGGTTGCTTGTGCACCCTGTGTAGGTTTTGGGCCCGTTTTTCTTAAAACTGGGTCAATTCCTTTCTTCTCCCTAATTGAAAGGCAGAGCTCCTGCCGTTACGTTCAAAAAAAAATGTAGGATTATTTGTCTTTATCATGGTTAGACAAGGTTCCTCATAGTGGTTAATTTCTTATGCGTCCCTATTGCCTTTAGTATTCACGCTTCCTTGCTTTTCTAATTCTATGCATCTTAACTACTAAGGGCTTTTTACCCCTAGGCCCTAACTTTGTTCTTCTTCTGCAAAGGAAATTATTTTACATCTGACCCATGTGTCTGACAGCTGTGTTTATGGGACCATATGTCCATAACCATGCTGTGTCTGGTCATAAACCATAACCAGGTCATATGTATAACATCACTATTTTGAAAAATAACTTATGTGCCTTCTTGTGTCTTGTCTAGAAGCACATCTTCGAGTTCCATGGTGAAATTTAGTTATTAAGCATTGTTCCAAACTGAGGTTACTCTAGATATGTCCATATCAAACTCGGTTCATCGACATCATAGCACATCGGAATGTCATTTTTGCCCCTAGCACTTTCTTCTTCCTCCCTCCCTATTCTTCTCTTTCTCCTTTCCGCTCCCTTTTTTCACAAGGCTGGGCGTAGGTTGGGCATGACATGTGGCCAATGCCTCAAGTGGCTGCGTGCATGGTTAGTACCGTGGCGACGGGCAGGCCATGCTGTGTGGGCTCGACTGACAGTGGCCAACGTGGTGATTGCGGGTGGCATGAGGCATGAACAGTGTGTGTGTGTGTGTGGGGGGGTGCACACAGCTTTTGCGCTGGCGGCAAGTAGGTCACACTGTGTGGGCCTAGGAGAAGTCGGCCAGTGTGTGTGGCAGCCCTGGCAGGGGGGTGTACTCATATACATCGGTGATCAGTCTATAGGGTGATATTCGGCACAACAATTTCTATGAAACTATGACATGCTAAATAAAGACAGTTAAATATATGGAAGTATTCTTCAAATTAAATTAATGACATATAGTTTACATTATTAATTTATACAATTCCTTGAGGAGGTCGCCGCGGCGCGTGACGCCTGCGAAGGGCCTTGGGTCGTCATGGGTGACTTCAATCTCATTCTTGACGAGACTGACAAGAGCAACGGCAGGGTTAACCGACGGCTCATGCAGGAGTTCCGGCATTGCGTCAGTGATTTGGAGCTCCAGGACTTGCATTTGCACGGAAGGTTGTTCACTTGGAGCAACGAGAGGGAGTCTCCCACGCTGATTCGCCTGGATAGGGCATTGGTTTCGCTCGATTGGGATGAGCGCTTTCCAGACTCCTTCCTCCAAGCGCTCTCCTCAGATTCCTCGGATCACTGCCCGCTTCTGCTCCACACACGCACAGATGTTGTTCGTGGGGGCAAACCGCGGTTCCACTTCGAGAGCTTTTGGCCCAAACTTGACGGCTTTGAGGACGCGCTTCAGCGCGGGTGGCAATGCAACGACCCCGTCGCCGATCCGTACAACCGGCTTGATCAGCTCTTCCGCAATCTAGTTCGAGCTCTACAAAGTTGGTCGGCCAAGAGAGTTGGTACTGTAAGAGATCAGCTGCTAATGGCCCGGGAGGTGATATTGAGACTCGAACGGGCACAAGACTCGCGGCTGCTCTCCCCGGCAGAAGCGCGTCTCCGTGCTGACATCAAGCTAAAATGCTTGGGCCTGTCCTCGCTCGAGCGCACCATCGCGCGGCTGCGATCAAGGGTACGCCAGCTCTCTGACGGCGACGCGAACACCAAGTTCTTTCACACGGTGGCGAGAGGGAAGAAGAAGAGCCTGGCCCTCCATGAACTGCGTTCCGAGGGTCAAACCGCCGTGTCCCATGACGACATGTCCTCCATGTTGTACCAGTTCTTCGACCAGATCTTTGGCACTGCAGCGGTTCGGGAGCGGGCGATCGACTTGGAGACCTTAGGCATATGCCCCATCGACCTCGCTGCCCTCCACGAGCCGTTCTCGGAGGCGGAGGTATTAGCGGCCATTGGGCAGCTCCCTGCCGATCGCGCCCCGGGCCCGGACGGGTTCACAGGTGCGTTCTACAAGGCCGCCTGGAATACCATCAAAGTTGATGTCCTCGCGGCGCTGAACTCCTTCCACTCTGGTCGCGGACGGGGGTTCGAGAAGCTGAACAATGGCTTAATAGTCCTGCTGCCGAAGAAGCCGGACGCGGTGTCTCCCGGTGATTTTCGTCCTATTGCCATGGTGCACAGCTTTGGCAAGCTTGTGTCCAAGATCCTAGCTTTGAGGCTCGCACCTTTTATGCCGTGCCTCGTTTCCACAAATCAAACCGCCTTCGTGCGTAAGAGATCGATCCTCGACAGCTACAAGTATGTGCAGTGCGCCGCTGCGGTTTTTCGCAGGAGGAAAATACCGAAGCTCCTCCTCAAACTGGACATCTCCAAGGCGTTCGACTCCCTCGCTTGGAGTTTCTTGCTTGAGATCCTGCTGAAGCTCGGCTTCAGTACTCGTTGGTGCAATTGGATTTCAATCTTGCTGTCTACAGCTTCCTCCAGGATACTGCTAAACGGCGTTCCTGGGGCACCGATCACACATCGCAGAGGGGTGCGCCAGGGGGATGCCCTCTCTCCACTTCTCTTCATCATCGCCATGGAGGTTCTTAACAAGCTGTTCTGCAAGGCGGACGATGTCGGGATCCTTAGACCACTTGGTCCGTCAGCTGTCAAATCCAGATGCAGCTTCTATGCAGATGATGTGATTTTATTCATGGAACCAGTCGTGGAAGAAGTCGAAGCCATCAAGAGCCTCCTGCTGCTATTTGGAGATTCCGCTGGCCTGAAGATCAATCTGGCCAAGTGCTCTGTGTCTCCTTTGTCAGGCCGTGAGACAGATCTCGCCGGCGTTGTGTGCTCCTTGGGTTGTAAGATCGTCGAGCTGCCTGTCACTTACTTGGGCCTGCCGTTGCATTCGGGGGCCATCCCCAAGACCAAAGTACAGGGACTCGTGGACAAGGTGGCGGCCAGACTGCCAGCGTGGCGAGGATCGATGATGTCCCGTGGTGGTCGTCTTGTGTGGATTAAATCAGTCATGACAGCGGTGCCGATCTACGCGATGATGGCCAACGGTATTCCAACTTGGGCACGAGAGGAGATTGAGGCCTGCTGCAGACGCTTCTTGTGGGCGGGCGCGGACGCTTCTGTACGCGGCAAATGCGCCGTGGCCTGGCCCGTGGTCGCACGACCATATGAGTTCGGCGGCCTTGGAGTATTGGATTTGCGCCTCATGGGCTTGGCTCTTCAGGTTCGCTGGCTTTGGCTTCAACGCAATCCCGCGGACGATGACCGGGCCTGGACGGAGCTACCTCTGAAGGTCGCCCCAGAAGTCCGGTGCCTGTTCCATGCGTCTGCGAACTTTGAGGTCGGCAACGGGCAGCAGACGATGTTCTGGAAGGACAGATGGATCGCCGGTTCGTCGGTCGAAGACATCGCTCCTGCGCTGATTGGCCTCGTGGCCAAACGGACAAGATCGTCACAGTCCGTAGCCGTGGCCTTGCAAGGGAATCAATGGATCAGAGAACTGAGGGGAGGATTTTCGGTTCAGGCGATCTCTCAATACCTGAAGCTGTGGGACGCTGTGCGAGAGATCAACCTTTCTCCTTCGACCCCGGACAGGTTGTTGTGGCGTTGGTCGTCTGACGGCCATTTCAGTGTGCGATCGGCGTACCAGCTGCTCCATGAAGGCTCTCTCCACCTACCCGAGATCGCGATCGTGTGGAAGACGTGGGCGCCGTTGAGGGTCAAAATCTTCTTGTGGCTTGCCTGGCGGAGGCGGCTCTGGACCGCAGACAGGCGACGGCGTCACGGACTCGATGCGAGAACCACTTGCTACCTCTGCAATGCAGCGGATGAAACTTGCGACCATCTACTGGCCACTTGCAGCTTCTCCCTTCGAGTTTGGGATGGCATTTTGTCGCAATTCGGGCTTCACAGACCGTCGCTAACGGACTGCAGTTCAGTCCTTGGTTGGTGGCAAAGTGTGCGGGAGCTGTGGCCACCGGGCGCCAGGAAGGGCGGTGATTCTCTCTTTGCGTTGGTGACTTGGGAAGTTTGGAAAGAGAGAAATGCAAGGTGCTTCCGGAGTGAGGCATCCTCAGTTGACGCCGTAGTTTCTTCCGCTCTTGGTGTTGCTAGCGAGTGGGTGAGAGCGGGCGCGAAAGCCCTTGGTTGTATTCTGAGCGAGTAGTCGGCTCTGTGTTGAGCTGGTTGGCCAGCTCTTGTTTTTGTATTTGTGTTCGTAATCTTCTTCTATTAACAAAGATGCGCAGCTCTCCTGCGTATTCGACAAAAAAAAACAATTCCTTGTATATCGATGATGGAAGTGAAGAACTTTTGATGTATAGGAATCCTAAATTACATGTATTTTGAATCAGAGGGAGTCTGGATTAGAATAAAAAAAGTAGCATGATTTTTATAATATATTTAAAAGTGAAAAATTAAAAAACATAATAAAATCATAAGAATTAAAATAGATTATTAAATACGAAATCAGGGCATAAATTGTCCAACGGTTATTTGGGAACATCATCCTTCAAGTCTTCAACTCCATCTTAGGCCACAAAGGCACAAACTACACTTAAAAAAGTAAGGTTGCCAAACCGGGGAGCTAGATTCTCTCACCACAAGCTTCTTTGACCAGCCAGCTAGATTCGAGGAAGCTCCATTCTTTTAGGGAAGTTTGAACTCCTCTTTTGTACCAGGAAGCTGAAGGCCTCTCCTTGGCAGCTTCTCATAGAAGCAAACTTTGTAAGGAAGCAAACTCCAATTAAAAGGGCATGTGGTTTCTCACATAAACCTCACTAAAACTAAAAATACGTTTTTTGCTAAATGAGTAAGAAGTCGGGGTAATATTTTGTGGCTTAAGTTCTTACATTGGTCAAGCAAGGAGCAGATAACCTGAATGGCATGCAAGATATTTCAATATTTGAATTATTATTTCTTGCAATTTTGTAATCTTATTCTTTTTTATAGCTGATTTGTCAAGTCCTTATGTTTTCTGTCTTTGCTGTCATAGTTGCAGAAAATCATTTAATCTATTTATTATGTATAGCTGATTTGCCAAGTCTTTTTTGCCAAATCTTTAATATAGTGTGATATTTTATGTTTCAATTATATATTTTTGTATAGCTGACTCTTATTACTTCGTACATGAAGAGCTGTGAATGTCTTAGCTGAAATGAGGAGTACCCTTGGTCTGAATGACTGTAAATTATTATGCATAAATTCGTCTACAGAAGCAGGTGGTAGTAATGCTGACAATTCATGGCTACCTTATGTGAGGATACTGAATACCTCATATTGAATTTGAGTAATGTTTTAAAATTTTAGCAAATATGCAATCTATTATAATCTTTTCGTTACTGAATGCAGAAAGCTCTTGGTTTGAACAATCATGATGGATCCTGTATTCTTAGTGTGGATGATCTGAATGAGGTATTAGAACATTTGATCTACAATTCTATATTTTCATGTTTTTCTCTATAGTGTTTTTCTGGGCACACAAAGTTTTGCGACACTTTGTTAACTTTTCATGGTACCTAAGGATTCATCTGTCAGGTGATAGTTATAGAGTAACCATCCTGCACTCAGTTGATTCATTTTTTTGTGCACTGATGCCAAGGATGGCACATCAAATTGTTATGTTATTTTTGTTGCCGTAGATCTCGTTGCCGCATGCAAACTTCCTCAGCTGTTAACAAGCTCTACTCGATACTGAATTGCTGAGCTTGTTTATTTCAGATAAAGGACTTCATGCAAGATTTTGTTTCAAACCATATCATCCCCTACATGGAACAAAAGATCCGTGTCCTCAATCAGCAGGTACACAGTTGAGAGTTTGGTATATCATTATGTTCATCTTATCATTTCCCAACAAGATTCAGTACCGTTTTAGGTAGCCACAACAAGAAAGGGTTTTAGAAATCAGATCAAGAACTTGTGGTGGAGAAAAAGAGATGATGTCCCAGAAGCTCCAAATGGGCCAATGCAAGTGATTATTCTAGATTTTGCTACTTTTCACTGTATATATCTGTAATTTATAATATTCTGTAACTTTATTTTCTCCATCAGGTATACATTCACCTCCATAGAATCACAGATCAGAGTACTTGGTGATTTTGCCTTCATGTTACGGGACTACGAGCTTGCCTTGTCAAACTACAGACTACTCGCTACTGATTATAAGCTTGATAAGGCTTGGAAGCGATTTGCTGGTGTACAGGTACAAGAATTTTTTTTGACTCGTTTTGCTGAACATTCTCTGTGGATATACATATTAATAGTCTGTTTAGTTTTTTTCATTGTGTTGTAAAAGCAAAATTAGGATTGCTATTCTGAAGGAATATCCCGGTATGTATGCCAAACATGTTGGTCTTGTTTACACTAAAAGCAATGGGCAGTTCCATTACCAACCCAGCTTTCCTACAAATATGGCGTTTGGCCTAGAAAACATCAGATGATACATGTCCACTATGTTGCAGGGTTTCTGGATTGTTTTTACTTGAGTCTGGAATCACCTTAATGTGTTTCACATATTAACTTCATGTTGATTAATTGATATACATATATTCTCTTTTGCAGGAGATGAGTGGACTTTGCTATTTCATTTTGGATCAGTCAAGGAAGGACGCGGAGTATTGCATGGAAAATGCCTTCAGTACATATTTGGTATTTATTTAGAAATTCACATCTTGGTTTCCTGGCACAGGCAAATAATTATTTCCTTTATATTGCTTATTACTTAATCTTTTGGATATTGTTCTGTGGTATTGTGCTGTTACCCCATGCTTCTTATACAGAACAATAAGGAGCCCAAAACCCATTTTGCATGGAACATCTTTTTCGTGTTTATCAATTCTTATTGAATGCTCAATTTAAGTCTTATTTAAGCAACAATCATAACAAACAGCTACAATTCTGGGCCACATCGCCACATATTCATTTCATTCTAGTTTCTTGTTACAACCTCTGGGCCATGTTGCCACGTATTCATTTGGGAAGGGAAAGGGATGACATTTTAGACTGGCTACAAGTTCTGGGCCACATTGCCACATATTCATTTCATTCTAGTTTCTGGTTTCTTTCGGAAACGTGTGCTGAGTCAAGAAAAGTCAATGTACAGGGTCCGCCCTGATTTAAAACTACCCTCTTCAATATCAAATGGTTTATTATGCACATTCTGATACTAGCTGTACAAATCTGAATATCCTGAGGTGTGTTGTGTTTAGAAGAATGCACAAATAAGTGAAATATGTGCCCATGACAAGATATTACACTTATGATATGTAGATAGTAGACTCTTTAGTTTTCTTGATTGAACTTCTTGTAGCCTTCTTTCATTCAAAGTGTAATTCACCTTTTTATATATGCAGAGAATTGGATCTTCTGGCCAGAGAAATGCTACTAGATGTGGCCTTTGGTGGGCTGAAATGCTTAAAACAAGAGGACAGTATAGGGAAGCATCTAATGTGTATTTCCGTGTTTCTAATGAGGTAGATATCCTGTTTGTCGTGGAAATTTTTTAGCTGATTAGATGTATTATTGATTGATTGAGCATCTCTACTACTCAGGAACCTTCTTTGCATTCTGCTGTACTGCTTGAGCAAGCCGCTTGTTGTTATCTATTATCCAATCCACCCATGCTTCGGAAATACGGATTTCACCTAATCTTAGCTGGGAATAGCTACTACGTGTCTGATCAGGTTCATAATAATTCTTTTACTGTTCTTGTAATCCCTTTCAAAGTTCATTGAATCATTGAATCTTTTCTAAATCGTTTTTTATTCTTTAACTGCAGAAACAACATGCTGTTCGGGTGTACAGAAATGCTTTGTTCGTTTACAAACAAAACCCTTGGAGTTACATCAACAATCATGTACACTTTAATATTGGGAGGTAGTTAGTATTTTTTAGCTCCTGTCCAGGTTTTATCTTGTGTCTGTCTTTATGCTGTACTTGACTCTGGGTGTACTGATAGGTGGTATGGAGTTCTCGGGATACTTGACGTAGCCATCAAGCACTTGCTTGAGGTCATTGCTTGTAGCCATCAGTCGCTGACTACACAAAACATGTTCCTCAATGATTTTTTCCATTATGTTCAGGTTAATGACCAACTATAACACATCAGCTTAATACCTTATTGAACCTAACTTTTGGTGCATTTCTAATTTTGTGATATGTTTTGTGTGTATAGACCATGGGGAAGAAATTTGATGTGTACAAGCTCCAACTTCCTGTTTTTAACATGTCATCTCTCAAAGTTCTACATGAGGATCATCGCACTTATGCATCACATGCAGATGTAAGGCCTAACAACTGTACCAGGACTTTTTCTAATTCATCTATCATTGCATTTCTGCGAGCAATCAAACATTGAACCTCCCTATATTATTATAGAATGTTGTCTTTTGGGTACTTGAGCTACCCTTCCTGTACCCCCTTAAAGAAAAAGGCATAATATATGGCTAATTCCACATCTATTTGATAATGAAATGAAACACTATTACTGTCTTTTACCTGATCTCTTTTCCTGCTGCTAATTTGTTATTATGCTATTGATGCCCTTGTCAGCATGTGTCGGTTGTCTTATGTTACAGGTTGGCGTTAGTGAAAGCACGTGGCAGGAGCTGGAGGAAGAATTGATCCCATCATCATCAATTGTCAGAACTAATTGGCTGGATACTCAGCCAATGAGAAAATACAAGGATTCCTGTATTTGTGTGGCTGGAGGTAATTTGTTTTAAATAAAATTTCATAGCTATACTCATCAATGGTCAAACCACTATCTGGAATTGTCTAGCATACAGCTGAGATGTGGCACTTATCAACTTATCAATCTAGTTCAGAACAATATCTTCTTTTGGATGGGTGGACACTTGTCTTTGAGTGCTATCTTGCATTATCGTCTGTTGCTGGATAAGGCATAGACTGTCTGTTTGGGTCTTTTAAGGCTCGATCATCCAGTGCGATGCGATTTTCTTAGCTACTTATGTTGTTTAATAAATTAATAATTTGTTTGGGCACCGTCCATCTATTGTCCATCAGTCCCATTGGAATTGTATGATTTGCACACCAATGTGAGTTTGAATCCCCTTTATTTTGCCAATGGACTTTGAACTTGATATGTCCTCCATTTCCACTTGAAACATTTTAATTATTTACGGTTTGTGCTATATCCTTGAAATCAGGCTTTTGCTTTGCTGACCTTTTTAAAAAATGCCATTGGCTGTTGTCTTCTTGACCTTCCATCATAATTTTGGTCTCAAGGTGACCAGATGCCAATTGGAGGCAGTCTGGATTTGCCAAGCTGCAGATCTGCAGACTGGTTGATGCCACTGACATTGCATATATCAGCTTGAAGATGAGGCGGGAGCGCCAGTATTAGAAACAAACATAAGAGGCTGAGGCCTTGAGGGAGTGGGCATGAGAAGGAGAGGATGAGGCTCGAGTGGAGCCTACATACATTGTCATTTGAGGTTAAAGGATAGAACTTACCAACTGAATTGTTACAAACGGGTCCTAACTTGGTTGAAAGCCAGTAAATCAAACATAATCAGAAGAGAAAGCCCCCTTTTGGACGGAACCAGTATCCTATCAACAATTGCATAAGAAAGTTACCAGCTGTGACTAGCCCAAGTGACTGGTTACTGCAGCTGTTTACACTGCTCAAATGAGCAAATAATTTCACGAGCAGCTTTCTCAGTGAAGCTGAGCCGTGTTTATACCTTGTTTGGCAAAACAGTTTCTCCATGGTAGACAAACAGGAGAAAGTTTCCCTAATGCCCTTAACTTAGTTCCCTTCTCTATTTTGTTCCGTCAATCCGTCATCTCACCCCCCCCCCCCCCCCCCCCCCCCCAGTGGCTGTGCTCCCGTGTCCCTGTTGGCCCTCGCCCTGGCTAGCCACATCTCAGGCTGGCCGTGCCCCAGTAGGTTGCGCCTCCGGCGGACGTGCTCCTGGCAGCCAGCGCCTCAAACCCACATTGTCCATGCTCCCACATCCCTGTCAGCATTTGTCCTGGCAGGCTGCGCTCCCACGTCCCCAGCGGCACTTGCAATGGCTGGCTGCACGAGAGACTCAAGAGTCCCATGCCCATGGCAGCGTGGCTACTCAGCAAGCGGACATGCTGCCGCGGCAGCTCGTTTGTCCTGGCGGCGGCGCTCGCTGTCCCGGGGGCGGCACTCGCTGCCCCGGCGGCCGCGGCAGCATTCACTGGCCCCGACCTCGATTGGCCCCGGAGGTGGTCCTTGCATGTTGCATCCAGTGGCGCCCGTTCTCACGCAAAGCAGCGCCTGTATCCCAGGGGCAAATCTTATCTTTGCACATGGTAGGGCCCACAAAGTGGCAGGTGAAGCTAGAATAAGCTACTTCTTTCAGCTTCATCCCACCCCATCTCTTTGAGAACAGAAAAAAGGAGCTTTACCTATGGAGCTGTTTTGAAAAAGGGTGTTTGGCAAAACACAGCTCATGTGAAGCTGTGCCAATTGCCAAACAGAGCCTTAGATTGATCACTTATGAGTCTTTACCAATTTTGACCATAACTGAGCTGTAAGTTTTTGGATGCTCGGTTATGGAGCTTCTTTGGGCACAACAAGACTAGAAAATTGTTTCTTGTTACCAAATTATTTATAAGCAAGAGGGACTCCAGAATTGTTGTGTCCATATTTTATTATCCTGACACAAATGATCCTTGGAGTTCTGACAAAATCTTGGAGCACTAAATGTTATGTGAAGTTTCAGTAAAGGCACAAAATAGACATAAATTTGGTTGAAATGATCTGATATCATCTCTCTTAGACCCTTCTAATTGTTATTTCTCTTACTATGTATATAATGTTCTTAGTTTCTTCGTTTGTTGGTTGCAGAAGCAGTAAAATTGAGTGTTGAACTTAAAAATCCCCTCCAAATTCCTGTTGCTGTTTCTGGCATCTCTATTATATGCCAGCTTTCCAGCACTTTGGATGCATTAAGTTCTGGTAAGATTTCCTTCCCGAGTTCTTTCCATATAGAGGAATTACGTTAACCATTGCATTACATTCCTCATGCAGATGTTAGTGGACTGGACTTGGATGGTGGGGAAGATAAGGTTAACACAGAGCCATCTATTTCAATGTAAATTTCTTTTCATAATTAAAGTTTTGTTCATGTAGATGTTGTTCTTTCCACCCAAATTTATAATGGCTATTATTGCTATTTATGACTTTTATTGCTATTTATTGAACACTACAGGTTCGAGCCTGATGGAGATAAGTTTACATTGTCAAAGCTTGACATTGTATTAGGAGGAGGTGAAAGTAAAAGAGTATGTATCAATTTCTTGCCTTTTATCTCTACGCAATATTTTAGGGTCTGTTTGGATGTAGATATTGGAGATGTTAGTTAAATCTATACCAAATCTGCCTAGTATGAAAATGGGTTGCAATAAATCTGTTGTTTCGATGTAACTGGAATTGCAATTCCATCTAGTCTAGGCTCTGAATTGTGAGAGGCAACTTTTAGTTATAGTCCAATACCGAGGAATTGAGCTCTAATTCCAACTCTGAATTCAGTAGATAACCAAACAGCAAAAATCAGGAATTCTGGTTTCAATTCCCAATTCCAGATTTCAATATCTACATGACTACATCCAAACGGGGTGTTATGTGCTTTGAAAATTGTTTAAGGATGTCTTTGCTGACTGTACAGCAGATCTAACCTTTACCTGGTAAAAAGCTAGATGAACAGAATATACTGCTAACATTTTAGGGGATGAATGTGAAAAAAGTGCTTAAGGTTCAATTTTGTGTCGGTGCACTGCTGTTGGATCTATTTATTTGCTGGAATTTGTTACAGTAAGATTTTGCTCTTTTGGCTCAAAGATGGGCGATGCAAACTAGTTATAGGCCAAAGAATAATTACATGTTTTAAAAGCCACCACATGCATACTGAGAAAACTGAAAACCAATAATAGTTCAGGTTAGTGCCAATTTTTTTTTTTTTTTTTTGCTTAGTATCCTTTAACCCGCCATATGTTATTACTGAATTATTTTTCATTTGTTTCAATTTCTTCAGTCTGATTTTACAAGAAATTTTGCTTGGTATCCATCCTTTTTTAAAGAAAATGGATGTAGCCAGGGTCAACTATTCAAATACTATACTGATTATACGTAACTCTCTTGCGTGTTTGAGAGAAAAAAATACTACACTGATCATTCCTCATTTCCTTACTATTTGTCTGATTGCATTTTTGCAGATTTGATGTGTTTGGCATTTGTTGTTTCATATAGGTATTGCGTTTTCTTGTTAATTGTCTTTCAAGGTAGTTGCTCATTTCCTCTCCACCTTCTTTAGGTTCAACTTGATGTTACTCCAAAGGTTGAAGGTATTTTGAAGTTGGTTGGGATAAGGTGGACTCTTTCAGAGTCAGTAGTAGGTTATCAATACTTTGAATTTAATGCACAGAAAAAAATCAAGAAAGGGAAAAGAGGCCCACACCGTTCTTGGAATAACAGCCTGGTTGTAATCAAGGTTAGAACCTATCCAGATTTATCTTCATAAACCTTAGTTTCTGATGATGTGTGGAGTTTTAAATTCTTCGCCTACAGGGTTTACCAAAACTTACAGGATCTATTGATCGCATGCCTACAAAAGCGTTTGCTGGTGATTTAAAGCTGCTTACACTAAATCTGAGAAACCATTCCGAATATGCTGTGAAGGTCTCTTTTACCATTTGTCTTTCTCTTGTTTCTTGTTCTGATAATCATTGAAGAGTTGCTGATTTTTCTACAGATGAACATGACTTTATGTAAGTACCAAGCACCATATTATCTCTTAACTCTTTCCAATCCTCTAATGCAGGGTATAAAAATGAAACTTAGCAACCCAAGATTTTTAATTCCCGGCGATTCATCGGACATTGGCCTCAAGTTCCCACACTGCTTAAAGAGGCACGTGCAATCAGAAAGCAGTGTTGTATCAGCCAAAACTATGAAGGACAATTTCAAGAGTCTGCTCTTTGCATTTCCTCAGGTCAAGTGGCTTAAGGCACTAGTATCTTTTTGTTTGTACTAGAGTAGTCCATTTAATATTTTTTATTGCTTTCGCCGATTATTTGTTGGCGCATATTCTTTCACAATATTGACCCTTGTTATTTTTCCAGGATATAGAAATTCAAGCAGGGGCAGCACTCTCTTGGCCTATTTGGTTTCATGCGGCAACTCCTGGAAATGTTTCTCTTTATATATCTCTGTATTACGAAATGGGGAGTTCCAGTGATATTAAATACCGTACACTACGCATGCACTTCAATCTTGAGGTAACAGATTGTGTCCCATATTTAGTTTTTTTTAGGACGCTATATGCCTATATTTGTTACTCCCTCTAGGTCCAAATGCAAGTTGTTGTAAGATTATTGTTGCTCTTTCCTTTTCAGTATTGATTTACATAGATTGATGTTACTAAGTTCGCCATGAAAAAAAATTCATCACATAAATTTCTACTTAAAAATGTTTTATTTGTAGAATGTCTTATTGGTTGTTAGCACATTCATAATACATGTTAGTGTTTTATAACCCAGACTTTCAGTTGGGAATTGGGATCCTCTTTATCTCTTAAAAGTTATTCTGTCACATTTATTGTTGCACTTTGCATCAGTGAAGCTCTAATTGTTCTCCCAACACAATTACTTTTCCAAGGTGAAATTGAAAGTTTAAGCAATCCAAGATCAAGGCATTTCTAATGGTTTTCGCCCATACTAGTATTCTGTGTTCGTGATCTTCAGATCGAAGGAGGAACAAAGTAGTTATTTGGTGTATGCTATTCTTTTATTGCTTATTTTTCTTTTGGATAAGCATAAGCAATTCTTCACAGGTTTTGCCGTCACTTGACGTATCCTTTTCTGTAAGCACGTCCTCATCAAGATTGCAAGAGTATATTGTTCGCATGGATGTCATGAACAAGACTCCATCAGAGTCATTTGTGCTTCATCAGTTATCATGTGTCGGTGATAAATGGGCAGTTTCAGCATTGACGGCGTGCAGTTCAATCAACTCTGTTGAAACAGTATCAGAAAATCAGGCTGTGTCGTACTTCTTCAAAATTAAGGTTGAAGGCACATTCTTCAATGAACTGCCAGATACAGAACACTTCGATGGTTTCCATTGTCTTATTCAATGCTCTTGTTTTATAAGTCTTGTGAATTCAAGATTGTGATATATTTTCCCAATGCATGCTTGTTTGAAGGATTGTGAGGCGGATTCTTCTAAAGAGGCAGAAAGTGATTCCTGCACAAGCGATATGGCTTTGTGTCCAGGAAGTAGCACTGGTCTGTTTGACATTGCACGATCTCCTTTTGTTGATTTTCACCATCAAGAAAGATGCAGGCAAGGGAAGATGGCAAAGGTTAGTTCTTATGTTATAATTTATTACACTGATGTTGCATACTTGCATCATTTGACTATTATTTTCTTGCTGGTTCCATGAGTTACCGTCTGATGAATTGATTTCTGGGTAGTTTCTTGACCCAAATATTCAAGGTCAACTTAACACAAACTTGATTGGAAAACTGGCACATGCATAAATTTTTTTTGTTATTTTGATCAATGATTAATAAAATTCTGACCTACACTTGATAACTGTTCAGGGGCCATGTAGCCTTCTTGATTTTGTTCTAATCTCAAAGGCAGTTGATAACTCTTCCAAGCCTACTCCAGACTTCGAACTACTTTCTCATCACACATGTCATTGCAGGCAAGTGATAGAACATGTAGTTGGTTGCAATCTTCGTTGGCCTTTGTTGATGTTGAATAATTGCTGATCCCATCTTCTGTTTTCATAGTGCTCTAAGCCAGAACCCTATATGGTGGCTTATGGAAGGGCCTCGGACAATTAGTCATGATTTCTCAAAGTCTTATTGTGAGGCTAACCTCCAATTGGTCATTCACAATTCAGAAACTCATAAGATTTTGGTGAGAGTGGTCACTTTTGATGTAATTCCAGAGAAAACTGTCCATCCTCATGACTCAACCAGTGCTCAGGGTGGATGGTATGATGTATCACTGGAAAGTGACGTAAAGGCCATCTCTAGTTCCAAGAGTACACATCAAGAGAAGCGATCTTCGAAGAGCATTCCACCATATGTTTGGTGTTCATTGAGTTGTGCTCAAATCGAGCTCCAACCTGACAGTTGTGCTAGAGTTCCTCTAAAAGTGTGCATATTTGCACCGGGCACATACAATTTTTCCAATTATGAGCTGCAATGGAAAGTGCATCTATCTGAGGGACCACATGTGGGTGAAAATGAGAACCGGTTATCTGGCGGTGGTCTAGGCTATCCTTTCTATGTCACTGTCCTTTAAGGTGTCTAAGTAATTATCAGGATTCAAGAAGTACCTTCTTGAGCGTCAATATAGGCCAGTGCAAAACTCAGGAACTACACCCAATTGCAACGGGCCGATGATAATAGGTGCCAGCCAGTCCAGTTTGTGCAAAGATCTGCCCCGGTAGTTCCCTGACTGAATATACTTGGATACGCTCATGGTTCTGCTTCGGTACCGATATATTTACACGTCATTTTGAAGGATGAGTTCTGGTGAGTACATGTATACAATTGTCGCTGGGAAAAAAACTAACGGTAATTGCTGGTGGATTTTTGGCAGACAGAATATGCCGATAGAAGTTTTGCTTGTCTAATTGTTGATGGTGGCTAGTAGGAGCATATACTATTCCTGTACATCCTGTTTAACTTGTCGCTGCTAGACGATTTCGCAAATGTAGTATGTAGTGGTAGATGGATCCGATAAATTTTCTGTAATTTTGACGAGGTAATCAGGCAATCGTCTCGAGATTGTTGTTGTATGGGCGAGAGTATTTTTTTGATTGTTTGTACAATCCTTTTAAAAATCATCGTCTGGCCTTGAGCCTGTATGCCATATGGGTATATGTTGATTCCCCTTTTCAGTTCCTCATATCGACGTCCAGCTGTCCACATCAGGTGCAAGTGTCTGAGGGGTGCTGTTATTTTTGATATTTTGTTTTCTTTCTGATCGTGATGTCGTCTTTTGGAGATCGTAATCACTACGGAATTGCTATGATATTTTGTGTGATGACGTTGTTTTTGGGAGATCATAATCAATACGGAATTGCTGTGGTGACTTCGAAGAGCTAGTGTATCATGTCGCCACTTTTGCCTCTGATACGAACACATTTGCCCTTATGTAGGGTGCAGTTGTTTTCGGATTTCATAACCACTATGTGACTGCTATGATACTCTGTGTGATGACTCTGAATAACATACCATGTGCTTCTTTTGATACTAGCCAACCATTTGGCCAGTACCTTCTCCGAGAACTCCTTATGTGACGCTGACGCTGTGACGCAGCATGTCAGCATGTGGTATAGTACTTCTAAGAGATACTCAAGCGACAGTACGACACTATGCTACAGGGTACCGTATCGCCCTTTTCTCTCTTGTCCCGGTGTTACGAGACAGACAAGTGGACCTGTAGGCTGTGCAGTTGGGTTGATCGGGTCAGATCAGCCGGCCAGCATGGATCGGATAGTGCCGGGTGGTTGGTAGTTACAGCTCGTTGGATTTCCAGCGACGCGACCCGGCGAACGACCTGGACCCGCGCGCCGAATCCCACCACCCATCGCGTCCCCAAGAACCCTCGCTCGTACGTGTCCGTGCCCCCTCTCCTTCGTCCCACCTTCCTTCCTCCCGCGTTGCCATTTCAGAGCAAGGTGGCGCGCGCCGCCTCCTCATCACACGGTCTCCTCGCCCGCCACGGCGTCACATCACATGGATGCCTCGGCACGGCCGACTCTTTCAACTCCGCGTCCGTCATCTTGTTCCATCTCGCATGATTGATTGAATCTCCACGCCCCCCTTGTCCAACTACCCCTCCCACTATTTCATTTCATTTCATTTCATTTCATCCCCCGATCCAAGAAACCGGCCACCGTGCCGGAGCGAACCCCAAGAAGCGACCTTGGCCCGTGAGGAAGCCAATCAGCCAGAGACAGAACAATCCAGCCACCATGAACAGCCTGTTCTCGAGCTCATGGAAGCGCGACGGCGGGGACATCGAGTCCGGCAGCGTGGAGATGTCTGCGCCGCCGGGCGCCGCGGCGGGCGCGAGCCTGGACAGGTTCTTCGAGGACGTGGAGTCCATCAAGGACGAGCTCCGCGACCTGGAGCGCATCCAGCGGTCGCTCCACGACGCCAACGAGGGGGGAAAGTCGATGCACGACGCGGCGGCCGTGCGCGGCCTCCGCGCGCGGATGGACGCGGACGTGGCCGCGGCGATCAAGAAGGCCAAGGTGGTGAAGCTGCGCCTCGAGTCGCTGGACCGCGCCAACGCCGCCAACCGGTCCGTGCCCGGGTGCGGGCCGGGCTCCTCCACCGACCGCACCCGGACGTCCGTCGTGGCCGGGCTGCGCAAGAAGCTCCGGGACTCGATGGAGTCCTTCTCGTCGCTGCGGTCCCGCGTCGCGGCCGAGTACCGGGACACGGTGGCGCGGCGGTACTTCACGGTCACGGGGGCGCAGCCCGACGAGGCGACCCTGGACGCGCTGGCGGAGTCCGGGGAAGGGGAGCGGTTCCTGCAGCGCGCCATCGCGGAGCAGGGCCAGGGGCGCGGGGAGGTGCTGGGCGTGGTGGCGGAGATCCAGGAGCGGCACGGCGCCGTGGCGGGGCTGGAGCGCAGCCTGCTGGAGCTGCAGCAGGTGTTCAACGACATGGCCGTGCTCGTGGCCGCGCAGGGGGAGCAGCTGGACGACATCGAGGGCAACGTCGGCCGCGCCAGGTCCTTCGTCGACCGCGGACGCGAGCAGCTGCAGGTGGCGCGGAAGCACCAGAAGAGCACCCGCAAGTGGACCTGCATCGCCATCCTCATCCTCCTCGTCATCATTCTCGTCATCGTCCTCCCCATCGTGCTCAAGGGCGTCAATAAGAACTAGGCCGCCTGGCCTGCTTAATTCGTTCTAGTTTTTTTTTTCGTGGCCTTTGTACCATACATACGGTTCGTTGATCCGGTCGTCTTGATTATATTTTCTTCTATTGCCTCAACCTTCGATTACATGGTTTTGTTTATAACACATGATTCATTTTCTTTTGCTGTCGATGTGCCTTGGGGAAGATGAACGATCTTAGGTCGGAACTTGCGGGTCAAAACCTGCTTTTTTGGTGGTTGTTGACTTTACTCGTGCGCAGCACTCACGCAGTCACGCCTGTGACCTGACGCACTCCCGGTCTTCCTCCCAGGGCCGGCTGGTGCGCTAGCGCCTCGGCATATACCGGGTCAATAATCTTTTGCTATTCTCACTGTATCAACCTTCTCTAAATCCATCTTCTATATCTATCTTTTACAGTCTCTTTAAAAGATTCTATTTTCTATATCTCTTCCGTCTCCAACAATGTTCTCTATACTTCATTCTCTATACGTAAATACCTATATTAAAGATATATTTTACTTTTAATTTTATACATATGTATTTGTTGTTAGTTTTGCTAAATCTGTTGTTTTAAATATTAAAATAAATATATGAGAGTAGAGAGAAACTCTATATATATTCGAGCAACGTCCTTTATATTTAAAGCACGATTTAGAGGACACTGTTGTAGATATAAAGGAGGAGAATCTTCTCTAAAATTTAGAGTATATAACGATTTAGAACAACTTATTTTATAGGAAACATAAAAAACCCATCGAATGTTTGATACCGGTTAGAGTTATTAAATATAGTTTAATTATAAAATTGATTATACATATAGGAAGTGAGACGAGTCTATTAAATATAATTATTCTATGGTTCGCTCAAATGCAATTACACAAAACAAAGTTACGACCAGATGGAAGGAGAGAACAAGACCATGAACACCATTCACGACAGGATAGCTACAATATTAACTAGTGCGAGAGCTACATGAGATAGCTTTGTAATTGGCAAACTTTATGAGATGAACTATGAACGTCTATAGATTTTAATTATCTATATGTATAGAGTATTATAGCAATGAAAATTATGTTAGTCATCTCAAAAAGATGTTGTGTTAGTATCGTTTTGCATATAAACAATCTATAAAATTATATAAAATCTACAGTTTCACGGCAGCTTGAACCAAATTGCTTCCATTTTTTTTACAGTAGACAAATCACAACTTTATTTTTTTACAGAACACAGCTCACTACAGTTCGCACTTCGTAGTAGAACCAAAAACGCCTTTAACCTTCGAGTCACAACTATACGACAACACATAATAAGTACCACTCGACGACACAAATTTACACCTCCTAACGGCAACTTACAAATACAACAATAAAACCAATGGTAACCCTCTCAATATATATGGACATGCATCTGATTTTATCTCATGAAATGAGCCTACCACCCAGGCCGCAAGGGCGTGCTGGATATAGATGTTGCGACACATTCATGCAGCCATTGAGGCATGAACGGCATCCAAGCTGCTAGGTGCAATCCATGGCGATGTTCGAGCATAACATGCCTTCTCAAGTCTCCAGTTCAACTCTGGTGGGAACTGGATCAATGGAACTGGCAAGATGATGCCTTGACCCCAGTATTTGGGAATCTTTTGTGGCCTTCAGGGATCGGTTAACCGTGCCTTTCTTTGTCAGGTGTTTGCCAGCTTCTGGACCTGGTAATTTGCCAATAGCAACTCAATGAATTTGAATATTTTATTTAAGCAGCCGTGTAAACATGAGTGTATCCCATGCCTGAAAGCTAAATTCTACTACAACTTGCTAGTGTGTGTGTGGACCTAAACAACGCAGATGACATATGCTGATACGCAAAACAAGAAATGTCTTGCAAATCTTCAAATAAAAAAAGTTCATGCTAGAAGCAGTGCAGGTGGTATGTGGTTTTACCAATGCCAGGCAAGGAGGATCTTTTATGAACTTGACAATCCAAGTCCCCAGTCCTCTCCTTTGAATTAATACTGGAAATCCTCTCCTTCGGATTACTAGTGGACCGCACAATTACTGAAGGATGAGATGAGGCTTCCTCAGAACCTTCTCTGGGTAAAACCTTCAGTCTAGATTTAGTTGATACCAAACCACTTGATCGATTTGTCGAGGAGCCACCACCCTCTGAGTTTGATGGGAAGACCTTCTGGTTCAACATGTTTGATTGAAGGGTTGAATCATGCTTTTTAACAGGTTTTCTGTATGGGGTCTTGGTTGCACTTCTGTCAGGTTGCCTGTTTTCATTAACTACAAAAATCCCATCTGTCCCGTAAGTGCCAAGGAACCGACTCTCCCAAGGCCGAACAGCCATCCATCTCTCTAACCAATTCCAGCCCCAGCTGTTCTTGTCAGGTTCAAATGCTGTAGGTTGTCTTGAACTTGCTTGCCACTGAAATAGGAGGGAAACAGGTTAAGAATTTCAGATGCCAGGATTTTGGAAGGATTAACAAACTTGCACTATGGATTCTTTTTTATTGTTTTTATCAGATGAAGGTAATTTCAGTTATCATGATGATGTGCTTTCGCTCCCAAGGAGGACCAAAGCATGAATATTTCATTATCCCTCTGAGTACAGGTCCCATGTTTGTTACAGAATGAAATTATTCTACCATGAGCTGACCAAACAGAATAATTTGTAAAAGATGGGCATCTTAATTGTCAAGCTAGCATACAGGAAGTACAACTTCAATTGTTCCCCACGAAATGAACACAGTCAAGAAATAGCAAGCATCCAAGCCTGGCTAAGATTAGACCTGGCCAAGGACAACCAGGCGAGCATAAGGCAAACCCATGGTATTTAATTGTATGGTTAAACCCAACTTGATAGGATCGTGTTTGGTTGAGTGCTCTGCATGAGCTCATCTCACCTCTTCTTTGGTGTGGTGAGTTAACCACTCATCTATAAAACTGCTACCAATGTGGACATGCAAGACATCAAGGAGTCGGCATGGAATCAAAAAGCACTAATGTTTCCAACTCAATCAAAGAGGATAATGGTGGCAAGAATCACAGCATCAGCCACATGTTTTTTAAGTAATTCTATCTTTGGGAAATAACTTGATCCTTATACTAACAGTACAAACCATTACCAGACTGCAGGGCTAGCTAGCTCATCGATCTAGCAACCTTACCACACCAAAACCTGAACTAAGCTACCAATGGAGACCAACTACCTACTAAGCATCGAATTCTCACTTTTTTCTTCTGCCAAAGCACCAAAAACAATCAATCCATTGGCCATGTGCACGCAGGTCGGCACCAACCATGTGTGGCACTTGTTTTCACCGGAGCTGGGCAGCCCACGGCCCATGCCTGGTGTTGAACACCAAAAGTGGCAGACGGTCCGGCCCTAGGGCCCGGACGGTCTGCGCCCCCGCGATCAGATTAACTCGGACGATTATCCTTATCTCATGCGTAGTTATCCATCTAATCACGTGGAGTTTGTTAGCTATCGCCTAGGAACGGATCCAGACCTTCCTCCTATAAATATGAAGGGATACGACCGATTGAGAACCATCGAACTAATTACTTTATTTATCATTTCTTATCATTCCTACCCTAGGAGTAGATGTAGCATAGTTCTAGTTATAGCTTTCCGCATATCCACCTCCACCCCTATTTGACTCTACGTCGTCTAGATCCGTCTTGGATGGCCAGTCGGCCCCAAGACGACCCTAGGATCTCGCTCTGACGAGGCCCCTGCCTTCCTAGTTATCTGCTAGGAGGATGAATATATTTAGGTCTTCATCATCGACCCGAATTCATTCTCGTCCCTAGGCGACTCTACTCCATCTAGGGATGCCCCAGGTGACCTGCCAACCCAGAGCGCTCTAAGGTCTCCCCTAGGGGGCGGGATCCAGGGCGCTGCGAGGAGGAAGACGATCCTGCGCCATCGCAGACCGTCTAGCTCCAGGCGCGGAACGTTCGAACGTACGCAGGGAATGCGCCGCTCCAGCATCTAGGCCGCAGACCGTCCGCGCCGCCGCAGAGGGCACCGCCAGGCGGTACACCCCCAACGAGGCAGCACAGGGCAAGTATGATTGCAGCAATGAAGGACCAAGATACGGTGGTAGACAGGGTTGCACTGTGAGGGATAAATGCACCTGTGACAAGGAAGTAGCTTGACCAATACCTTAGCCACCTGATAAGAAGCACAGGGATAAGTTCACGCTATCTGCCCCAGCAGTGAAGAAGCAGGAGGTTAGGGGAACCTGAAGGGAGAGGTAGCCAAACCTAGCTAACCTTAGTCGCCCGATTCTGTGAGCTAGGGATAGACAGGCTGTATCGGTACAGATGGCTTAGGGAGTGAGGGTAGCCTGGCTCCAACGCGGATGAACCACACAAACCGGCCAATCTGGTCTAGACATAGCGCGGACCAAGGAATGAGGGAAACAAAACATCCCCTTAGACTAGAACAGGTTTTACACGTTACAATATCCACTCTAATCTATGGTTTATTACTTTAGTAATCATCTTATTACTAGAATAACAGTTTATGCATATGTTGGTGACTTGGTGTAGAAGCAGAATAAACTACCTGATGAGCTAGAGCATAGGCCATGGCTCGCTCACGTTTAGCTGCCGCTTCCTGCCTCTTTAGAAGTTTTGCTTGGATATCTCCCACAGAACCGATACTATCACACCAGCCATCCTGCATTTTAAGAAAATGATAGAAGTTCACAAACAAACCAGATCATTGTACTGGAACGCCAGTTATTTCCTAATGAGAAAAGCAAATAATGAAAGCATTTTAGAAACAATTTTTGAAATAGTATCAGCATATATAACTATCAGCCAAATACATGACAGGATAATAGGATGCCTTGTTTTTGAAATTTGTTCATCTCACCTCGATTTCTCTGACACGTGCCTCGATCGTGTGCTCTGGTGAAGTATTTTGCCGATCAGTCTGGTTTTCCAAAGCCATGCGAACTCGCCTTGCTCTAACACGGGCCTGAACCCTGACCAAAGCTTGCATACAACGGAGTGTCGTAGCTGCTCGCTTTCTTACTATATGACCTCTTACAAGGGCTTGAAGCCTAACCAACCCTTTTAAAGCTCGGCGGGCTCTCCTTGCCTGAAGAAGAAACCCAAGTGGGAACTATAAGGAATTAAAGCATTAAGTGAGAATGATGGTATATTCGTTTTCTTTCCACATTTTCTACATTTTTTTCTTGGTAGAGAAAACTTGTTTTGCCAACTTCTGCAGTTGCAAAGGGTAATGTACAATCAGATTGTGAACAAACAATTTCAAGCATCACTACAGGAGCACTGGGTACCCACAAGAATGGACATAGAGGTATAGAACATAAATTAGCTGATCTACTTTTGCACTAGAAAATCAAAATTGCATTGACATTAGCTACAACCAGAACTGAGTTTTAATTAAAAAAGAAGCTATTTTTTTTTCTCGAACGCGCAGGAGAGCTATGCATCATTATATTAAGAAATGAGACCCAAAATAGGTCAGTACAAACCCCCTTTAAGGGGCAAAAGGTTATAAACCACAATTACAAGACATCAAACAAAACCTGACCCACTGACAGATTAAGGACAAATCCTTCTAAACCTTGAGGCCCCAGCTAAGCACCACAACCCCACATCCTCCTTGATGCACGTGAGGATGTTGTGGTCGCAAGGCGAGGCCCCCTCGAAGACACAGGCATTGCGATGCTTCCACATTAAAAAAGAGGCTATGAGCATAAGGATGTATATTAGGGTTTGTTGGGATATTAGAGCTGAGAATTGAATCAGAAAATGGAATCCACATGACATGAATGCATACCAGGAAAGCTCTAAATGCTGTCTGAATAATTGTAGCAGCCCAGATCTCTTTCTGGGCTTCTTCAGTTTGACCAGTTTGACAAAATGGCATATGAGCTGAACTACGAGCAGGCTCGAAGCATGAAGGTACATTAGAATCATCTTCAGGTGGATCATTTCCATAAGAAACCTCTGGAATTTCTTGTGCAGCAATGCTATTGTCATCTTGAGAGTGCTGAATCTGAAAATGAAACTGGTCGGCGACATCGGTTTTCTGCAGTTTCTCCAGTTGGCAACTCGTAAGCAAAACAATGTATACTCTGAGGGAAGTGTGGCACAAAAATATGTTCTCCATGTGTATACCAGAAGGCAAGGTTTGTCCATACTAAGCTATACCTATCCATCAGTTAATTTAAAGCTCTTGTGATTGCTTAACCACCAAGATTTTTTGTTCTCATAGTTCAAGAAGTGCCAATGAAGTCAAGTACTTAAGTAAGCTTTGAACAAAGCAGGTAACAAATTACTCAACAATATGCTCTCTTCAGTAAAAAAAAAAAATTGAATTTAATTCAACCAGTGCACAAGGAATTACCGACTGCAATCCCGATTCAGTCAAGGATGGATAACTAACATTGATCAGTACAGACCTAGGATTTCCCAGGATATGATCAAGAAGCCTGATTAAATAGTTCATTATTTTGGTGGTGTGGATTAACTCGGATATGAAAAATGATTCTTGCATAATCCACATAGGTCCAGGCAATAAGCGAAATGAATACACCAACCACCAACTTAAGAACAAGATACGCCAGAACTGGATAATGATTGGAAGAAACACGGCGCGGCGCGTACCATTCGTCCAACATCTGCATCATCCTTTCGCCGCTGCTGCTGCTGCCGCCCCACCTTCCTCAACCCAACTAACGACTTGAGCCACTTCGCCGAGATGCCCATCGCGCCGCCACTCCGCCCGCCTCAACCACAGTAACATAAAGACGCAAACTTTCCGGTTTCCGTTAGCACCGGCACAATCTCACAGGAGGGAGGGGGGAGTGAAACAAAAAAAAAACACTGTGAAAAGCGCATCACCAGATCAACGCCGGCCGAGAGACGGGGTCGCCTTGCCGGACAGTAGCGGCGCCGCTTGACAAAGATTCCGGGAGCAGAGGCCGGAGTAGGCGTGTTGAAGGAACCAAGAAAAGGTGGCCTCGGTGTAGCGCTAGTGCACGCCGTGGTGGAAGTGGAACCAGGCGGCCATTACTGCCGCAGCAGTGACGCCGCTGTGCTCCTCTGCGTGCGCATTATTGCGCTCGCTGCCTCCTGCGTGGTGTGTCGCGGCGCGGCGTGGCAACACTTGCAACTGCACGGAAGGGAACGAGAAAGGACGGGCGCTTTTCTCGCGTTTTCACTTTCTGCACCGCATGTCGGAGTCCCTTTTGTTGCCGTTTTCCCCTTCATCCTGTGGAATTTCAGGCGCCCTTTTTGCTGGGCTCCAAGAACCGGGACAAAATCACGCTGGGTTCAGCGAGTCGTGCACACCGTCAACTGAAAGCAGCCTCATTGCTTCGATTTTTTTTTGCCAGTGGTTTTCTTCTGAGACCATGAGAGGATCACGTGCGTTAGGCCAGTTTTTACCTTGCTTTTTATCCCACGAACGGTAGTATCATCTATCCAAATAAAATCCATCCAGTGTAATAAACATTTAGGATTGTTTCTGAATTGTTAGTTCCAGTTAAGGACCTACAGTGTTCTCTGTCACTGATGATTGAGCGCGCTCATAGACCGGATGAAAATGTGCTTCGTCTCGAGATTCCGCTTAGGAAATCGTATGATAATTATTATTAACGTGCTATCAGCTACCAGAGTACCACTACCAGTACTAGCTCTGCTGGTGCCACTGAACATTGAACAGTAACCGGCAGTCGGCTACTGATCAGAAAACGACAGATACTCTTCTTCTCGGAAACAGGCGGTGGATTGAGCGCCATGCTGCCATGTTACCTGTCTTTGTTAGTCCACGACTGGTACGCCCGTTATCATTCAGTGGTCTATATATATATTTATCAAAGTCTCGTTGGACGGCACAATTTGGATAGGTTGCCGGATTCAAATTCAAACCACTTGTCTTTCTTTTTGAATTAACGGCGAGTGCTTCGCCATGATATATTTTACACGATAGACAGAGAAACTTACAAGCGGAATAAAGTAACAGGAGACAAAATTCTCTCTACTAGTGCAACCGAGGCTACTAAAGGAAAGGAAATAAAACGAACAGCCAAAAGACCGGCAACCAAACAAAAACTCTAGTGCAGAACCTACCAAAGAAGTAGAAAAACAGGCCCAGAAAGCTCAAGGTTAGTCGGTGGTTTGCTGCATGGCCAGGCTAAACTGTGGGATGTTATCTCTGATCAGTTGGGCTACTTTCGACGGTTGCAGCTCCTGTTGTTCAAAGGTTGTCTGGTTCCCCTTCCAAATATTCCACCAGATATAAACTAAAATTCCATTAGAGGAGGTTTTGTGAGGTCATGCGAATTCCCTTATGCCAAGTTCTCTAGTATTTATAGGTACAGCCATCTTCCGTGTTTATGTGTGAAAGGTTGAACCGTCTTCTAATCATGTGTCATAATTCTTCAGGGAAAGTACAGTCTTTGCACAGGTGCATTGGGTTCTTACTTCTTTGTCTATCTCCAAGGTTCCCTGTAAAGTCTTCACTAACCGTAATAATTGGGTGAACAGGTCTTTAGGCTTTGTTTGGGTATAGAGGGATTGAAGTGGATTGAGGTGTATTGAGGGGATTGAAAGAAAAATTAGTTCATATTACACTTCCATACACCACATACCACCTCAATCCACTCCAATCTGAGATTACCCAAACAAGCCCTTAACAGTTTCTTATAAAGAGTCTACATATAGGGGTACTATACTCCCCCTACATGTTAATTACATGATTCATTTACTGTATTAATTCTGTTTAAGCCATGTAGCATGATAAATGTTGAGAAATTAGTTATTTTTTAATTAAATTTCAAATATAAATCTTGACCAACAATTAGGGGTGGGCATTTTTTAACGTAAACCGAAAACCGAACCGAAATTTCGGTCTTTTTGGTAGCTCGGTTCGGTTTTGGTTTTTAGATCTGAGAATTTTGGTATTTGGTATCGTAATCGGTTTTCACCATATACAGAACCGAAATACCAAATAAATCGAATACCAAACTTTATGAATTCAAAATTTTTACTATTTGATTATGTAAACTAAATGTGTGATGCAATCAAATTGTTATTCACTTATTTGTATGTGATGTATGATATATCTTGAAATGTTTATACCTATATAATTTTTACTTTTTAAAATTATGTGTAATGTGTTGTCTTGTAGCCTTCTTAAGTATAAGTTTGGTATTCGATTTTTATAAAAATCCGAAGTAAAAAACTGAAACCGAACTTATCGATTTTCATTTTCTAGAAAACCGATCAGTTTCTTATATTTGAAAAACCGAAGTTTTTTAAAACCGAAAAACCGAACCGAAATTACAAAAAATCAGAATACCCAACCCTACCAACAATAAATAAACTAGCAAGTTGTTCCCTAACAGGCTAGTAAGCAGTACGCAGAACACATCTATAACGACAGATAAACTGAAGTATGAGATTGTATCAGATGATACGTACTGATTAAACATGCTGATTGATGTTGATGCCAGCAAGGTCGACGACGTGGAGGCAGTAGGGTCGATGACGACGTCGACATCAGGATCGACTAGAAGATCATGAGCAGTCGCGTGAGGACGCTTCCCAAAAACCTTATTCACCCTCTCTCGGTGTAGGATCTCGAAGACGACAGGTTTCGAAGACCTGCTCTCCCGATCACAGATGCACGTCGACGGTCGGGACGAAGAGAACTACGATGATGGTGCAGCTATGAGCAAAGGCGAAATCCTAACTTATGTTGGGATGGGTCTGGCGGTGGCTGTAAGAAGCCTTATATAGAGCCGTGACCATGAACCGATAAGCACCTACGATCTGATTTGCACGTTATCCACGAACCGATAGACTCGCACTCCGATAACGGCTCAGATCCTTATCGCGATCGGATAGGGCTCTACCGCTTTAGACTTAACAGCCAAGCAACTAAAAAATAAAATGGCAAAAAGGAACTCGCGCCCCTGCAAGGCGAGGACCGGATTTTGGCAGACCATTCACGCGTATGTGGTGCACCCGCGCCATTCACCCAGCCCAGGCGAGGCGAGCGTGCGTGGTTCTCCACACTCTCTCCCTCATCCATGACTTGGTGAGTGAGTGTGGCCTCCACATTTAAACTAGTTCTACTCCACTTGGACTAGCAATATGGGACTATTTGTTCCATCATTCCCTAGCCATACCCATACATGGGTTTTTGAGATTTTTATAGGAGTTAATTGTATTTCACAATTGGTCCTAGCCCATAAATCCAACAACCCCCACCAGATCTCAAATGGTCATCTGTAGTTTTGCCAATGTTCACTATTGTTCAATATACTAGTGTTTCAGGAGTGACTGTTAAATTGAACTTCCGCTTAAAACTCCAAGCTACACCAACCCACAACTTAGACAATGGACTATGCCTTGAATTGTAAGTTTTGTGTGAATGAGTTTCACTCAAAGCCATAACCAGTACCTGGCTACCAGTAGTCCCCTTATCGAATGGAGCATATACGTCGTATTCTAAGGTCCCTCCATGAGTTTACTAGAGATCACTTAGATCTCATAGACTGCGATGTTAGACAGTTTAATAGGTGTGTTCTTTAAAAATGTTCTGCGGAGCATCATCTTTGCTAGTAAAGCCAATAGAAACACATTAAGGCACAAAGCCAACCTCCTTACAACATTTGAAAGTATTGCATCTTTACTTATAGAGGGTCAAAAGTTACTTTTCTCAGTTCACCAATGGCTTGTTCTTCCTAGGACCTAATTCATGGGATCTCCGATCACACAGACTAGGTTTCCAAAATAGCAACTTATATGGGTCTCACACCCATCTCCCTCAATGCGATTTCTATCACATTACGTGGTAGTCCCTTTGTAAAAGGATCTGCCATATTTTTTATCTATTGAAATATGTCACCACTTATAACTTCGGAGTTTCTTAATTTTCTGACAGACTTTAATCGCCTTTAAAATGTCTTGATGACTTCTCATTATCCTTAGAACTTGTCACTTTACCAATCACAATCTGATTACCACAGTTCATAAGGATAGTCGGTATTGGTTTTTGAACCACCGGCGAGTCCATCAAGAGTTCACACAACCATTCTGCCTCAACGGTTGTTGTGTAAAGTGCATTGAGCTAGGCTTCCATGGTTGACCTCGTCAAGGATGGTCTATTTGCATATGACCTCCATGATACCGCCCCTCCACCAATAGTAAAGGCATAACCACTAGTGGCATAATGCTCATCTTGCATCAGATATCCAGTTCGAATCACTATATCCTTCAAGTACTGCATGCTGACTAGGATAGTGGATTCCATAGCTCGTTGTACCATGCAAGTAGCGCATAACCCGCTCAAGTGCATGCCAATGATCAGTCTCAGGTTTGACATGAACCTGCTCAATTTACTCACAACAAACGAGATATCGGGCCTTGTCGCACTAGCAAGATACATGAGTTAACTGATGATCTGAGAATATCTCAATTGGTCTAAACCAATTCTCTTGTTCTTTCGCAGTGTCACACTGGAATCATAAGGTGTTGGAGAAGGTTTGCAATCAGAGAAGCCAAATCACTTCAAAACCTTTTCAACATAGTGAGATTGCGAGAGAGTAATCCCACCATCTGCCTTAATCAACTTGATGTTCAGAATCACATCAGCTTCTCCCAGATCTTTCATATCAAAACTCTTTGATAAAAAAGACTTGATTTCATTGATCACATCAATGTTTGTGCCAAATATCAATATATCATCAACATATAGGCACAACATAACTCTTTCGCCTCCACCATAGTGATAATATACACACATGTCTGCCCCATTAATGGCAAAGCCTGTAGACGTTAGAGTCATGTCAAACTTCTTATGCCACTTCTTTGGTGCTTGCTTCAGATTGTACAAAGATTTCAATAACTTGCACACCTTGCTTTTTGACCCTTTACTAAAAATCCATCAGGTTGTTCCATATAGATTTCCCTCGTCCAACTCTTCATTAAGAAAAGTTGTCTTCACATCCATCTGATGGACAAAAAGACCATACAAGGCAACCAAGGAGAGTACTACTCAAATAGTAGTCATTCTAGCAACAGGTGAGTAAGTATCAAAGAAGTACTCTCCTTCTTTCTGAGTATATCCTTTAGCTATAAGCCTATCCTTGTACTTCTCGATTGTACCATCAGGCTTGAGCTTCTTTTTCAACACCCACTTACAACCCATAGGTTTACAACCATTGGATCGATCAGTGACCTCCCACATACCATTTGAAAGAATTGAGCCCATGTCATTCTGAACAGCTTCTTTCCAATCATCTGTATCTAGAGATGCAAATGCTTCTATAATGGTAGTAGGAGTGTCGTCCACAAGGTACACAATAAAGTCAACACCAAAGGATTTTTCAACCCTTTGTATCTTGCTCCTTAATATCATTGTCATCCTCCTCTAGTACACTCTCATGTGATTGTTCAAAGCTCTCAACGGGTATATTATGTTCAGAAGTTATTGAGAGCACCTAGAGGGGAGGGGGGTGAATAGGTGATCCTGTGAAATCAAACACTAAATAGCCACAAGCTTGATTATAAAAGTGTTAGTGCGAGTTAATCAAGTTGCTATGAAGCGAGCTCTTGCGAACAAAACAATCACAGAGAAAAAGTAGCACAAGAGACATGGTGTTTTATCCCGTGGTTCGGCCAAGTAAACACTTGCCTACTTCCACGTTGTGGGCGTCCCAATGGACGAGGGTTGCACTCAACCCCTTTCAAGTGATCCAATGATCAACTTGAATACCACAGTCTTTTTGTTAGTGTTCTTCTCCCGTTTGCGAGGAATCTCCACAAGTTGGAGCCTCTCGCCCTTACAATATAGATCACAAAGAAGCATAAGAGTAAGGGAGGGAAAGCATCGCACACAAGACTCGAATCCACAGCACACACACGCACACAAGCCAAGACTTGAGCTTGAAACACAGCACAGGGAGTTCACAACTCAAATGGAGCTCAAATCACTAACACAACGAATCAAATGCGTGGAGGCGGAGTCTGGGAGTCTTAGGATGCTTAGTGAATGCTTGGTTGTCTGCTCCATGTGCCTAGGGGTCCCTTTTATAGCCCCAAGGCAGCTAGGAGCCGTTGGAGATCAACTTGGAAGGCAAAATCCTGCCTTCTGTCCAGTGGTGCATCGGACAGTCCGGTGCACCACCGGACAAGTATTGTAGCAGTCCGGTGCTCGATCTCCTTCCTTATTTGGTGCATCCGAACGTTTGAGCCGATGGTCCCGTTGGCACACCGGACACTGTCCGGTGCACATCGGACAGTCCGGTGTGCTCAACCGATCGTTGGCGCGGGCCACGCGTCGCCCGCTGATTGCGCTGGCGACCGTTGGCTCGGGCGGCTCTGACTCACCGGACAGTCCGGTGGCAACCACCGGACAGTCCGGTGATTTTTAGGCCGCGGCGCTTCCTGGTTTC
Organism: Zea luxurians; assembly: GCA_029449295.1. Classification (NCBI taxonomy): domain Eukaryota; kingdom Viridiplantae; phylum Streptophyta; class Magnoliopsida; order Poales; family Poaceae; genus Zea; species Zea luxurians. Next base: position 238,308 of record JAOPSE010000900.1, read on the forward strand.
CCCGAGAGCGACGAATTTGTCGCTGAAGGACTTGGGCACGAGCGTTGAAGGCTCACCGGACAGTCCGGTGCACCACCGGACAATTCGATGATTTTTAGCCACGTCACCCCGCCGATTCCTGAGAGCGGCCAGTTCGCCGCCGGGCCAGCCTAGGGCACCGGACACTGTCCGGTGCATCATCAGGCAGTCCGGTGTGCCAGGCTAGTTGCTCATTTTGGCTGTCCTGAGGCATATCTTCTCCAATTCTTTTCATCTTTTCTTGGCACTGTTTCTACCACTTAGATAAACATGTAGTAATAAAAAAACAATTACTAAGTCTAGAACCATACCTTGTGCTTTGATGTGCACTTATCACCTACTTAGCACATATGAGTTCAAAACAATGGTGTTGGGCATCTAATCACCAAAACAATTATAGAATGGCTCAAGGGCACATTTCCCTTTCAATCTCCCCCTTTTTGGTGAATTTATGCCAACACATTTCAAAGCAACTAAGAAGTGCAGATTTAAGACCAAATTGTTCTTCACTTAGTATTTAGCATATTTGGATCACTCTTTGCCACCACTTGGTTTGTTTTTGCAAATCAAATTATTTTCCTATTTCTATGTCAAACACACTTGTTTGGGCAAATAGAGAGATATTCCAAGAGTGAAATTGATCGAGTGCCAAAAACTCCCCCTTTTTCCCATAATCAAAATTCTCCCCCATAAGAGATCAAATTTTGCACTAAGAGGATTTTGACACAATACAAATTCTAACTCTACTATTTTCAAATTTCTTCACAAGTGGTTGGCTGATCCATTTGCTTTGGCCTTAATTTCTCCCCCTTTGGCATTAAGCACCAAAACGTGATCATTTTGGCCCTTTAACCCCATTGCCTCACCAAAATGATCAAATAAGAGCAAAAAGGCAATGTGAGCATAAGGATGAACTTGGAATTAAATACACTAATACCGGAGTGCAATGGAAGTCTTTTGTCGTCCAAGTTCTTTTTCCCTTTCAATGTACCTTCGAGACTAAGTCAAGTGTACTCAACCAAACAAGTTAGTCTCAAAGGAGTCAAGTTGTAGCTCATCTCCCCCTAAACATGTGCTTCATTTGCATACGAACTTGTGAGGTCCGGGGATGACTTGTACAACTTGAGCACCACAAATAAGCAATAATGATGTAAATGCTCAAAATAACATGATCAAAGGCAGAGAATACATGTATGCTCTAGATCAATCCAAGTTACGCAAATCTAAGACATTTAGCTCACTATGCAACCTGCAAAACCTTTTCTCATCTAAAGGCTTGGTGAAGATATCGGCTAGCTGGTTCTCATTGCTAATGTGGTAAACATTGATATCTCCCTTTTGCTGGTGGTCTCTCAGGAAGTGATGCCAGATGTTTATGTGCTTAGTGCGGCTGTGTTCAACAAGATTATCCGCCATGCGGATTGCACTCTCATTGTCACATAGGAGTGGGACTTTGCTCAGGTTGTAGCCAAAGTCCCGAAGGGTTTGCCTCATCCAAAGCAGTTGCGCGCAACACTATCCTGCGGCTACGTACTCGGCCTCAGCGGTGGATAGGGCAACAGATGTTTGTTTCTTGGAACTCCAGGACACCAGGGATTCCTAGAAATTGGCACGTCCTTGATGTGCTCTTCCTATCAACCTTGCACCCGGCATAGTCAGAGTCTGAGTATCCAATTAAGTCAAATGTAGACCCATTTGGATACCAGATCTCGAAGCAAGGCGTAGAAACTAAATACCTAAGAATTCGCTTAACGGCCACAAGGTGACACTCCTTGGGGTCGGATTGAAATCGATCACACATGCATACACTAAGCATAATGTCCGGTCTACTAGCACAAAGATAAAGTAATAAACGTATCATTGACCGGTATGCCTTTTGATCAACTTACCTCCTTTGTTGAGGTCTAGGTGTGCGTCAGTTCCCATTGGTGTCTTCACGGGCTTAGCATCCTTCATCCCAAACTTCTTGAGAAGATCTTGAGTGTACTTCGTTTGGGAGATGAAGGTGCCATCCTTGAGTTGCTTCACACTTGGAATCCAAGGAAGTAGGTTAACTTGCCCATCATCGACATCTCGAACTTTTGCGTCATCACCCTACTAAACTCCTCACAAGACTTTTGGTTAGTAGAACCAAATATTATATCATCAACATAAATTTGGCAAACAAAAAGATCACCATTACAAGTCTTTGTGAAAAGAGTGGGATTGGCTTTCCCAACCTTGAAAGCATTAGAAATAAGAAAATCTCTAAGGCATTCATACCATGCTCTGGGGCTTGCTTAAGTCCATAGACGCCTTAGAAAGCCTGTGGGTTGTTCCACGTATACCTCCTCCTTGATGGGCCCATTGAGGAAAGCGCTCTTTACGTCCATTTGGAACAGCCTAAAAGAATGGTGAGTAGCATAGGCTAATAAAATCCGAATTGATTCTAACCTAGCCACAGGAGCAAAAGTCTCCTCAAAATCCAAACCTGTGACTTGGGCATAACCTTTTGCCACAAGTCGAGCCTTGTTTCTTGTCACCACTCCGTGCTCATCTTGCTTGTTGCAGAACACCCACTTGGTTCCCACAACGTTTTGCTTTGGACGTGGCACCAGGCTCTAGACTTCATTCCTTTTGAAGTTGTTGAGCTCTTCCTGCATGGCCAACACCCAGTCCGGATCCTGCAAGGCCTCTTCTACCCTAAAAGGCTCAATAGAGGAGACAAACGAGTAATGCTCACAAAAATTAGCTAATCGTGAACGAGTAGTTACTCCCTTGTTGATGTCACCCAGAATCTGATCGACAGGATGATGTCTTTGGATCGACGCTCGGACTTGAGTTGGAGGGGCCCGTGGTGCTTCTTCCTCTATAACCTGTTCTTCCTGTGCTCTCCCTTGATCCTGCCCCTCTTCTTGAGGTACCTGTCCCTTGATCTTGTTGTTGTAGTTCCTGTGGTCGCACATCACCTATCGCCATAGTTCTTATTGCGTTCATCGGAACTTCTTCCTCATTTTCCCCGATGCTGAGATAGGCAACGGGACCGAAGAGATCCATATGAAGAAGTTCCAGTGGTCTTGACGTCGTTATCACATTTTGCTATGATGAGTGCTTCCCACCTGTTTCCTTGCTTGGCACGCTGCACAAGGTCTGTCCTTCTCAAAACAGACATCGGTTAGCCCTAACAAATGATCTCCCTTTAGAAGCTTATGAAGGTTCTTCATCCTAACATGTGCTAGACGGCGATGCCAAAGCCAGCCCATATTAGTCTTAGCTATTAAGCATGCATCTAGATCGGCATTCTCTTTCGAAAAATCAACTACATAGAGCTTGTCGTCTAGTACACCCTTAAAAGCTAGTGAACCATCACTTCTTCTAAAAACAGATACACCAATATTTGTGAATAAGCAATTATAATCCATGTTATATAATTGACTCACAGACAACAAATTATACCCGAGCGATTCAACTAAAAACACATTAGAGATAGAATGCTCAGATATGATGGCTATTTTTCCCAACCCTTTGACCTTGCCTTAGTTCCCATCTCCAAAGATGATCGTATCCTAGGAATCCTTGCTTGACGTAGGAGGTGAACATCTTCTTCTCCCCATCATGTGGTTTGTGCATCCGCTGTCGATAATCCAGCTTGAGCCCCCAAATGCATAAACCTACAAGGAATTTAAGCTTGGGTTTTAGGTACCCAACTCTTGTTGGGTCCTACAAGGTTAGTCACAATAGTTTTTGGAACCCATATGCAAGTCTTGTCTCCCTTGCATTTGAATCCCAACTTCCTAGCAACTACTTTTGCATTTTTGCATAAAAGCACAAAAGAAGCATTGCAAGCATGATAAATAGTAGTAGGACCATTGCATGATTTCTAGGCATGTGAGACACAACATGATTACGCCTAGGCCTATTTCTATCATGTGCATAAGTAGAGCTTGATGCAAACATAGCATGTGAATCATTATAAATAGGTAAAGCAGCATGATCATAACTCTTATTATAATGAGAAACTTTCTTAACATGAGCATAAAGATAGGCATGTTTCTTTTGATCATGTGAGGAATGTGAGCTACTGGCCATAGGAGCCTTCCCTTTCCCCTTGAGATCGAAAGTCCTTTGGCTTGTTAAGTTCTTGGTTTCCTTTCGAAAACCAAGTCCATCCTTAATTGAGGGGTGTCTACCAACGGTGTAGGCATCCCTAGCAAATTTTAATTCTCATAATCATTTTGCATGTCTTAAGTTGATCATGAAGACTTGCAACATCATTATTAACTTAGCAATAGTAGCAGCATGTTCATCAAAATTAATATCTTTACATCTATTGCAAATAACTATGTGTTCTACATATGAATAGTTGCATTTGCTTTTTCTAACTTAGTATTCAAATCATTATTTAAATCCTTTAAGCTAGCAATAGATTCGTGATAGGAAGATAACTCAGATGACAGTATTTCATTTTTCTTAATTTCTAAAGCAAGAGATTTTGAACACTAACAAACTTGTCATGTTCCTCATATAAAATATCCTTGCTTTTCTAGCAGTCTATCCTTTTCATTAAGAGCATCAATTAATTCATTTATTTTGTCTACTTTAGCTCTATCTAGTCCTTTAAATAAATCAATGCAATCTACTTCATCATCGGAGGATTCCTCATCGCTAGAAGAAGAATACTTAGGTGTATCTCGAATACATACCTTCTCCTTAGCCATAAGGCATGTATGGCGTTTGTTTGGGAAGAGTGAAGATTTGTTGAAGGTCGAGGTAGCTAGTCCTTCATCCTCAGAGTTGGAGGAGGAGCAGTCGGAGTCCCATTCCTTCCTGATGTGCGCCTCGCCCTTGGCCTTCCTGTAGTTCTTCTTCTTCTCCCTCTTCCCGTGCTTTTCTTGTCCCTGGTCATTATCATTATCGGGGCATTGAGTTATGAAATGACCAGTCTTACCTTATTTGAAGCAGGAGCTTTCCTCTTGTTTTGTTCTTGTTGGAGTACTCCTTGCGTCCTTTTAGCGCGGTCTTGAAGCGCTTGATGATAAGCGCCATCTCATCCTCATTGAGCCTGACAGCCTCTACTTGTGCTACCTTGCTCGGTAGCGCCTCTCTGCTGCTTGTTGCTTTGAGAGCAACGAGCTGTGGGCTCGTAGACGGGTAGTGGACCGTGTAGTGCATCGTCCACATATCGTGCCTCCTTCACCATCATGCGCCCGCTCACGAATTTTCCAAGGATTTCCTCGGGCGTCATCTTGGTGTACCTGGGGTTTTCACGAATAAGGTTGACAAGATGGGGGTCAATAACTGTAAATGACCTGAGCATGAGTCAAACGACATCATGATCCATCCATCTTGTGCTTTTGAAGCTTCAGATTTTGCTAACCAGGTCTTGAGCCTGTTGTAGGTCTTTATTGGCTCGTCTCCTGATCATCGCGAACCTCCCCAGCTCGCCTTCCACCAGTTCCATCTTGGTGATCATGGTGGCGTCATTACTCTCATGAGATATTTTGAGGGTGTACCAAATCTGTTTGGCGTTGTCCAAGCCGCTGACCTTGTTATATATCACTGCATAGAGATGCTAGCAACACAGTAGTGACTTGGCATTTCTATGAATTTGCTCATTTCTGAAAACGGGATTGTTAGTACTATCAAAATGCATTCCGTTTTCAACAATCTCCCAGATACTAGGATGGAGGGAAAATAAATGACTATGCATTTTATGACTCCAGAAAAAATAGTGTTCTCCATCAAAGTGTGGCGGTTTCCCAGTGGAATTGATAGCAAATGAGGATTTGAATTATAAGGGATGTGAGAGTAATCAAAGGAGTAGTTTTGATTAACCGTTTCTTTTGGATGAGTTGTCATCGTCATCCCTTGGTGAAGAAGAGGAGGCATCACTGTCATAGTATAATCTTCTTGATGTGCCTCTTTTTCTTCCCGTCTCTATTCTTGTGACTTGAGCCTGAGTCAGTGGGCTTGTCGTCTCTTAGCTCATTGAAGAGGACTCCTCCTTGTCGTTGACCACCATCCCCTTACCCTTAGGATCCATCTCTTCGGGCGGTTAGTCCCTTAGATGAAGAGTACGACTCTGATACCAATTGAGAGCACCAAGAGGGGGGGGGGGTGAATAGGTGATCCTGTGAAACCAAACACTAAATAGCCACAAACTTGATTATAAAAGTGTTAGTGTGAGTTAATCAAGTTGCTATGAAGCGAGCTCTTGCGAACAAAACAATCACAGAGAAAAGCAGCACAAGAGACACGGTGTTTTATCCCGTGGTTCGGCCAAGTATAACACTTGCTTACTTCCACGTTGTGGCGTCCCAATGGAAGAGGGTTGCACTCAACCCCTTTCAAGTGATCAAATGATCAACTTGAATACCATGGTATTTTTGTTTAGTGTTCTCTCCTGTTTGCGAGGAATCTCCACAAGTTGGAGCCTCTCGCTCTTACAATATAGATCACAAAGAAGCACAAGAGTAAGGGAGGGGAAGCAACGCACACAAGACTCGAGTCCGCAGCACACACACGCACACAAGCCAAGACTTGAGCTCAAAACACAGCACACGGAGTTTACAACTCAAACAGAGCTCAAATCACTAACACAACGAATCAAATGCGTGGAGGCGGAGTCTGGGAGTCTTAGGATGCTTAGTGAATGCTTGGTTGTCTGCTCCATGCGCCTAGGGGTCCCTTTTATAGCTCCAAGGCAGGTAGGAGCCGTTGGAGATCAACTTGGAAGGCAAATCCTGCCTTCTGTCGAGTGGTGCACCGGACAGTCCGGTGCACCACCGGACAGGTACTGTAGCAGTCCGGTGCTCGATTTCCTTCCTTATCTAGTGCATCCGATCGTTGGGCCAGCGGTCCCGTTGGCGCACCAGACACTATCCGGTGTGCCCAACCGACCATTGGCACGGGCCACGCGTCGCCCGCTGATTGCGCTGGCGACCGTTGGCTCGGGCGGCTCTGACTCACCGGACAGTCCGGTGCACCACCAGACAGTCCGGTGATTTTAGCCGCGGCACTTCCTGATTTTCCGAGAGCGATGAGTTCGTCGCTGAAGGACTTGGGCACGGGTGCTGAAGACTCACCCAACAGTCTGGTGCACCACCAGACAGTCCGGTGATTTATAGCCACTTCGCCGCGCCGATTCCTGAGAGCAGAGAGTTCGCCGTCGGGCCTGCCTAGGGCACCGGACACAGTCCGATGCACCACCGGACAGTCTGGTGTGCCAGGCTGGTGCTGGATTTGGCTGTCCTGAGCCATATCTTCTCTAATTCTTTTCTTCTTTTCTTGGCACTGTTTCTAGCACTTATATAAACATGTTAGTAATAAAAAACAATTTACTAAGTTTAGAAACATACCTTGTTCTTTTGATGTGCACTTATCACCTACTTAGCACATATGAGTTCAAAACAATGTGTTGGGCATCTAATCACAAAAAAATTATAGAAATGGCTCAAGGGCACATTTCCCTTTCAATCTCAGAAGAATATCTAGAATTGCTACGAATGTCTTTCAATGGAAATATGTGTTCAAAGAAAGTAGCATCACGAGATTCCATAATAATATGTAGATACACATCATGAACTTCAGATTTATCTACTAAAAATCTATAAGATATGCTACATGAAGCATAACCTAGAAAGACACAATCCATTGTCCTTGATCCAAGCTTGCACTTTTTTATTAATTTATACATTGACTTTCGCCATGCACCCCCATGTGCGCAAGTATGAAAGTGATGGTTTTATCCTAACCCACTTCTCATAAGGGGTTTTCTTCTTTGCCCATAGGAATTCTATTCAGAACATGACACGAATTCAGGTTTGCCCCCCCATGCCTTAGTTAAACTGCATGTGTCTAGCATGGCATTCACCAAGTCAGTCAACATATGGTTTTTCCCTTCAACAATCTCGTTTGATTCTGGTGAATAGGGAGGTGTCCTCTCATGAATAATGCCATGTTCTTTAGTTTTTAGAAAGTATACATAACAAAATCTAGACGCATCATCAATTAATGTCATGAAGTATCTGCCACCTTTAGTCAACACGTCATTCATCTCACAGAGATCAGAATGTATGAGTTATAAAGGTGCTAGTGTCCCTCCTCAGCAGTGTAAGGCTTTCGAGATTGCTTCAACTGCACACAAACTATGCACTTAAAACCTTTGACTATGGTGATTCAGAATTAAACTCATGGGGAAAGATGGGGCATAAAATGAAAAAATATGACACAAACGAGAATGTCAAATACTCGTAAGATCATCAAAATTAGCGCAAATATGGTTCACAGACATATTATTGAAGTCTAACAGAGAGAAAACTGGAAAAAGCCTCTGCAGTCATAGCCTTTACCAATAAATTGTCCAAACTTAGACAACTATATTTTATTAGGACTCTTACCCAGGTTCCGCTAACGAGATTCTTATGCATAGAAGGGACATGATGCATGCTCTTCAGCTGCACGATATTCCTGAAGTAAACTTCAGATCCACTATGCCAATGCCATGAATAGAATCATGTGACCATTACCCATTAGTACGGAGGAATCCCAGGCACCCTGATAAGAAGAGAACAAATTAATTTCATAACAGCCATGAACATTAGCATCAGTATCAAGCACCAACTAGGTGATTAAAATACTAAGAAAAGATGAAAGATAGATTACCATACCCTTTGTCTCCCTCATTGCTAGCGACCACTGTGTTGGCATTGCCCTTTTTGCCACGACGATCTGCTCGATCAGTACAATCCTTGTCAAAATGACCCATCTCACCACACGCAAAACATGTCACTTCAGCCTTGTTCTTCTTCTTGAAGTTGGTAGTTTTATTGGACTTGTTAGATTTTGTCTTTCCTTTGCCCTTGTTGTGGTTCTTCTGAACCATGTTGGCGCTGGAGTTGGCCCTCACCTCTTTAGAACATGTGTCTTAGCCTAAGTTTTCTTCTCAACATCTAGAGACGCTATCATATTTTCAATTGATATCTCCTGTCTCTATATTTCAGATATGTGGCGAAGTTCCTCCATGTAGAAGGAAACTTTTGCAATAATGCACCTGTCGGTACCCCTGTTTCAAGGAAAAGACGCTGTGCAACAATGAAGTCTCTGGTTGCGCGGTAATGGCTCACCGTCGCGCAACATCAGACGCCTTGGGGTCGCCATGTGGCCAAGGGAAAGGATGTGCTCCGGATGTACGCAGCAGGTCTGGACCTACTACGTGGAAAGCACCAGACCCGTGCATGACGAGCGGACCTCCGGGATAGATCCCGGACCCTTCGAAGTGAGGTCGGACGGTTCACCACTGGGTCCCGAATCCTGGGGCAGGAAAATACCCGAACCCTACCCTGGAAGGGGTCCGGTGCTGGCACGTGTCCGGGGCCTGCACATCGCTCCCCCTCCCCAAGGCAGAGATCCGCTACTGCCGTAGGCTTGTGGCCCATGAGATGAGCCAACAAGAGGAGTCTGACGTCGGGCCACTGGAGCCACGCAGCCGCTGCATTTATGTAGAAAGGACGTGCCGCCTGCCACAAAGCCAATGAAGGATGTGCCCTCTCGGCATTAATGCGTCAGTTCACTCCACTGGCAGACGGTGTCAGACGACGTGCCAGTCCAATCTATCGTCAAATAGCGCGCCCGTGCCATGCAGCGGACTGTACTCGTTACCCTTCTATAAGGAGCTTCCCTTGCACGCCAAGGATACGTAGATCTCGGATGTCGGGGCCTAAGAAGATGCCCCAGCAGCACACATTTGTGGCTCCAAGTGCTATAATCGTTATGTCCCTGGGCCCACATGTCGGGCTCAGTACCTTTGTGCATGCCCCCTTCGGCTATAAAAGGGGAGGCATGCAGTGTTACAAGACAGACCCAATCTTAGGCAGACACTCACAAGTTCATACAAGCTCCTGAAGCAATACATCACATAGTGGAGTAGGGTATTACGCTCCGGTGGCCCGAACCACTCTAAACCCTTGCGTGCTCCCGTGTGTTGATCCACTAGTCTCATAATAAGCAAAACGCTTAGGCCCTTCTCTTTTTAGGATTTAGGGCGGGTGCAATCCACCACCCGACCGGGGAGATTTCCTCCCTGACATTTGGCACGCCAGGTAGGGGATAGGCTTTTAGATTTTTGCTTGTTACCTGTTTGACACCATGGTCCAAATCGCCAAGCACCAAGATGAGGCCTCCAAGGATTTCCTCTTAGAGGAGGGGGCCGCATCCGCAACGCCACAGGAT
>JAOPSE010000901.1:0-248442 GCA_029449295.1 Zea luxurians
CATAGTTCACAGATTGATTCAATATATGAATATTGGTACTTGTTGTGTTGTTCAAAACGGTTAATACTTGAATAACTTATGGTACTTCACGAATTATATGATGTGGATGCATATATGTTTGTGGATCAAAGCATATATATGTTTGTGGATCAATACTCTCGCGCGCGCGCGCTCTATATATATATATATAAAAGTTGATGGACGTATGTAAATAATTTACTTGCAGCTGTCTAGGCAAATTTTAGTCGGTTAACTAATTTCTGTTTGCTACTGCTAGCCGATCAATGTTATTAATTTTCATCAGTTATCTACAAAAAATAGCTAATTTCATTCATTAATCTTGTAGAGAAAGAGGCCGGTGAAAATTAACATATACGGCATAAATTAGCTAATTTTTGTTAGTTCTACTAATTTAAAATTATTTAGATTATTATATATTGTGTTCAGCGTGTCTTGTCACACATTAATTTTTTTCTTTTATGTTTTTCAAACGTGTCTGCCGCTTTGGATGATTGGATCCATTTCTAATTTGCACACAAACCGGTTTTCTGGAGTGTGGTCGCGCTCGCGCTTGTGTGGATTTCAACGCTGCCACTACGTGCTGCTCCTCCCCTGCACGGCTTCTATCACACCATCACCGTCGTCTTGCTGGCCAGCCGGCAGCAGTGATCCCGCGGCCTTTCTGGAAGACGTACGACGGTGACATGCACGCGTCAACATCCCCATTGATGATCGATGCATGTGGAAAAATCAAACTGCGTCCATACTCCATTGTTGGGTATACGCGATATTATTTTATTTATATAAACAACCAGTGAGTAACGGTAACAAGATAGAAGCATTTGGTTTCCGGAGATCAAATCAAAAGGAACAGCTAGTATACTAGTTAGTTGCGCATGTATTTTCACTAGATGTCCTCTTGATTTGATCTCTCAAGACCTTGTACCATCAAAATACATGCGTACTGACTAATATACTAAATGTCCCTCTTGATTTGATATCCAGAGACCCTGTGCTTCACAAATTTAATGCATCTCGTCACCGTTACGCACTAGATGTTTATATAAATAAAATAATATCTTTCAATAACTAGAGTAAGTCCAGGTCAAATGGTACTATCCGGTCGATCGAGACTGGGTTCGGACGTATATAAAAAAAAGACCCTGAGCGATAGGATTCAGTTTTTCACGTCCCACCTCGATTCATTAGCGGTGGCTTCCCCAACCCAGACGCGTGGGGGAGGCGGTTCCTAGATCAGTGGCACGATGTCGGTGGCTCCCCGATCCAGAGAGTGAGCGACGCGGGGCCCCTGTGCGGGCAAGCGCGTCGACCCGGGGCCACGATACGGGCAGATGCTACGGCACTCCTAAGGCAGGCAAGCACGTGGCGCCCCTCAACGTGTGTGTACCGACGGCGCCGCACGAGGCGCAAGGTTTGAGTAGCGTCACGTAAGGAGCGAGGTGCGCGCAGCGACGGTCGCACGTGACATCCTCCAATCCGACGTAGTTTCGGGCGGCCCGAGTGATGGCCTCATACGTTCTTATGTCTTCGACAGCGTCCTCCGACGACTACCTCCTCCTATTCGTGTTATGTCTTTCGATTATTATGTTTTATGCCTACCACATACACTATTCACGCTAAAAATTATACGATTTTATGTTTGAACATGGAGTTCGTGTATCAGTTTACTGCATGCATATTTTTCGCATGCACATTGGAAAGATAATTCCTTAATTTATGTTGTTCATAATTACCATAAAAATCAAATCAAATCATTTATGTTCATAACTGCCATATTTTTACATCTGCCATAAAACTATCCCTAATTTTTGCCTTATCGTAATTACCATAAAAACCAAATCAAATCACTTATGGTCGTAACTGCTAGATTTTTACGTCTGCCATAAAACTGTCCCTAATTCCCACTATCATTCTTATCAATTATTCTACACAGTGTAAATATTTATGTGACGTTGTATAAGAATTTATGCTCACTGTGACTCATGTCATCCAATTTTTTTGCGCGTGTGCGGTGAAAAGAAAAATATAATTCAAAATTTCCATGCATGCAATGAAAACTCCCACGATGTCACACCCGGCTTTAAGGAACAAAGCCAGGTGCATCTCATACATGCGCCAAGAAGACAACATATATAATAACAGAGTGTATAGAAATAAATGTCATAATAACATCAGAGTATTTATTACATAACAGAAGTCTTATTACAAAATAAAAGATAAATATAAAACGAACTAAGGATCGTCGTTGGCGCCAATGTCAACTGAGAAACGCCACCTAAATCAGATCAAACTTCTCGCCTTGTGGCTCCTCCTGAACCACCTGTTCTTCTCCTGTGGGGGAGAGGGTGAGACAGCAAGGGTGAGCTCGCATATGATCATAACTCAACAAGATATGGGGAACCAGTGGACATGAACTCACAATGGTGGGAGTTCATGTGATGTGTAAGGCTAATCAATGACACGGGTTAAAGTTGAGTATTGCTTTTAATTAGTTGGTCAAAATTTTATTAGCAGTTACTAAATGTAAGTAAATACCAAACCTTAAATAAAGTATTAGAACAAAATTAATAATAAACCCATGCAATGCAAATGACAAATTGAATTTAATTTTCATAATTTAATCATCAGAGAGTCCTGAGCTACTCATGACCGTGAGCTCGACTAGTATACCAGTTTTACACTCTGCAGAGGTTGTACCCTTTACCCATAAGTCATGTTACCTATCTGCCAAGGGATCGCGACTTCCATACACCTCTACCTAGGAAGCGAGGCAAGGCAACACTACGAGGCCTTTACAAAGTTCCATTAGCTTCCGAAAACCCGCTACATTTTATGGAAAGAGCACTTGCAAGAATCCCCCGTCTGACCGCCATCGCAGCAAAATCAATCCGAGAACCTCCTTGCATGCAACTCCTCTACTGCCCTTGCCCCTTTCGAGTAAGGTAGTCTTCCACTAGCTTTCCTAATTAGTTAGCCAAGGGGTCCCATTCCTCCCTTGTGGTGGCACGTGTTTCTCAAGTCAAGCTCTATGTTCCAATTAACATTAATGATCTTGACATGAACATAAATAGAATAACAAAAGAATTGGAACATAGATAAAATAAATGATTATCCCAAAACTATGTAAAGCAATAGCAAAACTACCCATGTGATTCAGGGATGACAAGGTAAAAAGGGATGAACAATATAGGGTGACCTATTGGGTCCCATCAAAATTAAACCTATGCATGAATAAGTGACATTAAAAAAACATTATTGGGTAAAAAGTGGTCAAGGGCACAACTTGCCTTCAATGAGCTCCTGCTCAGCTACTTCTATCTGCTGCTCACTAGGATCCTCAATCACGGGCTCTTCTACTCGCCACAATACAAACAAGCACAATATATAGAGAAAATTAATATCACACCAAACATGTAAGCAAAATATACAGTAATAATCTACACATTAAAATAAAATCCTAGGAACAGGAATCACAATTTTTGGAGTTATAGATTTTAAGATATGAATTTTCAAAGGTTTTATGTGCTTAAAATAGGATTAAGTGAGGAATTAAATTTCTTACTGTTTTCATGACAAAACAGGGACTCTAAGTGATAGAGAATAAAATTACAAAAATTTAGAAAGTGGAATGGATCAATTTGGACTAAAAATGGATTTTCTATGATTTATACAAGTTCTAGGGTATATTTATATATTAAAATCCATTTTATAATTTAAATTCTTGGGTTAAATACCAATCTGGACTGGGCGCACTATTTACAGAGAACCCAGGGTTCTTGGGGAAGATGTCTAAGATACAGAGGACAATTTAGTGGACCGCGGGTTATTTAAGTATGAATCCGGGGACTCTTTTGTGAATTGCACTGGCCAAGCGATGACGACCCTGCCCCACCGTTCAATCAACAATGAAGGGCATAGATTAAATCCTCATACGCGTCGAACCGGAACGCAGTGAGGGCCGCAGAATGAAACCATCAACGGCCCAGATCAGCCCGGCACACATAAGTTGAATTCACCCCAAACCGCACGATGCCGATCGGACGGTCACGAAGTGGCGAGGCGAAGGGGGATGTCTAACATCTAATCTCGGCCGCCACAAAAGGATCCGACGGCTATGAACCCATCTTCTACCCTTCAGCGGCTAGGACGGCGGCCCAAACAGTCTCCCCAACGGCCGCGCCATTACCAGAGAGGCTCCACTATGGCTTCGGTGCCTAAAACTTCAACCGAGTGGATCCTACACAATGCGGTGATGAACACGAGTTTCGGGCAAGCAACTATTACCGAGAATCGGGCGCGCTGTCGCACTATCCACGACGAGGGACGGCTCCACCGCGAGTCAATGGCTCCGGTGACAAATCCAGGGGTCCCTGATCGCAAATCCTGCCCAATGAGGTCACCAACGTCTTCCCACGGCCCGGTGCAACACTTAAGCCCACGGGTTTGAGCTTCGAGCCACGACGAGGATGAAATCCCCGGCGGCGGAAACTCCCCACACTACTTCCTCACGCAACCCGCAACCCGTGTCAGTGAGACGACTAGAGCGAGGGAAAGGTGGGCTATGCGGAAGAGTCGGCCAAATGGGCCAAAATGAAGGCCTGCAGCCCAGGTGAGTTTTTTCTTTTTCTTTTGTTTTTATTTTCTGTTTTCCCCATCATTTCACAAATTCAAAGTTAAATCCTATTTTAAATTCAAACTTGTGACAGATTTATCCTTAGATTACATGGCGCCATAAAAAGTTTCAAATTTGGAGATATATTTAAATATATTATCTATATTTTTATATCCTTTCTCTCTTTCTTTCTCTTATTTTAAATTCTTGAATTTCCCTTTGAATCTTAAATTCTACTTTGGTCTTTGGTACATTTCACATTATTCTATGTTGTCACAAAATGCACACAAAATAAAATTCCAGCATGATATATATTTTTGTGGTTTTTATGTTATTAATTATTTGTTTTTGCATAGGGTGTTCACATGTGATGATGCATAAGGGTCAAACTCACATAAGGAGAAATTGTTTCTCTATTTATATTATTTCTAACAAATCACAAATTGGGGGTTACACACGATTTGCCATAATTTTTTGATATGCATAAAAGTAGAAACCGCATGCATGCGACTCTCATGTTTTTGGATCTACCATAAAAATAGGATCATAAATACAACCCATCAAACCTATCAACCTCTCACATTAGCTTGGTATGTACATGTAACACCATGAATTTGGGTGGTATAAAATTTCTTCTCTAACATCTACCAAATTCAGGTGTTACTCCTTTTCTCATCTCTATAGTTTTCCTTTCTCTTCATTTTAATAGAATTTTAGGTATTTATTTGAGAGGTGTATTATTTGTTTAGAATATTAAAATATAGGGGAGACATGATTTGTTGCATCATGTTGAGCTTAAACATTGTTTTTGGTTGATGCACATGTTTGAAATATTCAAATTTGAATTTGTGGTTTGAGTGGATTTGAATTCAAAAGGGAAAAGTAAAACAAAAAGGGATTAGAAAATTCATAATAAAAGAAAAACCCAAATCAGCCCAGCTGCCCCCTTCCCCTAGCCTTTCGGCCCATTTGGCCCAGCCAGCCCCGCGCGCGCTCTTGCTTCCTCCCTCTGGCAAGCAGGTCTCGGCTGTCGGCGTTAGCCAGCCAGCGCTTGCGTGCCTGTTGCCCCCTCTCTCCCTCTGCCCATGGGCTCTGCTCATCAGCGTCATCTCGTTCCCCACAACCGCCGCACCCGCACCCACTACGTGCGCTCCGCGCAGACAAACCGCTCCCCCGCCCCCATGACTCGCCCCACGCACGTCGCCGAGACGTCAAGGTGAAGACTCAGACCCCCAACACGCCCCCGACCTCATTCACTCTCTCCCTGCAACTTGCCCTCACCTAGCTCGTAGCGCCGCCACCATCGTTACCAAGTCGTTCTGCCGTCCTCGCCAGGCCTTTGGAATCGCCTTGACCACTGTGAACTTCGCCTGAGAAAAGTGCACCGAGAACCCGCCTCGGTTCCCCTTGCACCGGCCCCCCTACCCCGTCCGCGCCTAACCCCTTCCCTGCGTAGACCAGAGGTCATCGCCGTCGCATTCCCTCATCGTCCAGCCAACCGAATCCTCCTGACGCTGTGCCGAGGTACCCCGAGCACCGCCCCTAGGTAAGGAACCTCACCCCACCCTTCTTTTGCATTAATTTCGTCTCACTGCGGTGGATTAAGGCTCACCGGAGCCGCTGCTCATCGGGTCGCCGCGTCTTCACGGCCCCTAGCCAGTACAGCCTTCCCCTGTTGTCGGTGTCTAGTGTCCAACCACACACCCAGGGATACCCTCGTGGTGCTTTTGGGTAGGACGGTGTTGCTGATCGTAGCTTGATGGTTCGTGCCAGGAGCACGGGAGAGTGTGTGTGTGAGAGAGAAAGTAAGAGAGAGGGACAAACAGTTTTCTGTATGTTTAGGCCGCTTTGAAAGGCGTAATACCCTACTTCCTTGGGTGGCTCTGTATGTGTGGTGTGTTACAAGTGGCGTCTTCTGAATGAAGAGGTGCTCATGAGATGAAAATGATGGGGTTCCCCCTGGGCCTTATATACACGAACGTGGGACACTCCCTGCGCACACGATGATCACATTCTTCCAGCATATTTCCTAGCTAATAGTGAACTAACTTAGCTTATCTTAAGGAAAACCCGACGACTTCATCCCGATCTATCTCTGGTGTTTGAGGGCATCGGACGCGGGAAAGACGGATGGTTCCCTTAAGATTACACATAATCCATGGACGATCCGGGCACGAGCCCATTGCCTTCTTGGGTCAGCCCATTTCAATTGTAGTCTTTGCCCGGCCCATGAGCAAACGACCTTGTGGGGCGACTGGTTTGTGGACCGACGCAAGGGTTTTTGCCTTCTAGTGGACCTGGGGATATCTGTCCCCACAAGCCTCCAATCTTTGAGTTGATTTTGAAATAATCGACTCAAAGGTTCCTAGTCTAGCATGTGGGTTCGTAGCATGGCTTGATTTTTGTGCTACTGTTGGGTGCACCGAAGGTGCACCCATTGGGTTAGCCCCCGAGCTTTGAGTGGAATTTAAAAGTAATCAATTCAAAGGTCTTCATCTTTATGCTTTTGAAATCAGCATTTTGGCTTCAAGGATTTGTGAATTTGTTGGGTGCACCAAAGGTGCACCAAATGGGTGTAGCCCACGATCTTTGAGTGGATTTTAGAAGTAATCCATTCAAAGGTCTTCATCTTTATGCTTTTGAAATTAGCATTTTGGCCTTAAGGTATTGTGAATCTGTTAGGTACACCCAATGGGTGTAGCCCTCGAGCTTTGAGTGGGTTTTAGAAGTAATCCATTTAAAGGTCTTCATCTTTATGCTTTTGAAATCAGCATTTTGGCCTCAAGGTATTGTGAATCTGTTGGGTGCACCAAAGGTGCACCCAATGGGTGTAGCCCCCCGAGCTTTGAGTGGATTTTAGAAGTAATACATTCAAAGGTCTTCATCTTTATGCTTTTGAAATCGGCATTTCTGGAATAACCAGGCGATGCCATCTATCCACGCCTTGTTAGGTCTGAAATCAATTTGATCGGTGACAAGTTGGACATCTGGCTGGTTGAAACAGAGGGCCTTCGGCTAGGCACCACTCTGCCCTGTACTTTAATGCTTATGTTGATTGGACTTGCGCTTCAGTAACCACAATTGGGCTTCCTCCCATTTCAGCCGATCTCCTCTTTTTGTCGTGGTACATTCATTGCGTATATTTTGTGGATATCACTTTTCTTCAGAAAATCTTGAAAATTCCGGGCGATACACCCAATGGGTGTGCCCAAGGGGTGTCTGCCCTGTGTAGAGTATTTATTGCGTTGTCCTGAAGTAGTAACTTGATGTGACGGAGGGGTGTAATCATTTGCCTAAGTAGTTGACTTGGGTCTAACAAGTGTCGTGTTACATGAAGCGGCGCTAGTTGCCTGACTCATTTTCAGGCGGCTTGAATTGCTTATTGAATTCTTGCAACTGTTCGGCGAGTGGGGTAGTAAGTGGACGGTCGCCCCTCGGCCCCTTTAAATAGCCCGCTTGCCCTGGCTGTTTTCTTCACTCGTCCTTGATCACTTGCTCTCTTCTTATTCTCCACTTCTGCACTTTCTGCACGGCCATGGGCAGAGGCAAGAGGGGCAAGGGATGGCCTCGCCACGTCGACGGCAAGCGCAAGCGTCCTCCAAGTCTGCCCTCGGAGGATTTTGGTGACTCAAAGTACTCTGAGGAAGCTTCCTCCGAGTATGATCGGTCGCCTGCTCTTGCATCCCTTATGGCGTCGTTCGAGACTCGGATGACTCCATGGGGTTGTCCATCGCGGCCCGAGCGTACTAGCGCTCCATCTAGCGCGCCGGGCTCGGTGGGTCGGATGACTCGGACGAGACCTCCTCAGAGGAGGTGGAGGACTCCTTTGACTCCGAGGAGTGGAGCGGCAGCAAGGGTGATGGCGACGAGGACGACGGCAGCAGCGATGACGACGACGGCAAGGGCGACGGTGACGGTGACGGCGAAGATGGCAACATCGAGGGCGATGGTGATAGCGACGATAAGGGCGACGGTAGTGGAAAAGGCGACGGCAAGGGCGACGGTGGTGATGGCGACGGGGATGGCGACGACGGCGGCAAGGGCGATGACGGCGGCAAGGGCGACGACGGCAATGGCAAGGCCTGCAGCATAATGCTGCTGATTTAAATATTAGTATAGGTAGCAGTAGTAGTAGTAAGTAGTAGTAGAATAAGGTACTATTAGTTAGTATTAGGTAGTAGTATAGCGTAGTGCAAGTAGTAGTGTAGTAAGTAGTAGTGTAGTGTAATATAATGTAATGACCAACGGGTGTAGAGGTCGACTCAGGATGAGTCGGTCTCAAATTTGTAATGATCTCCCTCTACAAATGAAAATGCAGTTCTTTGTAGGTCCACTATTGCACATTTTTGTTTGCGCATTCGGTGGCTCACTGGCATTTTGGTGGTAATGCCCGAGTGATGCTTGCGATCCCCACTTTTCCGAGTTATGGTCTGGCACCTTGCGGCCGACTTATCGAGCCAACCCATACTTCTGCTGACGTATCCTCTTGAATTCCGAATCCTAGTTCTCACTTTTTCCTCCGCCACTTTCCTATTTCCTGAGCTCTTCAGTCCACTCGCCTTTCTTGAGAGATTACGATGGCCCCCAAGAGGAAGAGACAGAGTGCTGCTATTCCGATTATCCTGCCAATCGATCCTAACATCCAACTTCCATTTGCCGACAACCACATGTCTATTATTTTCGAGGCTGACCTTCTGCACCTCATTGAAACTGGTGTTCTTCCGCCAAAAGAGTTGTGTTCCTGGCAAATCTGGCATGGGGTTACCGTTCCAACATAGGACACCCGCGAAGCTGTCATCTTCGTGCCATTTCTCATCCGTGGACTGGCCCTTCCAGCATCTCCCTTGTTTCGTGACCTTCTCGATTTTTATGCTTTGAATATTACACACTTAAACCCCAATTCTGTTCTTCAAATTGCTGTGTTTGTTCACCTCTACGAAGCTTTCCTTGGGATCCTTCCTCATTTTAGGCTTTGGAAGTATCTCTACCATTGTCGGCCTGGGATGGCTGGAGGACAGCATCAGCTTGTTGGTGGTGCTAGCCTAGAATTTCACAGAGGTAGGAAGGCCAAATATCTTGATATCCCTCTGAAGGACAGTATTAAGGGATGGCGCCTTGAGTGGTTTACCATGGAGAACCACAACATGTCCCTCCCCCCTCGATCGGGGAGGCAGCTTGATGTCCGAATGCCTAGCTGGACTGAGTCCCCCACTGATTCAGAGCTAGCTGAGTCCAGAGTGCTACTTGCCGAAATATGTGCGCTGAAAGACAGGGGCCTGACTACCAAGGCTGTTGTTGCTGATTTTGTTTTCAAAAACATCCAACCTCTGAAAGATAGATTTTATCCAGCTTATCAGTACACTGGGTTAATGACCCTACCCGAATTACCAATAGACGGATTCCTGACGAGGACCTGCTGAGCCGAATTGATTTGATGCTAAGGGGCAAGATTTCAAATGCTCCTGCTCCCTTATCCTATTCTGCCTGGAATCTACCTCTGCAGAGTTCCTTTTCTATATTCGTTTCCAACCCTCCTATTTAAGATGGCAGTCTGGGTCATAGAGTGCGACCCTCCTTAGAGGACATCGAGGCTCTAAATGCTCCATTCCAGAATCTTCCTGAAGCGGAGAGACAGACCCATTTCTAGATGCCGACTAGCACTGATGTGGCTAAGGTGAATGTTGTTCTCAATATGCTGGCTGGAGAATCGTACGACTCTGCCTGTACTGAGCCGATGACTGTTGCGATTGGACAGGACCTTGGTGAGGACGAAGGAGTTCAGAGTCCTGAAAGTGTTCATCGCAACTGGTCGCGTCGGACAAGCCATCCAGCCGCGCCTGCCGAGGGAAAGAAGAGAAAGAAAAGACTTTGGCGGTTATCATGCTTGGATCAAGATGCTAATCCTTTGACATCACTCCTCAATGGTGGCCTGGCGAGCACCACCCTCGAGAATGATATTGGAGGTTGTGATGATGCCAGAGTTGGTAGTCGCGTGCTTGATGAGAATGAAGAGGAGCTAGAAGAAGAAGTTCCCTTGATTCACAAGAACAACTGCAACAGCAGGAGCAGTGATATCTCGATGCAGGCTTTATCAGGACTTGTTATCCTCGAGGGGTTGACAATGTCTGCCATTGATCATGCATTAGAAGAAATTATCCCTGAAAACCTTTTATCAGAGTCTCCTAAGGTTGAAAGTTCTATCGTCCATTCAGAGGTCCCGGGCGATGTCCCTTTGTCAGGTGATCCTATCGGGCAAGAGGTAACCCGGACAGTTTCTCACGCTTCGTTGACCTTGGAAGGCGGTCTAGCTCACAAGGACACGCTGTCGCTTGACGTTGCTGGTTAGAGTCACCTGGCTTCTTTGGGTACGAATGAGGGTGCTTCAGCTTCGGAGGGTGCCGCTAAGGATGATTCAGCCCCCGAGGTTGGTGTTGAGGGCAACCCAGCCCCCGAGGGTGGTTCTGAAGACAGCCCAGCCCCAATGATGCCAAGCCAGGCTCATCTTTGGCCACTTCTATGGATGTTCACGTTGGATCACCACTGGCTCAATCTGAGGAACCCATGGTGACAAATTTATCTACTGCTCTTGTCGGTCTGGTCACCTTAGAGGCTAGTGACCCGGATGATGGGAATCCGCCGCCAGCTGATGGAGCTGAGGTCTCCCCGAGTGATGCTCTCAACATTGTCCCTGTCAATGCCCCATCAACCAGCTATGCATCAACGCTTCCAGCTCTAGGACTTCCTTTATTTATCCCCAATCTCCAGGTGAGCCGACCTTTTCTTCTTATTATTCACGTTGGCAAACGGGTTCTCTTGCTAATTTTTGAAATTGCAGAATGTCTTCAACTCTGTATCTGCCTAGCTAAAATCTTGTGGCATCCCTGTCCTCGACCAAGTTTTGTGTTTGATGCAATGGAACCCTCTACTGCTCTAGAGGCAAATAGATGATCTGAAGGCTCCGAACCTTGGTTAGTGAGTCTGCAATTTCTTTTTGCTGTTTATCGCTTTTCTTATCTCACATCCTGTGTTCTTTTCCTGCTGCTTCACCAGTTCTGACTCAGTGGTGCTCCGATGCTGAGGACAGGTATACCCAGAGCCAAGCTGATCTGAACTAGGTCTCTGCCTTCTTGGACAGCGCTCGGACCTTGAACTCTTCTTTGAATGCCAAGCTTGATTCAGAGAAGATGGCTCATGAGGTAAATTTTCCTGGCTACTTCTGCTTTGCTTTCTTTGCTTTGATGCTTAGTGCTTTTCTTGCTTGCAGGAGGAGAGACAGACGCTTCTTGCTTCTCGTGACAATCTGGACAGATTATATCGTGATGCCAGCAATTTCTTGACTATCCTGGAGAGGAGTCATCGCTTCACTATGTCGAACCTGGACCATCATCGGGATAAACTGAGGGCATCCCAGACTTAAGTGTCTCGACTCGGTAAGCTACTGTGTTCGAAGGATTCTGTCATCAAGGAGCTGCGTGCTTCAAAGAAACTTGTCACGCAAGAGTTGGAGGCCGCTCGCCTCAACATCAAGGCCTTAGAGGATGACCATGTTATCATGAAAGCGATGTGCGACACAGCCATGGACAAGGTTGTTCACGTCGGGCGAATCCTGATGAGGAGGCCTAGTGTTGTGGTGCCTAAAGACAATGTTGCCGATGTTCTTGCTGCACCTGCTGTCGTGAGCCGACCTTCTACTTCTGCTACTCCTGCAGCTGAGGCTTCCTGCAAAAATGCTCCTGCACAGTGATTTGCTCGGATGGAAACACTTTTCATTGAGTTAGTACTTTTTAGTGAAACAGTGTATCATGAATTTCACGCGCATGTAATTGTGCTACACTTGAACTGATTGCTCTGTTAGCAGGGCGTTGAAGCCACTCTCGAATATGTGAGCGGGATGCTTTTCTTTGAGGTGTTTCTGATTTGAGTTGATTGTTTCGTTAATAGGGTATAGTGATCACCCTAAGTCGTGTATGCATGAGCATGTCACACCAACTTAAGGCGTTTCCGACTTAAGTCGATTGCTCCATTAGTAGGATATAGTGATCACCCTAAATTGTGTAGGCGTGAGCATGTTGCATCGATTTGAGGTGTTTCCGACTCAAGTCGACTGCTCTGTTAGTAGGGTATCGTGATCAACCTAAGTTGTGTAGGCATGAGCACGTTGTGCTGACTTGAGATGTTTCTGACTCAAGTCGACTGCTCTGTTAGTAGGGTATAGTGATCACCCTAAGTTGTGTAAGCGTGAGCATGTCACGCTAACTTAAGGCGCTTCCAACTTAAGTCGACTGCTCCGTTAGTAGGGTATAGTGATCACCCTAAGTTGTGTAAGCGTGTGCATGTCGCGCCTTTTAAAGGTGCTTTCGACTTAAGTCGACTGCTTCGTTAGTAGGGTATAGTGATCACCCTCAGTTGTGTACGAGTGCTGTGCTGATTTCGAGTTGAGCCCGACCTTGGCCAATTGTTGATCAAGAATTTGTATGTCTTGGAACATGGAAGCTTTATTGATAATGAAACCTTCTGCTTACAAAGTACAACTCGTCCTCAAGAGTTTTGAGGCATTGCTATGGGTAGAATTTCCTAAGGTGCTCAATATTCCATGAATTCCCCACCTCGGTGCCGTCCATTTGAGTGAGCTGGTAGGATCCCGGTCGTGTAACCTCCGCGATGATGAATGGTCCTTCCCATGGTGGTGACAATTTGTGTCGTCCCTCCCCCGTCAGCACTCGATGGAGGACCAAGTCTCCCACTGCAAAGGATCGATGTTGTACTGCTTTGTCGTGATAGTGCCTCAGGGTCTACTGGTATCTGGCCGACTGAATGACCACATTTAGCCATTCTTCTTCTAGTACATTGATGTCCACCAGCCTGGTTGCTTCTTCTTCGGCTATGCTTTCGAATGTTAATCTAGGTGCTCCAAAGATCAGACCTACTGGTAACACTGCCTCCGATCCATACACCATGAAGAATGGGGTGTTTCTGTGTAAAGTTTGGCTCGGTTGGGTTCGCAGGCTCCAGACTACATATGGTAGTTCCCTGATCCATTTTCCTGCGAACTTCTCGCTCTTGTCAAACACCTTTTTCCTGAGTGCATCGATTATCATCCCGTTGGCTCTTTCCACCTACCCATTAGCTCTTCGGTGTGCCATTGATGCATACTTGATCTGGATGCTCCTCTACTCGCAGAAGTCAAAGAACTCTGAGCTGGTGAAATTAGATCACAGGTCTGTTAGGTATTCCAAACCTGAACATTATTTTCTGAATGAACTCCACTGCCTTTGCTGAGGTCAAAGAGGCGATGAGCTTGTATTCTATCCACTTTGTGAATTTGTCAATAGCAACTAGTATGTGTGTATACCCCCCTTGAGCTTTCTTGAAGGGCCCAATCATGTCCAGCCCCCAGCATGCAAATGGCCAGGTCATAGGAATAGTCTACAACTGTTGTGCGAGTAGATGCTGCTGCTTTGGTAAGAATTAGCACACCTCGCACTTCTGGACTAACTCGGCTACATCATTCTTCGTTGTTGGCTAGTAAAACCCGGACCTGAAAGCTTTTCCTACTAGAGTCTATGACGCTGCATGTACGCCACATTGTCTGGCATGAATCTCATCTAGCAGCTAATTCCCAATAGCCGAGTGAATGTACTTCATGAGGACTCCTCCCGCACCTCTTCTATACAGCAGGCCCCCTATAATGGTATAGTGGACCGACTGTCTCGCGATACGCTCCACCGCAGCCTTGTTATCTAGTTCTTCCTCATTTTTTATGTATCTGATGATTTGCTCTCTCTAGTCATTGGGATCTGCCTCTGCCTAACTCAGAACATGGCATTCCTCCATCTGATCTATGGCGACACTCGGTTGCTATATTTCTTGGATGAAAACCCCAGGTGGAACTTGGGCTCGACTGGATCCCAGCTTTGATAGTGTGTCAGCCGGTGCATTGTGATCCCTTTCCACGTGGTGGAAATCTAATCCTTCGAATTTGTCCTCCAGCTTCCGTACCGCTGCGCAATATTTGTTCATTGAATTGGTCGAGCAATCCCAGTCTTTGTTTACTTGGCTTATGACCACCAATGAATTGCCATACACCATTAATCTCTTGATGCTGAGTGAAACAGCGATGCTTAGTCCATGGACCAGTGCTTCATACTCTGCGGCGTTATTGGATGCTGGAAATAAGACTGGAGCACATACTTGAGTTGTTCACCTCCGGGAGCCAAAATGAGAACCCCTACCCCTGCTCCTTGGAGTCTCATCGAGCCATCGAAGTACATCCTCCATATTTCAGTGACTTATGGTCTTTCCGGACCTGGTGCTCAGTCCACACTAATATGAAGTCGACCAGTGCCTGAGTTTTTATCGTCGTGCGGGGTCGGAACTCTATCATGAGCTCCGAGCTCACACGCCCACTTGGACATTCTCCCAACAACTTCCTTGTTGTGAAGGATATCTCCTATTGGAAATCCTGTAACTACTATGAATTTATGGTTGTCAAAGTAGTTCCGGAGCTTGCGGGCGGTTAGAAGTACCGCATACAATAGCTTCTGAACTTGAGGGCACCTTATCTTTGAGGGTCCAAGGACTTCGCTAATAAAGTAAACCAGATGCTGCATTTGGTATGCGTGCCCTTCTTCTGCCCGCTCGACTACTAACGTCGTGCTTACCATGTGAGTCGTGCAGGAAATATATAGCAGCAGTTCTTCTGTCGGCTAACCAGGCGTAGCTCGGCGTGGTGGCTTAAGTACTAGCGGAGTGGTCAAGAACTTCTTCAGCGCATCTAAAGCCTCCTGTGCTTCTGTGGTCCACTGAAATTTGTCTACCTTCTTCAGCAATTTATAGAATGATATTCCTTTCTCGCCTAGCCTTGATATGAATCTGCTTAGCGCTGCCATGCATCCAGTGAGCCTTTGTAACTTCTTTTGTGACCGTGGCAGTTCCATCCTCATGAAGGCCTCAATCTTTTCTGTATTTGCTTCTATTCCCCCATGACTGAAAATAAACCCAAGTAGCTTTCCAGCTGGAACTCCGAATACGCATTGTTCTGGGTTTAGATTCCATCGGTAGTGTCTCAAGCTGTTGAAGACTTGTTGTAGATTCTCGATAAAGTTTTCTGAGTTCTCTGTTATGATAACCACATCGTCAACATAAGCCTCCACTCACTTGCCCCAGTGATCGGCTAAGCATGTTTGGATGGCCCTTTGGTAAGTCGCTCTAGCGTTCTTGAGGTCGAACGACATGGAGGTATAGCAAAAGGCTCCAAATGGTGTGATGAATACAGTTTTTTCCTCATCCTCCTTTGCTAGACTGATCTGATGATACCCGGAGTAGCAGTATAGGAAGGAGAGCATAGAGTAGTCAGCGGTCGAATTAACTACCTAATCTATCATGAGGAGTCCAAAGGGATCCTTCGGGCAGTGCTTGTTGAGATCGGTATAGTCGACGCACATGCGCCAATCAACTTTATTCTTTTTGAGTACAAGAATGGGGTTGCTAGACACTTTGGGTGCAGTACCTCTCTAATGAATCCTGTCGAAACTAGGCGAGCTAACTCTGCACGAATGGTTTCTCTCTTATCGGGCGTCAAACGATGCAGCTTTTGCCGAATCAGTCTCGCCTGAAGATATACTTTAAGTTTGTGCTCGGCTAGTTCTCTCGGGACTCCCAGCATGTCCGCAGGTTGCCATGCGATTACATCCTGATTGTCTTGCAGGAACTGGGCGAGCACGCTTTCCAATTTGTTATCAAGGCTGGAACTAATGATTGCAGTCTTGCATTCATCAGAGAATCCCAGATTAATTCTTTTAGTTTCTTCAGTCGGCCGCATAGAGGTCGCAGACTGAGCTTCATTTGAGGGGATCGTGAGATTTTCATCCTCCAGCCTACCGCTCGCGTGTGTGGGAAGGGTTACCGGGGGCCCGGCGGTGACAATCGTTTGGATGGTGCCCCAAAAGCATTCCGTGGCGCCTTGGAAGTCGGCGCGCAAGGTGATAATCCCCTATGGTCCTGGCATCTTGAGTATCATGTACGAGTAGTGCGGAATAGCCATGAATTCGCTAGTTCTGGTCTTCCAATGATGGCGTTGTATCCGCAGTCGAAGCGCACCACCTCGAACCTCAAGAACTCTATCCTTAGTTCTCTGGGGTTCCAAAGGTGATGGATAGGTACATGTATCCGAGCGAGTACTCCCCTTCGGTCGACACGATGCTGAAGAAGGGAGTATCTAACTCAGTGAGGTCTTTGATGGTGACCCCTAGGGTCTGGAGCGTTCGGGGGAAGGTGACGTTGATGCTGCTTCCCCTGTCCACCAATACTTTCTTTACCCGGCTTTCTTGGATCACCGGATCAATGAGCAGCGGATATTTGCCAGGGTGATAAAAGTTAAGCCATTGATTAGCTCGGCTGAAGGTTATCACGTGCTCTGACCATCGGTAAGGGGTCAGAGCACTGGTCGTGGCCACTAGGACCTGCCGATTATTGAGCTTTTGTTGTCTCCTATTTTCTTGTGCCCTATGGCCTCCGAAGATAACGTTGACCTACCTGTCAACGTGCGGGAAAGCTCCTCCTCTCCCCTCTTCCTACTGCTGAGGCTGCATGGGCTCGCCAGGCTCTCCTCACAGCAGGGGAGGTGGTAGCGGCTGGAACGGTCGGCCATGCCCGACGGAATGTTTGAAGTCCCTGCAGTTCCGCAGCTTGTGAGGCATGTCCTTGTGGTACGGACACTGGGAGTCGAGGATTTCGTCCAGTGTCCACACTCCTCTGTGGGGTACACCGCGGGCTCGAGCGGTAGGCGGTCCGGTGGTTTGCACCTCCTCGCGAGGCCTTTTTTCCTAGAGCTTGTCCTGCTGCTGGTTCGTATCCCATCGTGGCACGAGTGGCGTGGATTTTGTGCCTCCGATGAGGTCCTAGGCCCGCTCATCCGCGGTGATGTAGATGTCCTCCTCCCGAAGCAATTGTTTGGAGGTGGTTGTCGCCTTTTGGAGTATGGCTCGGATGAAGGCCGAGTCGTTGGATCCCTGATAGAAGTCTTCAATTACAGGTGCCTCAGTGACTTTGGGGATGTGGTTCCTCATTGTTTGACATCTTTTGAGGAACGATCGGAGGGTCTCATTGTTTTGGCGCCTAATGGATTTGAGGTCCCATGATTGCGCTAGCTTAACAGAGAGAGACTGGAAATTCACGATAAACCGGTGACTGAAGTCACCCCAATCGTCGATGCAGTGCCGAGGTAGGTGTCGGAGCCACTACAGTGTGTCTTGCCCTAGGACAATGGGCAAGTATGCCATCATGACGTCCTCTGTTGCCCTAGCAGCCCGAGCGGCGGTTGTATAGACGGCCAACCAGCCTTCCGGGTCTTGCTGAGGCTCGTATTTGTCGACGTTAGAGACCTTGAAGTTGAGAGGCCATTGGATGGCCCGGAGACGCGGAGTAAGCGCGGAAACTCCGCACGTATCCTCCTGCCAATGTTCGTGTCGTCGATCCTAGGGAGGGGAGTCAATAGTAGGTCATCTTGACCGTCCCCGGAACGAGCCACTGGTTGAAGCCGCCACCGACTCAAGTCGGGTGGCATGACTTCGTGCCAGTACTCCGTGATCTCGGTCGTACTCCTCCCGGTGTCTTATCTCATTTTCATGTCGTCGGTCTTGCCAAGCGTTGATGGTGCTTCGCGCATCTCATAGGCTGTTGATGGCGTGACGCAGATCGTTTGCAGGATCAGCGAGGGGTAGAAGCTGATTAGCTGCCTGAGTAAGGAGCCGCTGGTAACCTTCCACGTCTAGGGTTTGTGTGAGGCCGTCGGCTATCTGTGCTAGTACTCCTCCAACTTCACTTGGCGTGTTTAGTGCCCGAGCGAAATCAGGGTACAGGTTTCGAGTGAGGAGAGGGTTTTCTCGCCGGAGCCTAGCATCTTGTTTGGCTAGCTCTCGTTCCCAGTCTTGAGCCTGCTGGCGATTGCGGCGGTGGGAGTTACGCCTTTCTCGGTGTACTCGTTCGTCTGGAGTTTCTCCCACTTTCGAGGCTTCGTCTCGGGACACGGGCTGTGCCAGATCCCGTTCCCCGGCTTCATGATGTCGCCGCACGTTCCGATGGCTGTTTCTCCGTTGTCGGGCGTCACGCTGGGGAGGCTCCTCCCCTTGCATGGTAGGCTCATCGTTAGAGATGGGCGCTGACTCCAATCTCCCATGGATGAAGAGAATGTCAGGGTAGAAAGGAGCCGGCACGACGGTGTTCTTCTTCCTGTCCTCCTTTGACGGCGGAGGTATCGGAAAGGTGGCTTGACATGTTCTCCTTTCCTAACTGGGGATGTTTATTTCCTTCTTCTGAGTGATCTATGTCCACTCCTTAGTGGGCGAGGTGGACAATGGAGTTTTTTGGGTAAGAAAAACCCCGACCGACCAATCTTTCTTCTATCGAGGGCTCCTGAATCCCGGTCCACGAGGGATCATCTTCCCCTAAGCTGCAAGCGGGGGCGCTGTCCGTAGTCTCGCTTTGGCTTCTCTCGGGACTCCCGAGGAAGGCTTCTTCTCGGGTGGGTCTGCTAAGCGGTGTAGAGTCCCTTCTTTGTCTGCTATACAGGAGATGCTTCCGAAGCGAAACATCGCCCCTGGCTGAGAGTGATCTTGTTCTTGAAGGTGACGGCCATGGAGCTAACTTTGATCAACGACACACCCCCTACCTGGCGCGCCAGCTGTCGGTGTCTAGTGTCCAACCACACACTCGGGGATACCTTCGTTGTGCTTTTGGGTAGGACGATGTTGCTGATCGTAGCTCGATGGTTTGTGCTAGGAGCATAAGAGAGTGAAAGAGAGAGAGAAAGTAAGAGAGAGAGAGATAGGCGATTTTCTATAGGTTCGGGCGGCTTTGAAAGGCGAATACCCTACTTCCTATGCCGGCTTTGTATGTGTGGTGTGTTACAAGTGGCGTCTCCTGAATGGAGAGGTGCTCATGAGATGAAAATGATGGGGTCCCCCCTAGGCCTTATATACACGACCGTGGGACACTCTCTGCGCACATGATGATCACATTCTTCCAACATATCTCCTAGCTAATAGCGAACTAACTTAGCTTATCTTAAGGAAAACCCGATGGCTTCATCCCGATCTATCTCCGGTGTTTGAGGGCATCGGGCGCGGGAAAGATGGACGGTTCCCTTAAGATGACGCATAATCCGCGGACGATCCAGGCACGAGCCCATTGCCTTCTTGGGTTGGCTCATTTCAATTGTAGTCTTTGCGTGGCCCACGAGCAGACGACCTTGCGGGGCGACTGGTTTGTGGCCCCACATAAGGGTTTTCGCCTTCTAGTGGACCCAGGAGATATCTGTTCCCCACACCTGTGCCCAAATCCTAACCTAGAATACCCCTACCCCCTCACCAAAGTTTATACCTGTCTCAGTGCACAGAATTATCCCCCCTGCGGCGGGGATTGCTCGCTGGAGCACCCTCCGGTCTGCCCTGGACCCCACTCTGTTGTCTACCCGCCCTCAATCCCGTTCTCATGACTGAAGCTTCACCATAGTGTTCGTTGAGTTCTCCCCAACGGCCCTGGCCTGCCCGGACAGTCTGAGAACCCCTAGATCACTGGCCCACCTCAACTCCGGTGCTTGTGCCACTGTAGGCACTAGCGGCGCCGCCCCGGTGAAAGTCGCCTAGAGGGGGGTGGAATAGGGCGAAACTAAAAATTACAAACTTTAAGCACAACTACAAGCCGGGTTAGCGTTAGAAATAAATGTGAGTCCGAAAGAGAGGGCGAAAACAAATCACAAGCAAATAAGGTGGATGACACGGTGATTTGTTTTACCGAGGTTCGGTTCTTGCAAACCTACTCCCCGTTGAGGTGGTCACAAAGACCGGGTCACTTTCAACCCTTTCCCTCTCTCAAACGGTCACTTAGACCGAGTGAGCTTCTCTTCTCAATCAAACGGGACACTAAGTCCCCACAAGGACCACCACATAATTGGTGTCTCTTGTTTTGGTTACAATTGAGTTGAACACAAGAAAGAAGGAAGAAGAAAAGCAATCCAAGCGCAAGAGCTCAAATGAACACAAGTCACTCTCTCACTAGTCACTAATTGATTGGAATTATCTTTGGACTTGGGAGAGGATTTGATCTCTTTGGTTGTGTCTTGTATTGAATGCTATAGCTCTTGTATGAGGTGAGAATGCTGAAAACTTGGATGCAATGACTGGTGGGTGGTTGGGGGTATATATAGCCCCAACCACCAGAGTAGCCGTTGGTGGAGGCTGCTGTCGCATGGCGCACCGAACAGTCCGGTGCGCCAGCCACGTCACCCGGTCTTTAGGGTTCGACCGTTGGAGCTCTGACTTGAGGGGCCACCGGACAGTCCAGTGGTGCACCAGACAGGTCCTATAGACTGTCCGGTGCGCCATCTGGCGCCTGCTCTGAATTCTGCGAGCGCAGGCGCGCACTGTAGTGCATTTAATTCCTCTGCAGACGACCGTTGGAGCGAAGTAGTCGTTGCTCCGCTGGCACACCGGACAGTCTGGTGCTACACCGGATAGTCCGGTGAATTATAGCGGAGCGACTCCCAGAATTCCCGAAGGTGGCAAGTTCGAAGTTGGATTTCCTGGTGCACCGGACACTGTCCGATGGTGCACCGGACACCGTCCGGTGGCACACCGGACAGTCCGGTGCGCCAGACCAGGGCACGCTTCGGTTGTCTTTTGCTCCCATTGTTTGAACCCTTTTTTTTGACTTGTATTGGTTTGTTGTGAACCTTTGGCACCTGTAGAACTCATAATCTAGAGCAAACTAGTTAGTCCAATAATTTGTGTTGGGCAATTCAACCACCAAAATTTATATTGGAAAAGGTTTGACCCTATTTCCCCTTCAATCTCCCCCTTTTTGGTGATTGATGCCAACACAAACCAAAGCAAATATAAAAGTGCAGAATTGAACTAGTTTGCATAATGTAAGTGCAAGGGTTGCTTGGAATTGAAACCAATATACTTATTTCAAATAGATGTGCATGGATGGTTTTTCATCTTATTAAAATTTTTGGACCACATTTGCACCACGGGTTTTTTTTGCAGATTCTTTGTAAAAGTCTTTTCAAAAACCTTTTGCAAATAGTCAAAGGTACATGAATAAGATTGAAGAAAGCATTTTCAAGATTTGAAATTTTCTCCCCCTGTCTCAAATGCTTTTCCTTTGACTCAAAACAAAACTCCCCCTAAATAAAATTCTCCTCTTAGTGTTCAAGAGGGTTTTGCAAGTTTTGAAGATACTACTTTCTCCTCTTTTTGAACACAATAAGGTATCAATTTGAAAACTTCATTTTTAAATGTGGTGGTGGTCTTCATTTTTAAATTTGGTGGTGGTGCGGTCCTTTTGCTTTGGGCTCATACATTCTCCGCCTTTGGCATGAATCGCCAAAAACGGATACTTGTGAGTGAGATATAAGCCCGTTCTTAAACTATCTCCCCCTTTGGCAAACAAAAATATGAGTGAAGATTATACCAAAGTGGAGAACGATGCGGAGTACCGGCAAATATAATTGGAGTTGAGTGGAAGCGCCTTCTATGCCGAATACTCCATTTTCCTTTCAATATCTATGACTAAGCATAAGATGACACTTGAAAACACATTAGTCATAGACATAAGAGAGATATGATCAAAGGTATAAAAATGAGCTATGTGAGCAAAGAATCAATCAAAATTTCTAGAATCAAGAATATTTAGCTCATTCCTAAGTTTGGTAAAGGATTGCTCATCTAAAGGCTTGGTAAAGATGTCGGCTAATTGATCTTTGGTGTTTATATAGGCTATCTCGATATCCCCCTTTTGTCGGTGATCTCTCAGAAAGTGATACCGAATGGCTATGTGCTTAGTGCGGTTGTGTTCAACGGGATTATCCGCCATGCGGATTGCACTCTCATTGTCACATAGGACAGGGACTTTGCTAAACTTGTAGCCATAGTCCCTGAGGGTTTGCCTCATCCAAAGCAATTGCGCGCAACAATGGCCTGCGGCAATGTACTCGACTTCGGCGGTAGAAAGAGCTACTGAGTTTTGTTTCTTTGAGGCCAAAGACACCAGGGATCTTCCCAGAAACTGACAAGTCCCTGATGTGCTCTTCCTATTAATCTTACACCCTGCCCAATCAGCATCGGAATATCCTAATAAATCAAATGAGGATTCCTTGGGGTACCAAAGACCAAACTTAGGTGTATGAACTAAGTATCTCAAGATTTGCTTCACGGCCCTAAGGTGAACTTCCTTAGGGTTAGCTTGGAACCTTGCACACATGCATAAGGAAAGCATAATGTCCGGTCGAGATGCACATAAATAGAGTAAAGAACCTATCATCGACCGGTATACCTTTTGATCTACGGATTTACCTCCTGTGTCGAGGTCGAGATGCCCATTGGTTCCCATGGGTGTCTTGATGGGCTTGGCATCCTTCATTCCAAACTTGGTGAGAATATCTTGAATATACTTTGTTTGGCTGATGAAGGTGCCCTCTTGGAGTTGCTTGACTTGAAATCCTAAGAAATACTTCAACTCCCCCATCATAGAGATCTCGAATTTTTGAATCATGATCCTACTAAACTCTTCACAAATAGATTTGTTAGTAGACCCAAATATGATATCATCAACATAAATTTGGCATACAAACAAATCATTCTCAATGGTTTTAGTGAATAAAGTAGGATCGGCCTTTCCGACTTTGAAGCCATTAGTGATAAGAAAATCTCTTAGGCATTCATACCATGCTCTTGGGGCTTGCTTGAGCCCATAAAGCGCCTTAGAGAGTTTGTAAACATGGTTAGGATACTCACTATCTTCAAAGCTGGGAGGTTGCTCAACATAGACCTCTTCCTTCATAGGTCCGTTGAGGAAGGCACTCTTCACATCCATTTCGTAAAGCTTAATGTCATGGTGAGTAGCATAGGCAAGTAATATTCGAATTGATTCAAGCCTAGCTACGGGTGCATATGTTTCACCGAAATCCAAACCTTCGACTTGTGAATACCCTTTGGCCACAAGTCGTGCCTTGTTCCTTGTCACCACATCATGCTCATCTTGTTTGTTGTGGAAGACCCACTTGGTTCCTACAACATTTTGGTTAGGATGTGGAACTAAATGTCATACCTCATTCCTCTTGAAGTTGTTGAGCTGCTCTTGCATCGCCAGCACCCAATCTGAATCTTGAAGTGCTTCCTCTACCCTGTGTGGCTCAATAGAGGAAACAAAAGAGTAATGTTCACAGAAATGAGCAACGTGAGATCGAGTGGTTACCCCCTTATGAATATCTCCTAGGATTGTGTTCACGGGGTGATCTTGTTGGATTGCTTGGTGGACTCTTGGGTGTGGCGGTCTTGGAACGTGCTCATCCTCCTTGTCTTGATCATTTGCATCTCCCCCTTGATCATTGCCATCGTCTTGAGGTGGCTCATCTTCTTGATCTTCTTCTGCATCATCTTGAGCCTCATCCTCATCTTGAGTTGGTGGGGATGCTTGCATGGAGGAAGATGGTTGATCTTGTGCTTGAATGGGCTCTTCGGATTCCTTAGGACACATATCCCAAATGGACATGTTCCTTAGCGCGATGCACAGAGCTTCTTCATCATCTAATTCATCAAGATCAACTTGCTCCACTTGGGAGCCGTTAGTCTCATCAAACACAATGTCACAAGAAACTTCAACTAGTCTAGTGGACTTGTTAAAGACTCTATATGCCCTTGTGTTTGAATCATACCCTAGTAAAAAGCCTTCTACATCCTTAGGAGCAAATTTGGATTTTCTACCTCTTTTAACAAGAATAAAGCATTTGCTACCAAAGACTCTAAAATATGAAACATTTGGCTTTTTACCGGTGAGGAGTTCGTATGATGTCTTCTTGAGGATTCGGTGTAGATACAACCGGTTGATGGCGTAGCAAGCGGTGTTGACCGCCTCGGCCCAAAACTGATCCGAAGTCTTGTACTCATCAAGCATGGTCCTTGCCATGTCCAATAGAGTTCTATTCTTCCTCTCCACTACACCATTTTGTTGTGGCATGTAGGGAGAAGAGAACTCATGCTTGATGCCCTCCTCCTCAAAAAAGCCTTCTATTTGTGAGTTCTTGAACTCCGTTCCATTGTCGCTTCTTATCTTCTTAATCCTCAAGTCGAACTCATTTTGAGCCCGTCTCAAGAATCCTTTCCAAGTTTCTTGGGTTTGAGATTTATCCTGTAAAAAGAATACCCAAGTGAAGCGAGAATAATCATCCACAATAACAAGACAGTACTTACTCCCGTCGATGCTTATGTAAGCGATCGGGCCGAATAGGTCCATGTGGAGGAGCTCGAGTGGCCTGTCAATTGTCACGATGTTCTTGTTTGGATGATGAACACCAACTTGCTTCCCTGCTTGGCATGCGCTACAAATCCTGTCTTTCTCAAAATGCACATTTGTTAGTCCTAAAATGTGCTCTCCCTTTAGAAGCTTGTGAAGATTCTTTATTCCAACGTGGGCTAGTCGGCGATGCCAGAGCCAACCCATGTTAGTCTTAGCGATTAAGCAAGTATCGAGTTCAGCTCTATTGAAATCAACTAAGTATAGCTGACCCTCTAATACTCCCTTAAAAGCTACTGAATCATCACTTCTTCTAAAGACAGTAACACCTGTATCCGTAAAAACACAGTTGTAGCCCATTTTACATAATTGGGAAACAGAAAGCAAGTTGTACTAAAGAATCTACAAGAAAAACATTGGAAATAGAATGGTCAGGTGATATAGCAATTTTACCCAATCCTTTGACCAAACCTTGATTTCCATCCCCGAATGTGATAGCTCGTTGGGGATCTTGGTTTTTCTCGTAGGAGGAGAACATCTTTTTCTCCCCAGTCATATAGTTTGTGCACCCGCTGTCGATAATCCAACTTGAGCCCTAGGATGCATAAACCTAGAAAACAGATTTAGTTCTTGATTTTAGGTACCCAAACAGTTTTGGGTCCTTTGACATTAGATACAAGAACCTTGGGTACCCAAACACAAGTTTTTGATCCCTTGTGTTTGCCCCCAATATACTTGGCAACTACCTTGCCGGATTTGTTAGTTAGCACATAAGAAGCATCAAAAGTTCTAAATGAAACATTATGATCATTTGATGCTTTAGCATGGGTTGATTGCCTAGAGCTGGATGCCTCACTCTTATACATAAAAGCATGATTAGGGCCAGAGTGAGACTTCCTAGAGTGAATTCTCCTAATTTTGTGTTCGGGATAACCGACAGGGTATAAAATGTAACCCTCGTTATCCTGAACCATGGGAGCCTTGCCCTTAACAAAATTAGACAATCGTTTAGGCGGGGCATTAAGCTTGACATTGTCTCCCTGTTGGAAGCCAATGCCATCCTTAATACCTGGACGTCTCCCACTATAGAGCATCCTTCTAGCAAATTTAAATTTCTCATTTTCTAAGTCATGCTCATTAATTTTGGCACTAAGTTGAGCTATGTGATCATTTTGTTGTTTGATTAAGGCTAGGTGATCATGAATAGCATCAACATTAATATCTCTACATCTAGTACAAATAGTAACATGCTCAACGGAAGATGTAGAGGGTTTGCAAGTATTTAATTCAACAATCTTAGCATGCAATATATCATTCTCATCTCTAAGATTGGAAATAGAAGCATTGCAAACATCTAAATCTTTAGCTTTAGCAATTAATTTTTCATTTTCAATTTTAAGGCTAGAAAGAGAAGCATTCAATTTGTCAATCTTATCAATTAAGTTGGCATTATCATTTCTAAGACTAACAATTGAATTATCACAATCATCAAGCTTCCCAATCTTAGCAATTAAATTGGCATTCTCATTTCTAAGGTTGGAAATAATATCATGGCAAGTGCTTAGCTCATTAGTTAATTTTTCACATTTTTCTACTTCTAGAGCATAAGCATTTTTCACCTTAACATGCTTTTTGTTTTCTTTAATTAGGAAGTCCTCTTGGCTATCCAAGAGTTCATCCTTATCATGGATAGCACTAATTAATTCATTTAATTTTTCTTTTTGTTGCATGTTTAATTTGGCAAAAAGAGTAAACAAGTCATCCTCATTATCACTAGAATTAGCCTCATCGCTAGATGTTGCATATTTAGTTGAGGATTTTGATTTCACCTTCTTCCTTTTGCCGTCCTTTGCCATGAGGCACTTGTGGCCGATGTTGGGGAAGAGGAGCCCTTTGTTGACGGCGATGTTGGTGGCGTCCTCGTCGGAGGAGTCGGTGGAGCTCTCGTTGGAGTCCCACTCCCAGCAAACATGGGCATCGCCGCCCTTCTTCTTGTAGTATCTCTTCTTTTCTCTCCTCTTTCCCTTCTTGTCGTCGCCCTTGTCACTGTCACTAGATAATGGACATTTAGCAATGAAATGACCGGGCTTACCACACTTGTAGCACACCTTCTTGGAACGGGGCTTGTAATCTTTCCCCTTCCTTTGTTTGAGGATTTGACGAAAGCTCTTGATGATGAGCGCCATCTCCTCATTGTCGAGCTTGGAGGCGTTGATGGGGATTCTACTTGGAGTAGAATCTTCTTTCTTCTCCTCCGTTGCTTTGAATGCAACGGGTTGTGCTTCGGGTACGGAGGAGGATGCGCCTTGCTCGATGATCTTTTTGGAGCCTTTGATCATTAGTTCAAAGCTCACAAATTTACCTATCACTTCCTCGGGAGACATTAGTTTGTATCTATGATCACCATGAATTAATTGTACTTGAGTAGGATTAAGAAAAACTAGTGATCTTAGAATAACCTTGACCATTTCATGGTCATCCCACTTTGTGCTCCCGAGGTTGCGCATTTGGTTCACCAAGGTCTTGAGCCGGTTGTACATTGCTTGTGGCTCCTCCCCTTGGTGAAGCATGAATCGACCGAGCTCCCCCTCGATCGTCTCCCTTTTGGTGATCTTGGTCACCTCATCTCCTTCGTGCGCCGTTTTGAGTACGTCCCAAATCTCTTTGGCGCTCTTCAATCCTTGCACCTTGTTATACTCCTCTCAACTTAGAGAGGCGAGGAGTATTGTGGTGGCTTGTGAGTTGAAGTGCCAGATTTGGGCAACTTCGTCTGAATCATAGTCCTCATCCCCTACGGATGGTACCTGCACACCAAACTCAACAACGTTCCAAATAGTAGTGTGGAGTGAGGTTAGGTGATGCCTCATTTTGTCACTCCACATGTTATAATCTTCACCGTCGAAAACCGGTGGTTTGCCTAATGGAACGGAAAGTAATGGAGTACGTTTAGAAATGCGAGGGTAGTGTAGGGGAATTTTACTAAACTTCTTGCGCTCATGGCGCTGAGAAGTTACGGACGGCGTGTCGGAGCCAGAGGTGGATGGCGATGAAGAGTCGGTCTCGTAGTAGACCACCTTCCTCATCTTCTTTTTCTTTTCGCCACTCTGATGCGACTTGTGTGAAGGGGATTCCTTCCCCTTGTTGTGGGACTCTCCCGATGGAGCCTTCCCGTGGCTTGTAACGGGCTTGTCACTGGTCACCATCTCCTTCTTAGCGTGGTCTTCCGACATCACTTCGAGCGGTTAGGCTCTAATGAAGCACCGGGCTCTGATACCAATTGAAAGTCGCCTAGAGGAGGGGTGAATAGGGCGAAACTGAAAATTACAAACTTTAAGCACAACTACAAGTCGGGTTAGCGTTAGAAATAAATGTGAGTCAGAAAGAGAGGGCGAAAACAAATCACAAGCAAATAAGGTGGATGACACGGTGATTTGTTTTACCGAGGTTCGGTTCTTGCAAACCTACTCCCCGTTGAGGTGGTCACAAAGACCGGGTCTCTTTCAACCCTTTCCCTCTCTCAAACGGTCACTTAGACCGAGTGAGCTTCTCTTCTCAATCAAACAGGACACTAAGTCCCCACAAGGACCACCACACAATTGGTGTCTCTTGTCTTTGTTACAATTAAGTTGAACACAAGAAAGAAGGAAGAAGAAAAGCAATCCAAGCGCAAGAGCTCAAATGAACACAAGTCACTCTCTCACTAGTCACTAATTGATTGGAATTATCTTTGGACTTGGGAGAGGATTTGATCTCTTTGGTTGTGTCTTGTATTGATTGCTATAACTCTTGTATGAGGTGAGAATGCTGAAAACTTGGATGCAATGACTGGTGGGTGGTTGGGGGTATTTATAGCCCCAACCACCAAAGTAGCCGTTGGTGGAGGCTACTGTCGCATGGCGCACCGGACAGTCCGGTGCGCCACCGGACACGGTCCGGTGCGCCAGCCACGTCACCCGGTCGTTAGGGTTCGACCGTTGGAGCTCTGACTTGAGGGGCCACCGGAAAGTCCGGTGGTGCACCGGATAGGTCCTGTAGACTGTCCGGTGCGCCTTCTGGCGCCTGCTGTGACTTCTGCGCGCGCAGGCGCGCATTGTAGCGCATTTAATTCCTCTGCAGACGACCGTTGGCGCGAAGTAGCCGTTGCTCCGCTGGCACACCGGACAGTCCGATGAATTATAGCAGAGCGACTCCTAGAATTCCCGAAGGTGGCAAGTTTGAAGTTGGATTTCCTGGTGCAACGGACACTGTCCGGTGGCACACCGGACAGTCCGGTGCGCCAGACGAGGGCACACTTCGGTTGTCTTTTGCTCCATTTGTTTGAACCCTTTCTTTTGAGTTGTATTGGTTTGTTGTGAACCTTTGGCACCTGTAGAACTCGTAATCTAGAGCAAACTAGTTAGTCCAATAATTTGTGTTGGGCAATTCAACTACCAAAATTTATATTGGAAAATGTTTGACCCTATTTCCCTTTCACCCGGGCCAGCCAAAACTGTTAAACCCCTGGACGCCCGATCTTGGCCGCCCACCCCAGATCTGATGGCCCAGATCGTAGGATGCCGATTCACGTTAGTTCGGTAAACTGGAACCCTTGATTTCCCATCCAATGGGTTTGCGCCCGCACCCTCAGCAATACACTGGCCCATGGGCTCCGCACGTCGGTGTCGCGCCCCACCCTAGGTCCACCTGTCAGGCGCCCGTGCCCAGTGCGCTCGCGTGCCCGCCCTGCCGGTCTAATCTCAGCCGTTGATCCGAGATCCAGCGGCTGAGAGAGCCCGTTACCCTTTTGTTTCGTATTTTTGTAAAAGAAACCCTTGGTTCCTTGGAATTAGAACCCTCAGTCTAGTTTTCTTTCAGCCGAGTCCCTGTTCTCTTGCAGAGAGACCCCTGGACTTTATTTTAATCACAGAAATAGGTTTAATTTAGTTTTTTTTTGAATTCCAAAGCTTGTAAATTTCATAACTTTTGCATATGAACTCCAAATTCGATGGTTCAAATTGCAGAAAGTTCGTAATGTTATTCTCTATTTGTTTAAATTATGTTCATTCACTGTTTTCATGTCTCAATTTTATGGTTAGTCTCTAGGTTAATGTAAAGTGATAGAATATTTATTAAAGGGTGTCTGTACTTTTCTACTGAGCCTGTGTTTGATCTATTGCTTATGTTTGGTGTACTATTCTTTTGTTATTCCCCAATTGTGTTGAATGAATGATTGCTTTGTGTAGACAACGAGCAGTCTGTGGTTCCTGAGTGTGTTGCAGGAGACTTCCCTGAGCAGCAACCTGGTGAAGGCAAGTGTCCTCTGACCCATTATGCCCTATTTATTTTATAATTCATTGTCTCGCTTACCATGATAAACCTAAGGATTTACAGTGTGTGTGGGCCGGCACCACTGTTGCGCTGCTAGCCCATTAGGGTTAGGGTTGAGTCTATATATTGTACTCGTTCTCTATGCAATACAACAATCCATTCTCTCCTACATGGTATCAGAGGATTAGGGTTAGGGTTTCTTATTCTTCCCACCCCACAACCGCCACCTCCTCCCAGCCGCCACCGGCTTCCGCGCCGCCACCCCGGGAGGCTCATCCAACCCTCCCGGGGTGGCCCTTCTCCCCTGCTCAGCAGCCGCCGGCCGCCTGCCTCTCCTCCCACTAGGCCGCGACCCTACGCCATCTCCCCCACCTGCCGGACCCCGTCCTACCGTGCCCGCACCACCAGAGTCCTCCCATCGCGCCCGCACGCTGGCCCGCCTCCACTAGGCCATGGACCACCTCCAGGACGCCAGCCCTTCTCCCCTGCTCAGTAGCCGCCGGCCCCAATGGCTCGGTTACAGCCGCCCGACATCGGCGTGGACGACCTCGGCGGCGCACAACACGGGGCCATGGCGCACGGTGCGGGCGTGGCGGCCTAGCCACGGCGCTTGGCGCGGGCGTGGCGGCCACGACGCGGGCGTGGCGGCCCAGCCACAGCGCACGGCGTGGGCGTGCTCCCCCACTCGGTGGATCCTTGGCGGCACGGCTGCCTGACGCGGGTGCAGGGAGCCCAGGCACACGAGTCATGGTGGCCCCATAGCGGCTCGGTTCCCAACAAGCGTGGGTGTGCGGCCCCCACTTGCTTGCAGCGCTCGACGGCGCGCCCCCCGGCGCGCGCGGGTGCCAGTGCGTGGCGTGGCAGCAGCCCAACCTCCGGCGCTTCGCGCACTACGGCCATGGCGAGAGCAGTGGCTCTGTCCAGGCGCTGGCGGCCGTGGGCGGCCGCGTCTTCTTTGCCATGCGCCCGCTGCCCTCGCTGCACGCCCAGCCTCACCCATGGGCGCCAGCGCGCCCTCCTCTGCCGCCACCGGGGCCCTACCCTTTCCTTCCAGCCGCCAGGCTTCTCTCCCAGCCTCTCTATCTTTCTAAACGCAGAGAGCTCCCTAGGTGCCATTCCTCCCTGCTCCCCATCCAGTTCTTTATTCGGACCACCCCTCTGGTCGCCAGCCTAGAGCCTCCCCATGGCATGGGTTCAC
This sequence comes from Zea luxurians, assembly GCA_029449295.1. Lineage (NCBI taxonomy): Eukaryota > Viridiplantae > Streptophyta > Magnoliopsida > Poales > Poaceae > Zea > Zea luxurians. The sequence goes on from JAOPSE010000901.1 coordinate 31,431, forward strand.
CCGTGGTCAAGGTCCCCACAGTGTGACCTCGCTCCCATGGGTGCCAGCGGCCATCTCCCCTAGATCTACTGCTGCTCTAGCGAATGATGTCGCCCCTCTGCCTCTGGCATGGATACCCTGTGCACCTCTCCCCTGTGTGCAGCCCCTTGTCATCGCGCTAGCCACCTCCTAACCGCCCGCGCTGAGCCCAGCAACGCCGCACCCTTGGAGCTTCTCCCGTCACCGGTGCTGTCAACACCCCTTGCCAGGTCCGGCGCAGGACCCTACCCGGCTAGACCCACCCCGCCGCCCACCCCCTTCATCGCCTTCACTGGATACGTCGCTGTCGTGGCCTTCCCTGTCGGATTCCCGTTGCTGCGACCTTCCTGGCTCGATCCGCCATCCCTTTGGCTGGATTGCATCTCCCTGGCTGGATCCGTCGCTGTCGTGGCCTTCCCGGCCAGATCCGTCGTTCCCCTTCTATTCTGCCACTGGCGCGGACTCCATGTCCGGCGCAGACGTGTGCGCAGATGTGTGCGCAGACGTGTGCGCAGACATGTGCGCAGCCGTGGCCTCCCTGGTGGGGCTCCTTGACGTCTGGTCGATCGAAGAAGAAGAAAGGTCGGTCTGCCGGTGCTCTTTTGTTGTGTCGCCCTGCCGATTGTTGACGCTCGAACGTCGACCCCTCCCAAAGAACAGGCTTCTGCTGCGTGTTTCCTGACCGTGACCACCTCGACTTTGGCTACCTCGGTGTCTAAGGGCTATCATCTTATTGGAGCACACACCGGTCTCTACTCTAGCCACAACATTCGCACCATCATGACGCTGAGACTGTAGGGGGATTTCAGCCTGTCGGCTCCTACCTTCGGCCTCTACTCCAGTCCCATCGTGTGTGGTGTCCCCGTTGTGACTGCAAGGGGATGTTAGACTGTGTGTGTGTGAGTGTGTGTGGGCCGGCACCACTATTGGGCTGCCGGCCCATTAGGGTTAGGGTTGAGTCTATATATTGTACCCGTTCTCTATGCAATACAACAATCCATTCTCTCCTACACCGAGTACCTCCCCATAAGGACCTGTTCATTGGATGACCACCTGGGAAAATAGTACAACCATGAGGGTGGTATGGGACACCCTTAGCTGATTAATTAGAGGAACTTGAGGTGTAGTCAGCTTCACCGTCGTGTCGTCAATGGGGTCCGGGCATAGTACTTGCTTTATCGAGGCTGGGTGCCGAGGTTTTTTCGTGTTGCTTTTGTTAGTCACCCTTCGTGTGGGGGAGGTACTATGTTTAACAAACTGGAGAAACCTAATGGGCGGCTATGACCTCTGAGGAATCTTTGTAAAGGCTACGTAGTGAATCCCTGGCCATTCACCTCGGTAGTGAAGATCGGGTCTGTACAACCCAGTCTAGGAAGGGATCACGATTCGTGTGTAAAGTGTGCAACCTTTGCAGAGTGTTAGAAACTGGTATATCAGTCATGCTCGCGATCACGACTCGTGAGGATTATGGTGGTTTCTGGTATTTCCTCTTGGAAGGAGTGTCATTTGGGTAATAACATGAGATTATCGATAAAACTTGGCTTTCTACTAGTAATAAATAACTGACCAACTAAAAGCAACTGCTTTAATCTTACCTTCACATACAACTAGTCCACTTTAGCCAAACATGACATTTGCTGAGTACATTGATGTGTACTCACCCTTCTTTAAAACACCAAAACCCCAAGTTGTCCCCATTGGAATTAATGCTCAGGAGAAGATGAAGGAAACATGGAGGATTTTCAGGAGTTTCAAGACTTTGATGAGTTCTAGATTAGTTTAGTGGCAAACCCCCAACCAGCTGCCTGTAAAGGCCTTATCATAGTACGTTTCGTATTCGCACTTTGATTATGACTTAAGTTAATGACTCTGTGGATGTCTTGGACATCGTAATGTAATAAAATACTTAATTCCGCTATTATTTTGAGCAATGTGTGATGTTGCCAAATTATGTAATCGATGTATACGTGAGTTTTTGATCATGGCAAGTACATGGTTCGCATTCGGTTTGCCTTCCAAAACCAGGTGTGATAGTACGCTTATAACTGAGGGGGTTTATGTTCAAAACTTAAGGTTTTTACGCTCGAACCTGTAGATGCATCTACTAGTGAACCACATGCCAGATTTTTTACATAGCGTACCACATTGCATATATATACCTACATGGTGTAGCATAATTTGTATAAGTGTATATCATAAACTGGTTTTTGGAGCTATCCTATATTTATGGAGGAAATAAAACATTTAAATAAGTTTTTTTATTTTCATGCATGCTAATCCATTTCTTTTCATCGCACATCCTGCCATCATAAATTTGTGTGCATGCAGCAGGAAATAGATTTTTATGCAGTGTATCGAATTGCATAAATACCTACACTGTGTAGCATAATTAGTATCAGTATAAATCATAAACTAGTTCTAACGAGTTTAGGTGCATGGCTGTTAGAGCGATCCTGTATGGAGAAAATAAGGCATTAAATACAATTTTTTATTTCCATCCTTGCCAATCCATTTCTTTTTATCGCACATTCTTGTCATCCTAAATTTATACTCATGCAGTAGGAAACAGATTTTTACACAATGTACCGAATTGCATAAATATCTACAGTGTGTAGCATAATTAGTATCAGTATATATCATAAGCTAGTCCTGACGAGCCTAGCCGCATGGTCGTTGGAGCGATCTTATATTTATGGAGAAAATAAAACATTAAATAAGATTTTTTTGTTTCTATGCATGTCAATTCATTTGCTTTTATCATACATTTTTGCCATCCTAATTTTGTGCGCATGCAGCAGTTAACAGATTTTAACGTAGTATACTAAATTGCATAAATATCTACACCGTATAGCATATTTAGTATCAGTATATATCATAAATGTAAGGCCCAAAATTGGTATAAGAAAAAAATATAATAATAAAATGAATGTATGAAGAAATAAAATAGCAAATTCAGATATCTCAAATTAAACTTTAAGGTTGAAAATTGAGGACTGAATTTTGAAAACCAAAAACTATTTTAGAAAAGAAGTAATAGAAAAGTTTTCTATTCAACTAAATGATTATGTATATCATTAAATGATGCACCATAGGTATTTCTTTACATGAATATTTAACTTTGAAGTAACTTTTGACTCTTGTCCCACAATCAAAATACTATTCTCCTAAAAAGAAAGGAACAATATGGGTGTGTTTCATAATTCAAACATTTATCAAACAAACAAATTAATTAGAATAAATAGATATCTACTGCATCATGATTGATTTTTAGTAGGTATTAAATTTAAATTCTTAAACTTTATCTTAGATTGGAATTGAAATTTCGTAACGTCAAAAAAGGAATACTATGGGAATTATAATAATGAGATGACAATTGGGATTTAACCCAAAGGTACAATTTTGGAATTTAGAAAAGAGAAAGAAAATATTATATAAATAGAGATAAATATATAAATAAATACTACTTATACTGAGATTTGAATTCATGCAACTAGCCTAAATATGAAACTCACAATGAAATTCAAAATTCAAATTCAAAAGTTAAATCAAAATTTGGATTTAAAATTTAGGATCCAAAAATGAAGATAAAGGAAATTAGAGAAGGAAAGGAAGAAATATTATACAACACAAAATAAATTTATAAATAAATAAATTCATCAAAGATTGGGTATGTTCAAATTGTACTTTTAATCTAAGGAAAATTTACCACAGGATTTAAATTTGGAATTTAAATGTAAAAATGAGAAAGGGAAAATAAGAAAGTATAAAAGAAAAAAAGGAAGGGAATATACCTGCGTTTGGGCCAAATGTCACTGTGCGGCCCACTTTGTTTTTCCCTCGCTCGGCCCATTCTCCCGCTATCGCACCACGCTGCCGTCTAGGTAATTCGATGCTGACAGATGGGCCATGGTGACCAGCTCCCTAAACCGCGCGAGCGCAATAGGCATCGCTGATGTGTGGACCCGAACTGCACGTGACGCAATCGCTAGCGCCATTGGCGCAGACACCAACTCGCTGGACCCACCGGCCAGACACCGCGCACACGAAGTCTTGTTCCTCTTGCTCCCTTTTCTCTGCGTGCGCAGCCACCTCCCCGTATGTTCCGCTGCCGCAACAGATTTCCCCATGACGCGGATTCATCGTGGCCCCATAAAGGCGCAGCGGGGACCTCCCTCTATCTCCTTTCCGTGAACCATACTGTACTCGTGCTCGAAGGACACCATCGCTGACCACCGCAGAGAAGTGAGGGGAGATCGGGGTCCACCGTGGTGTGAGTGTTGAGTGACCAGCGATATTGTGCTTCGGACGAGTGGGTAGTGCGTTCACGAAGGAACACCACTTATGTGCGTGGTCTTCGCTGGTATGAAGCATGCGCGGACGACCAGGAATTCGTCGCCGGACATCGAATTCCGCATCGTACCGTGGGAGGGTCTGGGTGCCCTTCATATCTCGGTGAGCATCTCCCATAGCGATCCCCCACCATTACCGTTGTTTGTTACTGCTTTTGGATCGGAGTTTAGGTGCGAGGACCGGGGATTCGGGGATCCCGGCCATGGCGCCGCCGTGGCTCGCTGGGTTGCGCCGCTGGCCAGATCCCAGGGGGAAGAAAGGGTGCTGGGCCGTTGATCCTGCTGCGAATGTACGAGATTAGAAGGCAGGAAACGGTTCAGCCTGGTGAGCATCGACCGTTGGATCTAGATCTGATGGTGTCAGGGCTGTTGAGAGTGGTTACCGTCAATCTCGTGATCAATGGGTAGATCAGGATGAGGAGTCCAGATCTTATCAGATCCGTTGATAGTTGATCCATCGGCCCAGATTTCAGGATACCCTTTCGCCCCGGCTATTATGTTAAAGAGCCCTCCTGGAATTTAGGAACTAACCCGCAGTCTAATTTAACTGTGCTCTGAGTCTTAGAAAGAATTGCCCTGAGACCCCTGCACTCCTCTGGTTTTGTGCGCCTAGTCCAGAGAATTAGAAAATCCAGTAAAAGTAATTAGAAAATGATTTTCAATGTGAAAATAAATGCTAGAACTTGTTTAATTCATATAAAATTCATATGAAGTCCAAATTAATCCATTCCAGTTTCTATAATTTTTTAATATTATTGTTTATCACCTAGTGTCTCTGCTTTGACATGAAAACCATATTAAAATGTATCTCTTAATTAATCTTGTATCAAATACATAAAACCTTCAGAAAACCATAACTCCTTCGTTTTAATTCCGAATTGACTCGTTCCAGTTGCGTTAGTTTCGTATAAGTATTTACTACGCAGTAACAACATTAAATATACCATATTGCATAATTTTATAGTTCGATATTTATTTATCCTATGTCTACTTGATTAGCTCTGCTAAATCAAAACTAACCTGACCATAATTATAATGTGGTTAAAACATGATCTCTAGTCAAGTGTAATCTAGATTAAAGTTGAATTAATTATTTAGAGTATATTTTCTCATATGATGTACAATAATCAATTTATAATTTAATATTCCAACCACGTAGATCTTCCATAGATCATAACTCCTTAACCATGACTCCGATCTTAGTAGTTCTCGATCCCACGATCTCGTAGCAACGCGTAGATTATTAATATGTAGTATGTTCTTATGTTTGGTGTGATGTTAATTTTGTCTATACCATGTTTGTTTGTATTGCTACGACTAGTAGTGAGGTCACGAGAATCTGAGGATCATCATGGTACCTAGAATCTCAAGTCCCAGGCAAGTTGTGCCCTTGACCACTTTTGTTACCCGATAATGTTCTTTATTATCACTTATCAATACATAGGTTTAATTTTGAAGGGACCCAATAGGTTACCCTAGTCTGATTATCTTTATACCTTGTTTATCCCTAAACTATTTGGGTAGTTTTTGCTATTGCTCTATATGGTTTTGGGATTAATACTACATTATGTCCATGTTCCAATTATTCTGTTATGTTATTTATGTTCATGTCAAGATCATTAATTTTAATTGGAACATGGAGCTTAACTTGAGAAACACGTGCCACCACAAGGGTGGAACGGGACGCCCTTGGCTGATTAATTAGGAAAGCTAGTGGAAGAATACCTTACCCGAAAGGGGCAAGGGCAGTAGGGGAGTTGCATGCAAGGAGGTTCTCGGTTTGATTTTGCTGCAATGGCAGTCAGACGAGGGATTTCTGCAAGTGCTCTTCCCAGAAACTGTAGGGTTTTTTGGAAGCTAGTGGAACTTTGTAAAGGCCTCGTAGTGTTACCCTACCTCGCTTCCTTGGTAGAGGTGTATGGGATTCATGGCCCCTTGGTAGATAGGTAACATGACTTGTGGGTACAGGGTACAACCTCTGCAGAGTGTAAAACTGGTATACTAGCCGAGCTCATGGTCAAGAGTAGCTCAGGTCTCTCGCATGATTAAATTATGAAACTAAATTCAATTTGTCATATGCATTGCATGGGATTATTTATTAATTTTGTTCTATTATTCTTATTATGGTTTGATATTTACTTACATTTAGTAACTACTAATAAAATTTGACCAACTTATTAAAAGCAATGCTCAGCTTTAACCCCTATTGTTGATCAGCCTTACACATCCCATGAACTCCCACCTTTGCTGAGTTCAATTGAGAGCACCTAGAGGGGGGTGAATAGGTGATCCTGTAAAATTCAACAACTAATAGCCACAAAACTTGGTTAAGTGTTAGAATGATAAAACCAAGAGGCTATAGAGCGAGCTCTAGCAAATCACAATAATCACACAGAAAAGCAATCACAAGAGACACGCGAGTTATCCCGTGGTTCGACAAGTATAACACTTGCCTACCTCCACGTTGTGGCGTCCCAATGGACGAGGGTCACACTCAACCCCTTTCAAGTGATCCAATGATCAACATGAATACCATGGTGTTCTTCTTCCTTATACTTTTTCCCACTTGCGAGGAATCTCCACAACTTGGAGCCTCTCGCCCTTACAATTGATGATCACAAAGAAGCACGAAAGTAAGGGAGGGAAGAGCAACGCACACAAGACTCAAAACGAGAGTACAATCACGCACACAAGTCACAACTTGAGCTCTAAGTTCAACACACGGAGTTCTCAACTCAAGAGGAGATCAAATTGCTAGCACAAAGAATCAAATGCGTGAGAGTGGAGTCTGGATGCTTAGGAATGATCAAAGAATGCTTGTGTTTCTCCTCCATGCGCCTATGGGTCCCTTTTATATCCCCAAGGCAGCTAGGAGCCGTTGGAGGCAACTTTTGGAAGGCAAATCTTGCCTTCTGTCGGGTGGAGCACCGGACGGTGCGCGATCTCCTTCCTTTTATAGCGCATCCGACCATTGCAGATTTGCGGCAGTTGGCACACCGGACAGTCTGTTGCTCTCTGCCGACCGTTGGCATGCCCACGCGTCGCGTGCGGATTGTGCGGCCGACCGTTGGCACAGTCGACCATTGGCTCACCGGACAGTCCGGTGAATTTTAGTCGTACGCCGTTGAACGATTCCCGAGAGCGATGACTTCGCCGCGGACGACCCACCGGACAGTCTGGTGCACCACCGGACAGTCCGGTGATTTATAGCCGTACGCCGCCGTCGAGTCTCGAGAGTGGCCTGTTCACCGGAGGCTGGCCTGGCGCACCGGACAGTCCGGTGCACCCAGACCGAGCTGTATTTGGCTGTACACACCCAACTCCATTCCAAACCAATTTCTCCTGTTTCTAACACTTAGACACAATACATTAGTACTCAAATCAATGTACTAAGTCTAGAAACGTACCTTGTAATGTGATTTGCACTTCTTCACTCTTTGGCACAAATTAGCACTTAGAGAAGATGTGTTGGACACTTAATCACCAAAACACTTTGGAAATGGCCCAAGGGCACATTTCCCTTTCAATCTCCCCCTTTTTGGTGATTTATGCCAACACATCAAAAAGCAACTAAGAGAAGTGCAACACCAATGCAATTGAGAACAAGAGTTGTTGTTATTCAAATTTGGCATATTTGGATCATACTTTGCCACCACTTGGTTTGTTTTTGAAATCAAAACTCATTTTCCTATCTCTAAGTCAAACACACTTGTTTAGGCATAAAGAGTGATTTTTCAAGAGTGAAGATGATCAAGATTCAAAAACTCCCCCTTTTTCCCATAATCACAGATTCTCCCCACAAGAGACCAAATTTTGCAATAAGAGTGTTTTGAACAAATCAGAAAGTTCTAACTCTACTCTTTTCGAAATTTCACAAGTGGTAGCTGATCCATTTGCTTTGGCCGTAGTTTCTCCCCCTTTTGCATTAAGCACCAAAACGGGACCATTCTTGGCCCTTTAACCCCATTGCCTCACCAAAATTGTCATTTAAGAGCAAAATGGCAATAAGAGCATAGAAATGAACTTGGAGTTGATACCGGAGTGCAGTGGAAGTCTTTGCATGGTCCAAGTTCACCTTTCCCTTTCAATCCACTTTTGAGACTAAATCAAGAACTCAAACACAAAGGTTAGTCTCAAAGTGTCAAGTTGTAGCATGCCTCCCCCTAAATAAGTGCATCACTTGCAAATGGACTTGTGAGGTCCGGGGATCATGGTTACAACTTGAGCACCACAAATGAACAAAACAAGATTGAAATGCATAAATTACATGACCAAAGGCATAAAACACATGTATGCTATAGATCAATCCAAGTTACGCGAATCTAAGACATTTAGCTCACTACACAACCTGCAAAACCTTTTCTCATCTAAAGGCTTGGTGAAGATATCGGCTAGCTGGTTCTCGGTGTTAATATGGTACACCTCGGTATCCCCTTTTGCTGGTGGTCTCTCAGGAAGTGATGCCGGATGTCTATGTGCTTAGTGCGGCTGTGTTCAACAGGATTATCCGCCATGGGGATCGCACTCTCATTGTCACATAGGAGTGGGACTTTGCTTAGATTGTAGCCAAAGTCCCGGAGGGTTTGCCTCATCCAAAGTAGTTGCGCGCAACACTGTCCTGCGGCAACATACTCGGCCTCAGCGGTGGATAGGGCACCGGAAGTTTGTTTCTTTGAACTCCAAGACACCAGGGACCTTCCTAGGAATTGGCACGTCCCTGATGTACTCTTCCTATCAACCTTGCACCCGACATAATCGGAGTCTGAATATCCAACCAAGTCAAAGGTAGACCCCTTTGGAAACTAGATCCCGAAGCAAGGCGTAGCAACTAAATATCTAAGAATCTGCTTAACGGCCACAAGGTGACATTCCCTTGGGTCGCATTGATATCTAGCACACATGCAAACGCTAAGCATAATATCCGGTCTACTAGCACATAAATAAAGCAAGGATCCTATCATATACCAGTATGTCTTTTGATCTACGGACTTACCTTCTTTGTTGAGGTCGACATGTCCGTCGGTTCCCATTGGAGTCTTTGCGGGCTTGGCGTCCTGCATCCCAAACCGCTTGATCAAGTCTTGCGTATACATCGTTTGGGAGATGAAGGTGCCGTCCTTGAGTTGCTTCACTTGGAACCCAAGTAAGTAGTTCAACTCGCCCATCATCGACATCTCAAATTTCTGCGTCATCACCCTGCTAAACTCCTCATAAGACTTTTGGTTAGTAGAACCAAATATTATGTCATCGACATAAATCTGGCACACAAATAAGTCACCATCACAAGTCTTAGTGAAAAGAGTTGGATCAGCTTTCCCAACCTTGAAAGCATTAGCAATAAGGAAATATCTAAGGCATTCATACCATGCTCTTGGGGCTTGCTTAAGTCCATAGAGCGCCTTAGAGAGATTACACACATGGTCGGGGTACCGTTCATCCTCAAAACCAGGGGGTTGCTCTACGTACACCTCCTCCTTGATTGGCCCATTGAGGAAAGCGCTCTTCACATCCATTTGGAACAACCTGAAAGAATGGTGAGCGGCATAGGCTAACAAAATGCGAATCGACTCTAGCCTAGCCACAGGAGCAAAAGTCTCCTCAAAGTCCAAATCTGCGACTTGGGCATAACCTTTTGCCACAAGTCGAGCCTTGTTCCTTGTCACCACCCCATGCTCGTCCTGTTTGTTGCGGAACACCCACTTGGTTCCCACAACGTTTTGCTTGGAACGTGGCACCAGGGTCCAAACTTCATTTCGCTTGAAGTTGTTGAGCTCTTCCTGCATGACCAACACCCAGTCCAGATCTAGCAAGGCCTCTTCTACCCTGAAAGGCTCAATAGAAGAGACAAACGAGTAATGCTCAAAAAAATTAGCTAGACGTGAGCGAGTTGTTACTCCCTTGCTTATATCACCCAAAATCTGGTCGACGGGATGATTCCTTTGAATCATCGCTCGGGCTTGAGTTGGAGGGGCCCGTGGTGCTTCTTCCTCCACAACATGGTCTTCTTGTGCTCCCCCTTGATCACACGCCTCCTCTTGAGGAACCTGTTCATCATCTTGAGTTGGGGGATGCACCATTGTTGCGGAAGAAGGTTGATCTTGCTCTTTGTGTTCCTATGGTCGCACATCTCCAATCGCCATGGTGCGAATTGCGTCCGTTGGAACATCATCTTCATCTACATCATCAAGATCAACTTGCTCTCTTGGAGAGCCATTAGTTTCATCAAATACAACGTCGCTAGAGACTTCAACCAAACACGATGATTTGTTGAAGACTCTATACGCCTTTGTATTTGAGTCATAACCTAGCAAAAACCCTTCTATAGCTTTGGGAGCAAATTTAGAGTTTCTACCTTTCTTTACTAGAATGTAACATTTACTCCCAAATACACGAAAGTATGACACATTGGGTTTGTTACCGGTTAGAAGTTCATACAAGGTCTTCTTGAGGAGGCGATGAAGGTAGACCCGGTTTATGGCGTGGCAAGCTGTGTTCACAGCTTTCGACCAAAACTGCTCGGGCGTCTTGAATTCTCCAAGCATCGTCCTCGCCATGTCGATAAGCGTCCTGTTCTTCCTCTCTACCACACCGTTTTGCTGTGGTGTGTAGGGAGCAGAGAACTCGTGCTTGATTCCTTTCTCCTCAAGGTACTCCTCCACTTGTAAGTTCTTGAACTCGGACCCGTTGTCGCTTCTTATCTTTTTCACCTTGAGCTCAAATTCGTTTTGAGCTCTCCTTAGGAAGCGCTTAAGGGTCCCTTGGGTTTCTGATTTATCCTGCAAAAAGAATACCCAAGTGAAGCGAGAAAAATCATCAACAACAACAAGACCATACTTACTTCCCCCGATGCTGAGGTAGGCGACGAGTCCGAAGAGGTCCATATGAAGTAGCTCCAGAGGTCTTGATGTGGTCATCCACTACAGGAAATGCCTAAATTTTCGTGGGCCAAAAACCCACAAAAATAAGCGTAAACCAACGAAAATAGCCTATTTTCGTCGGCATGCCGCCGAAAATTAGTTCGACAAAAATAGGCAACTATTTCCGTCGGTACCGACGAAAAGACCTATTTTCATCGTCTTCCACAAGGCTGACGAAAATAGGTGGTCGGCTGATTATTTACGTCGTCCTCGGTGGCCGACGAAAATAAGAACGTGATTTTCGTCTGCCCCGGTGGCCCACAAAAATAGCTGGCGTTTGTTTTCGTCGTCCTCGGTGGTCGACGAAAATAGCTGGCGGCCTGCATGTATTTTCGTCGACCTCTAACCAGGCCGACGAAAATTCATGATACCCCCCCAAAACAGATTTTTCTGCACCTTTTAATTGACAGCAAAATACACAATTCACAATATCACATATACAGATTCACAAGTAAAATACACAATTCACAAAACACATTCACAACCAATACCATATACATAGTCCATAGTACATAAATAGTCCATAGTCCATACATAGTTTCAATACCATAATCACATCCATAGTTTCAAACAAACTCACTACTCACTACTCACTCCTGCGGGCTGTGGGAGTTTTGGCCACTCCCTCCAGAACCATGGACGAAGAAGTCTTGGACGTTGACAGCACCCTTCGATCCCTGAGCATGTGACACTGAACCCTGCAATTCATCAATCATTCAAATAAGGTTGTGTTTTGCTATCCCTATACATATACATTGCTATGTTTGGTCACTATTTGCATAAAACTAAACATGGAACGTCACCTGTGATGCATGGTGATGAGGAGGCTGTGCATGCATCCACGGGTACTATTGTGCTGGCCACCCCTAAGGTGGTGCCACCCACCCCGTCGATGGCGGTGCCATCCACGCTTGAAATGGCTGAGAGCCCGCCGGTGGCTGGGAGACCGGTGCCACCCATCCCGGGACTGGCTGTGATCCTTGGGGTGCTGGAGGCGTCCAAGTGCCTGGAGGTGCCTGCGTCCACCCAACACCGGTCCACTGTGGCTGCGACGCTGGAGCTTGTCCTGGCCACTATCCCCATCCTTGTGCCTGCGAGCCATTTTTGATAATAAAAAAAGAGTTGCTATGGAATTGAACTGTTTGGATAGTGTTACATGGGGAGGGCGAAAAGCGGGCAAGTTCATATCAGGGCCGAGTCGAGTAGTCATTTCCTGCAAATGGATGAAACGTTAGAATCGTAACATTATACTTTGAATTCAATGACACGTGATGAGATAGATGAATTACCTGAAAATAAGAAGCCATATACTGCGTCAGCTGTCCGACCTGCTCCTGCACTGCTCGAGCCTGCTCCTGTGCTGCTCGAGCCTACTCCTGTGCTGCCCGAGTCTCCTCCTCCAGCTGAGCCTCTCGAGCAGACCTGGAGGAGCGAGAACTCCCTGCCGAAGACGATGTCTTCCCTTGACCTATTGTCCTGTTATACTCCACAACACCGGTGTCAAAGGCAAACTTGCATGATACACATAGTTGAGCCATTAAGTGGACACATTCTTGTTAATGAAATTGTCGAATCGAACACAAACACCTCACCTGCCATGCTTTCTACCCCCAGCACTATGGTACAACGTCGAGGCATCTAAGTCTGAATGCATCGAGTCGAAATCAGGCCCATGGCGTTGAGTCATTTCCTCCCCATATGCATTCTGCAAAGAAAGTTAGAGTTGGAGTTATACACAAAACATGCAATTTAATTCGTAAATACAAACTTGTTTACCATTTTCTCCCTTGCTGCCTTGCTGCATAGCTCATCAGGGTTCGCCGGATCAGGGCCACGGTGACCACGGACGTAAACCTCCATAAAACTTGGAGCAACTCCACTTTCAGCTTCCTGCATGAAAAAGAAGAGTTAAACCATAGAATTTTCATAGATGTAACATAAAAGTTTGATTTATATACTTACCATGCGGCGTGCGGTACCAAGGTGTCCATCGGCGCCGTACCTGTGCCCCGGTCCTTCAGTGCCATGGTTGGCACGGTGCTTCTAGGACTCTGTAATCCACTCAGGCGACACCCATCTCTTAACCAACCACCTCCAGGCTTCCATGTCCTTCGCAAGCCAATCCACAACACGTCGCCTGCACTGCCTGCCCCCATAGGGTCAACCTCCTCATCCTACACATGGGCCTCCTCATCCTGCTCACCCTCCTCACCCTGCACATGAGCATCCTACTGAGGAGCCTCCTGCTCACCCTCCTCACCCTGTACTTCATATGGCTGTCATAAGCAGCACGCATGGTAAACTCCTTTTCAGTATGGCTGTCATAAGCCTTCACAACTCTCCACAATTGTTTTAGCTCTTCAATTAAAGGGCGAACAAACATATTCAGCTTTGGCCCTGGATGCTCGGGGCCTGGGATGACTAGTGCAAGGAACATGAACTCTTCTTTATTGACCAACTCAGGAGGAAGATTATATGGCACAATGAAGACAGGCCAACACGAGTAAGGGCTTGCACTGCTATTGAAAGATGTGAATCCGTTCGTAGATAGACCAAGCCGTACACTCCTAGGGTCGTTTGCAAATTCGGGATCAAACTCGTCAAATGCCTTCCACGCATCCCCGTCCGACGGATGGACCATTATGTTGGAATCAGTGACGAGACGTACACCATTCTTTGGCCACGTCATATGCAGAGCTATTTCCTTGTTGAGGAACAACCTTGAAAGCCGAGGAATGATGGGCAACCGACGAATTTGCTTAGCTGCGACCTTCGTAACTACCAATTCACCCTCATCATTTGTCACCTTGACATATCTAGAAGCTTCGCAATGCTTACAACGGTCCAGCTTGTCATCCTCCTCAAAGAATAGCATGCAACTGTTGGGACACACGTCGATCTTCTCATTTGTCATCCCAAGACCAGCCAACATCTTCTTTGCCCACCTGCCCACGAAAATATTCACTGGCCCACGAAAATAGGCCACATTTTCGTCGGTCACGAGGGCCGACAAAAATAACATTGTATTTTCGTGGGCCGACCGACAAAAATAGCCCAGCCCACGAAAATTTATGTGTTTCCTGTAGTGATCACATTCTTGCTGCGATGAGTACTTCCCACCTGTTTGCCTGCTTGACAAGCTGCACAAGGTCTATCTTTTTCGAAAAACACATTTGTTAGACCTAACACATGTTCTCCCTTTAGAAGTTTGTGAAGGTTCTTCATCCCAACATGTGCTAGACGGTGATGCCATAGCCAGCCCATGCTAGTCTTAGCAATTAAGCATGCATCTAGATCGGCCTCCTCTTTTGAAAAATCCACTAAGTAGAGTTTGTCGTCTAGTACACCCTTAAAAGCTAATGAACCATCACTCCTTCTAAAGACAGACACATCTACATTGGTGAATAAACAATTGTAACCCATATTACATAATTGACTTACAGATAATAAGTTATATCCGAGCGATTCAACTAAGAACACATTTGAAATAGAATGCTCGGATGAAATAGCTATTTTTCATAGTCCTTTAACCTTGCCTTGGTTCCCATCTCCAAAGATGATCGAATCTTGGGAATCTTTGTTCTTGACTTAGGAGGTGAACATCTACTTCTCCCCCGTCATATAGTTTGTGCATCCGCTGTCGATAATCCAGCTTGAGCCCCCGGATGCATAAACCTGCAAGGCAAATTAGGCTTGGGTTTTAGGTACCCAACTCTTGTTGGGTCCTACGAGGTTAGTAACAATAGCCTTTGGGACCCAAATGCAAGTCTTGTCTCCCTTGCATTTGGCCCCCAACTTCTTAGCAACTACTTTCTTATTTCTACATGAAAGTACAAAAGCAGTACTGCAAGCATGGAAAACAGTAGCAGATTCATTATGCATTTTCCTAAGCACATGATGAATAACATTTCCCTTCATAGGCCTATTTCTACCATGCACAAAAGTAGAACTTGAAGCCATCATAGCATGTGAATCATAAGCATCATAACTCCTATTATAGTGAGCATTCCTAGAAAATTTTCTATCATAAATGAATGCATGATTCCTTTGAATGCTACTAGCCATAGGGGCCTTCCCTTTCTCCTTATTGGGAATGGGAGCCCTTTGGCTTGTTAAGTTCTTGGCTTCCTTGCGAAAGCCAAGCCCATCCTTAATTGAGGGGTGTCTACCAATCGTGTAGGCATCCCAAGCAAATTTTAACTTATCAAAGTCACTTTTGCAAGTCTTAAGTTGAGCATTAAGACTTGCTACTCCATCATTCAATTTTGTAATAGCAATGAGATGTTTATTACAAGCATTAACATCAAAATCCTTGCATCTATTGCAGATAACAACATGTTCTACACATGAACTAGATTTATTAGCTACTTCTAGCTTGGCATTTAATTCATCATTGACACTCTTTAAGCTAGAAATAGACTCTTGACAAGCAGATATTTCAGAAGATAGAATTTCATTCCTTTTAGTTTCTAAAGCAAGAGATTTTTGTACACTAACAAATTTATCATGCTCTTCATACAAAATGTCTTCTTGCTTCTCTAAAAGTCTATCCTTTTCATTTAAGGCATCAATTAATTCATTAATTTTATCTACCTTTGCTCTATCTAAGCCCTTAAATAAATCAGTATAATCTACTTCATCATCACTAGAGTCATCATCACTTGAAGTAGTATACTTAGGGGTATCTCGAGCTCTTACCTTTTTCTCCTTTGCCATGAGGCAGGTGTGGTGCTCGTTGGGGAAGAGAGATGACTTGTTGAAGGCCGAGGCAGCGAGTCCTTCATCGTCGGAGTCGGACGAAGAGCAATACGAATCCCACTCTTTGCCTAGGTGCGCCTCGCCCTTCGCCTTCTTGTAGGCCTTCTTCTTCTCCCTCTTCCCACACTTTTCTTGTTCTTGGTCATTAGCATTATTGCGACAATTTGCTATGAAATGACCAGTCTTACCACATTTAAAACAGGAGCGCTTTCCGTTTGCTTTGCTTTTGCTGGGATGCTCCTTTCGTCCTTTTAGCGCCGTCTTGAAGCGCTTGATAATGAGGGCCATTTCATCTTCATTTAGCCCGGTAGCTTCAACTTGTGCCACCTTGCTAGGTAGCGCCTCCCTGCTGCTGCTTGTTGCCTTGAGTGCAACGGGTTCGGGCTCATAGATGGGCATTGGGCCATTCAATGCCTCATCAACGTATCTTGCTTCCTTGATCATCATACGCCCGCTCACAAACTTTTTGAGTATTTCCTAGGGCGTCATCTTTGTGTACCTAGGATTCTCACGGATTGAGTTCACAAGATGAGGGTCAATGATAGTAAACGACCTAAGCATAAGTCGGACGATGTTGTGGTCTGTCCATCTCGTGCTTCCATAGCTCCTGATCTTGTTGACCAGGGTCTTGAGCTTGTTGTAAGTTTGCGTTGGCTCCTCCCCCCTGATCATCGCGAACCTTCCCAGCTCGCCTTCCACCAACTCCATTTTGGTGATCATGGTGGCATCATTCCCCTCATGTGAAATCTTGAGGGTGTCCCATATTTGCTTGGCGTTGTCCAAGCCGCTCACCTTGTGGTATTCATCCCTGCACAATGATGCTAACAAAACAGTGGTAGCTTGTGCATTTTTATGGATTTGTTCGTTAATGAATACAGGGTTATCCGTACTATCAAATTGCATTCCATTCTCAACTATCTCCCAAATACTAGGATGGAGAGAGAAAAGGTAGCTTGTGCATTTTTAACTTATCAAAGTCACTTTTGCAAGTCTTAAGTTGAGCATTAAGACTTGCTACTTCATCATTCAATTTTGTAATAGCAATGAGATGTTTATTAAAAGCATTAACATCAAAATCCTTGCATCTATTGCAGATAACAACATGTTCTACACATGAACTAGATTTATTAGCTACTTCTAGCTTGGCATTTAATTCATCATTGACACTCTTTAAGCTACAAATAGACTCATGACAAGCACATATTTCAGAAGATAGAATTTCATTCCTTTTAGTTTCTAAAGCAACAGATTTTTGTACACTAACAAATTTATCATGCTCTTCATACAAAATGTCTTCTTGCTTCTCTAAAAGTCCATCCTTTTCATTTAAGGCATCAATTAATTCATTAATTTTATCTACCTTTGCTCTATCTAAGCCCTTAAATAAATCAGTATAATCTACTTCATCATCACTAGAGTCATCATCACTTGAAGTAGTATACTTAGGGGTATCTCGAGCTCTTACCTTTTTCTCCTTTGCCATGAGGCAGGTGTGGTGCTCGTTGGGGAAGAGAGATGACTTGTTGAAGGCCGAGGCAGCGAGTCCTTCATCGTCGGAGTTGGACGAAGAGCAATCCGAATCCCACTCTTTGCCTAGGTGCGCCTCGCCCTTCGCCTTCTTGTAGGCCTTCTTCTTCTCCCTCTTCCCACACTTTTCTTGTTCCTGGTCATTAGCATTATTGCGACAATTTGCTATGAAATGACCAGTCTTACCACATTTAAAACAGGAGCGCTTTCCCTTTGCTTTGCTTTTGTTGGGATGCTCCTTTCGTCCTTTTAGCGCCGTCTTGAAGCGCTTGATAATGAGGGCCATTTCATCTTCATTTAGCCCGGTAGCTTCAACTTGTGCCACCTTGCTAGGTAGCGCCTCCCTGCTGCTGCTTGTTGCCTTGAGTGCAACGGGTTGGGGCTCATAGATGGGCATTGGGCCATTCAATGCCTCATCAACGTATCTTGCTTCCTTGATCATCATACGCCCGCTCACAAACTTTTCGAGTATTTCCTTGGGCGTCATCTTTGTGTACCTAGGATTCTCACGGATTGAGTTCACAAGATGAGGGTCAATGATAGTAAACGACCTGAGCATAAGTCGGACGACGTTGTGGTCTGTCCATCTCGTGCTTCCATAGCTCCTGATCTTGTTGACCAGGGTCTTGAGCTTGTTGTAAGTTTGCGTTGGCTCCTCCCCCCTGATCATCGCGAACCTTCCCAGCTCGCCTTCCACCAACTCCATTTTGGTGATCATGGTGGCATCATTCCCCTTATGTGAAATCTTGAGGGTGTCCCATATTTGCTTGGCGTTGTCCAAGCCGCTCACCTTGTGGTATTCATCCCTGCACAATGATGCTAACAAAACAGTGGTAGCTTGTGCATTTTTATGGATTTGTTCGTTAATGAATACAGGGTTATCCGTACTATCAAATTGCATTCCATTCTCAACTATCTCCCAAATACTAGGATGGAGAGAGAAAAGGTAGCTTGTGCATTTTTAACTTATCAAAGTCACTTTTGCAAATCTTAAGTTGAGCATTAAGACTTGCTACTTCATCATTCAATTTTGTAATAGCAATGAGATGTTTATTAAAAGCATTAACATCAAAATCCTTGCATCTATTGCAGATAACAACATGTTCTACACATGAACTAGATTTATTAGCTACTTCTAGCTTGGCATTTAATTCATCATTGACACTCTTTAAGCTACAAATAGACTCATGACAAGCACATATTTCAGAAGATAGAATTTCATTCCTTTTAGTTTCTAAAGCAAGAGATTTTTGTACACTAACAAATTTATCATGCTCTTCATACAAAATGTCTTCTTGCTTCTCTAAAAGTCTATCCTTTTCATTTAAGGCATCAATTAATTCATTAATTTTATCTACCTTTGCTATATCTAAGCCCTTAAATAAATCAGTATAATCTACTTCATCATCACTAGAGTCATCATCACTTGAAGTAGTATACTTAGGGGTCTCTCGAGCACTTACCTTTTTCTCCTTTGCCATGAGGCAGGTGTGGTGCTCGTTGGGGAAGAGAGATGACTTGTTGAAGGTCGAGGCGGCGAGTCCTTCGTCGTCGGAGTCAGACGAAGAGCAATCCGAATCCCACTCTTTGCCTAGGTGCGCCTCACCCTTTGCCTTCTTGTAGGGCTTCTTCTTCTCCCTCTTCTCGCTCTTTTCTTGTTCCTGGTCATTAGCATTATCAGGACAATTTGCTATGAAATGACCAGTCTTACCACATTTAAAACAGGAGCGCTTTCCCTTTGGTTTCCTCTTGTTGGGATGCTCCTTTCGTCCTTTTAGTGCCGTCTTGAAGCGCTTGATAATGAGGGCCATTTCATCTTCATTTAGCCCGGCAGCTTCAACTTGTGCCACCTTGCTAGGTAGCGCCTCCCTGCTACTGCTTGTTGCCTTGATTGCAATGAGTTGGGGCTCATAGATGGGCATTGGGCCATTCAATGCCTCATCAACGTATCTTGCTTCCTTGATCATCATACGCCCGCTCACAAACTTTCCGAGTATTTCCTCGAGCATCATCTTTGTGTACCTAGGATTCTCACGGATTGAGTTCACAAGATGAGGGTCAATGACAGTAAACGACCTAAGCATAAGTTGGACGACGTCATGGTCTGTCCATGCTTCCATAGCTCCTGATCTTGTTGACCAGGGTCTTGAGCGTGTTGTAAGTTTGTGTCGGCTCCTCCCCCCTGATCATCGCGAACCTTCCTAGCTCGCCTTCCACCAACTCCATTTTGGTGATCATGGTGGCATCATTCCCCTCATGTGAAATCTTGAGGGTGTCCCATATTTGCTTGGCGTTGTCCAAGCCGCTCACCTTGTGGTATTCATCCCTGCACAATGATGCTAACAAAACAGTGGTAGCTTGTGGATTTTTATGGATTTGTTCGTTAATGAATACAGGGTTATCCGTACTATCAAATTGCATTCCATTCTCAACTATCTCCCAAATACTAGGATGGAGAGAGAAAAGATGACTACGCATTTTGTGACTCCAAAAAGCGTAGTCCTCTCCATCAAAGTGTGGTGGTTTACCGAGAGGAATAGAAAGCAAATGGGCATTTGAATTATACGGAATACGAGAATAATCAAAAGAAAGGTTTGAGTTAACCGGTTTCTTTTTCTCGTCGTAGTTGTTGTCTCTTTGGGAAGAAGAGGACTCGTCGCTGTCGTAGTAGACGATCTTCTTGATGCGCCTCTTCTTCTTCCCGTCCTTCTTCTTATGACTCGAGCCGGAATCGGTGGGCTTGTCGTCCCTTGGCTCGTTGAAGATGGACTCATTCTCCTTATCATTGACCACCATCCTCTTTCCCTTAGGATCCATCTCTTCGGGCGATTAGTCCCTTTCGTGAAGAGAACGGCTCCGATACCAATTGAGAGCACCTAGAGGGGGGGTGAATAAGTGATCCTGTAAAATTCAACAACTAATAGCCACAAAACTTGGTTAAGTGTTAGAATGATAAGACCAAGTGGCTATAGATCGAGCTCTTGCGAATCACAATAATCACACAGAAAAGCAATCACAAGAGACACGCGAGTTATCCCATGGTTCGGCAAGTATAACACTTGCCTACCTCCACGTTGTAGCGTCCCAATGGACGAGGGTTGCACTCAACCCCTTTCAAGTGATCCAATGATCAACTTGAATACCACGGTGTTCTTCTTCCTTATACTTTTTCCCACTTGCGAGGAATCTCCACAACTTGGAGCCTCTCGCCCTTACAATTGATGATCATAAAGAAGCATGGAAGTAAGGGAGGGAAGATCAACACACACAAGACTCAAAACGAGAGTACAATCACACACACAAGTCACAACTTGAGCTCTAAGTTCAACACACAGAGTTCTCAACTCAAGAAGAGCTCAAATTGCTAGCACAAAGAATCAAATGCGTGGGAGTGGAGTCTGGATGCTTAGAAATGATCAAAGAATGCTTGTGTTTCTCCTCCATGCGCCTAGGCGTCCCTTTTATAGCCCCAAGGCAGCTAGGAGCCGTTGGAGGCAACTTTTGGAAGGCAAATCTTGCCTTGTGTCGGGTGACGCACTGGTCAGTCCGGTGCGCCACCGGACAGTTCCTTTAGCTGTCCGGTGCACGATGTCCTTCCTTTTATAGCGCATCCAATCGTTGCAGATTTGCGGCAGTTGGCACACCGGACACTGTCCGGTGCTCCCTGCTGACCGTTAGCGCGCCCATGCGACACGCGCGGATTGCACGGCCGACCGTTGGCGCAGTCGACCGTTGGCTCACTGGACAGTCCGGTGACTCACTGGACAGTCCGGTGAATTTTAGCCGTACGTCGTTGAACGATTCCCGAGAGCGACTACTTCACCGCGGACGACCCACCGGACAATCTGGTGATTTATAGCCGTACGCCGCCGTCGAGTTCCGAGAGTGGCCTGTTCACCGGAGGTTGGCCTGGCGCACCGTACACTGTCCGGTGCACCACCGGACAGTCCGGTGCACCCAGACCGAGCTGTATTTGGCTATACACAGCCAACTCCATTCCAAACCGATTTCTCCTGTTTCTAACACTTAGACACAATACATTAGTACTCAAATCAATGTACTAAGTCTAGAAACGTACCTTGTAATGTGATTTGCACAGATTAGCACTTAGAGAAGATGTGTTGGACACTTAATCACCAAAACACTTTGGAAATGGCCCAAGGGCACATTTCCCTTTCAATTATTCCCCACAACTTGTTGAGCGTTGAACATGTGTGAGCTCACCCTTGCTGTCTCACACCCCCCCACAGGAGAAGTACAGGTGGCTCAAGAGGAGCCACATAACGAGGAGTTTGACTTGATCTAGGTGGCATCTCCTAGTTGACTTTATGGCGCCAAGGATGGACTTTAGTTCGTTTTATATTCATCTATTATTTCGTAAGACTTCCGCTATGTAATAAGTACTCTGATTATATTGTGACATTTAACTCTATACACTCTGTTATTATATGTGTTGTCTTCTTTGGCGCATATATGAGATGCACTCGGCTTTATCCCTTAAACCCGGGTGTGACAGAAGTGGTCTCAGAGGAATGTTGACTATAGGACGAAACCGAGATAGAACTGGACAACCATTACTTACCTTTGCTTATCTGATTCTTTTCTAAACTTTTCTTAATCTTTTCTCATCTATTTCTGCTTTACTCTGATTATTCTTACCTCTTCATTCTAAAGACAAATCTGGATTTCACACTTTGAAACCCTGTGCCTAAAGTGACCTTTAAGAATAGGAAACCTACTCTTAGGAACAAAAAAATAAAACTATTTTTATAGGTATCTATACGCTTGAGTGTTTGTTCTTATGATACTTGTCTGATTTGGATCTTTGATTGACTGTGATGGGTTGTGCAGTAATGTCCACAATTGCATCTGCATATACACCTAGACATAAGGGAAATAATTTATAAAATAGACAACACAGAATATTCCCTATTAAAAATATATCTAGTTTAATAGATCCATCTTACCTTGAAAGGTTCTCTCTTATCTTAATAGATCCATCTTATGTCGAAAAGATTTTATCTTACCCTAATAGATCTAACTAATCTCAAAAGATTCTATCTTATTCTTAGAGACTCATCTTGTCCTAATAAGCATACTTATCCCCACCACTTTGCTTATCTCATAATAGTGTAACAAACATGATCTAGTCCAAAATAAATTAAGTAGATCTTATCTAGTCTAATCTGATTACACCAATTTAATTCTGATCCCATCTACTCTGATCAGATCTAATCTAATGGAGAAACATGTTAGATAATACTAGTAAAATAAGATTGGATCCTGTTCTTACAAATATGTTTTAATCTAAATTGGAGTCTTAGTCCAACCTGGCCATATGCAACTACCTTAACCCCTCGATGGTTGCATAACCCCTCTGTTTTAACCCACCCGAGATTCTGACTTACCTACACCATATAATCCATGCTATCTCAAAATATTATAACATATCCTAATAATATATATTCTACCCTGGTAGATCTAGCTAACTTAAACTAGTCTAATCTAGTTATATCCAATCCAATCTAGACCCTACCTAATCTAATATGATCTGATCTAAAGGGAGTTACTTAAACAAGTTATTTAATACTCGTAACATAGATTAGACCATATTAATATAAACGGGTTTTAAAACATTAATTGGTGTCTTAGACCATCTGGTCCTTGAAATCACGACCTAGCCTATGGTATAGGTTGCCCAAACCCATTTATCCCAACAGCAAAGTAAAACTCTATTTAATCTACCTACCCCAGTACCCGTAGTTGTTATCCCAACTAGGATAATGGCATCTAACACCACGACCGATGGTCCCTAAATCAGACCCAAGAAGAAATATAACCTCAACAATGAAGGATATGAGTAGAAACAGATCCTCAGGTGAATCAAGATCCACCACCCGGAGTAAAAGTCTTCCTTACCTAACTTTCTTCCACCCCAAATCTGCTCTACACTCACCAAATAGCTAAAACATGATGTACCCTTGTTTCTATACCACACCTGCTAATGGCATGAAAATTTTAGGTGTATAAAAATATATACTAATTGGAAGTTCCACTTTGATAAAAAAGATACTAGAACTTTGTAAAGATAAAGTCAGCTTGATATACTCAACTAAATGGTATTCTTAAATAGGATTATAGAATCTAATGTGATCTATTCAAATGTGGTCTACTTGAACAGATTAGTGATATTGGTAGAGGAGATTATACCCTAATTGCCAGGTGTAGACCAACTCAACCATGAGTAGAAGAGCTAACCATAGAGTCATGATGGATTGTATAATTTGTCTATCCTCAACTAACATCAAACAAACGTTTGACCCACATCACGTAGTCTTTCTCACCCATATCTATCTGTCAGCATTCCGAGACCGGGGGGTCCCTGGGCCGATGAGTGAATGTCGCCGCGTGCCCCAGCCCAGATGGGTCGAGCGCGAGGGCGAGCGCGAAGGGGGGAGAGCGAGGCAGCCGGAGACCGGCGTGAGAGAGGTGGGAATCCCGCGGCCTTCGTGTTCGTCCCGCGCCCAGGTCGGGTGCGCTTGTAGTAGGGGGTTACAAACGTCCACGCGGGAGAGGGAGCGAGCGGCCTCCGGCGAGCGCCTGTTCTCGTCCTCGTCCCCGCGCGGCCAACCTTCTCTAAGAGGGCCCTGGTCCTCCCTTTTATAGGCGTAAGGAGAGGATCCAGGTGTACAATGGGGGCTGTAGCAGAGTGCTACGTGTCTAGCGGAGGTGAGCTAGCGCCCTAGGTACATGCCGTTGTGGCAGCCGGAGAGATCTTGGCGCCTAGCTGGTGTGATGTCGTGGCCGTCGGAGGAGCGATGGAGCTTGGCGGAGGGACAGCTGTCGGAGCGGTTGAGTCCTTGCTGACGTCCTCTTGCTTCCGTAAGGGGGCTAAGAGCCACCGTCGTCACAGAGCATGCGGGGCGCCATCATTGCCTATCTGGCGGAGCGAGCCAGATGGGACGCCGGTCTTGTTCCCTGCGGCCCGAGTCAGCTCAGGGTAGGGTGATGATGGCGCCTCCTGTTGACGTGGCTGGTCTGCGCCCTAGGTTGGGCGATGTGGAAGCTCCTCCGAAGCCGAGGTCGAGTCCGAGCCCCCAGGTCGGGCGAGGCGGAGATTGCCGGCTGGTGCCGGGGCGGAGTCCGAGCCCTGGGGTCAGGCGAAGCGGAGTTCGTCGTCTTCTGGGGCCGAGCCCAAGTCCGAGCCCTGGGTCGGGCGAGGCGGAGATCGTCGTCTTCTAGGGCCGAGCCCAAGTCCGAGCCCTGGGTGAGGCGGAGATCGTCGTCTTCTGGGGCCGAGCCCAAGTCCGAGCCCTGGGTCGGGCGGAGTTCGCCGTCTTCCGGGACTTAGCCCGAGTCTGAGCCCTGGGTCGGGTGGAGTTTGCCGTCTTCCGGGACTTAGCCCGAGTCCGAGCCCTGGGTCGGGCGGAGTTCGCCGTCTTCTAGGACTTAGTCCGAGTCCGAGCCCTGGGTCGGGCGGGGCGGAGCTTCCTATGGTGCCTTCGGCAGGGCCTGACTGCCTGTCAATCTTACGCTGTCAAGTGGCACTGCAGTCGGAGTGGCGCAGGCGGCGCTGTCCTTCTGTCAGGCCGGTTAGTGGAGCGGCGAAGTGACGGCAGTCACTTCGGCTCTGCCGGCTGGGGGGCGCGCGTCAGGATAAGGGTGTCAGGCCACCTTTGCATTAAATGCTCCTGCGACTTGGTCGGTCGGTGCGGCGATTTGGTCAGGGTTGCTTCTTAGCGAAGGCAGGGCCTCAGGCAAGCCGGGAATATGTTCGCCGCTGAAGGGGGGCCTCGGGCGAGACGGAAATCCTCCGGGGTCGGCTGCCCTTGTCCGAGGCTAGGCTCGGGCGAGGCGTGATTGTGTCCCTCGAATGGACTGATCCCTGACTTAATCGCACCCATCAGGCCTTTGCAGCTTTGTGCTGATGGGGGTTACCAGCTGAGAATTAGGAGCCTTGAGGGTACCCCTAATTATGGTCCCCGACAGTAGCCCCCGAGCCTCGAAGGGAGTGTTTGCACTCGCTTGGAGGCTTTCGTCGCACTTTTTTGCAAGGGGACCAGCCTTTCTCGGTTGCATTTTGTTCCGGTGGGTGCGCGCGAGCGCACCCGCCTGGTGTAGCCCCCGAGGCCTTGGAGGAGTGGTTTCACTCCTTCGAGGTCTTAATGCCTCGCGTAATGCTTCGACTGGTCCGGTCGTTCCCTCATGCGAGCTGGCCGTAGCCCGGGTGTACGGTCGGGTCCCAAGTTCTCGGGCTGGTATGTTGACGCTGTCAACGGTTCGGCCGGAGCCGGGTTTGCGAGAGCAGCCCCTGAGCCTCTGCACAGGGCGAGAGGGCGATCAGGGACAGACTTGGCTTTTTTACATACGCCCCTGCGTCGCCATTCCGCAAGGAGGAGGGGGGGAAAGCGCCATGTTGCCCTCGATGGGCATCGAACATGGTGTCTCCGTTGAGCTGCAAGCGGGTGATCCGAGTGGACGTCCGTGCCCCGTTCGTTAGGGGTCGGCTAGGGGCCCAGAGGCACGCCCAATAGTACCTGCGGGTGATCTGCCGGACCCGGTCCCCTGGCGACGGGGTCCGAGGGCTCGATGCCTCCCTCTGATGGGATTCTGTTACAAGATCGTTCCCGCCGATCTCGGAAATGTCCTAGGGTACCTCGGGAGCGCATCCTGAGCCTTGGTTATGTATCGAACGTACCCATGGTCATCCCTCGCTCGGCGTCTGAGGCGGCTGTGAACCCTTCGGGGGCCAGCCTTCGAACCCCTGATCAGTATTGGGCGCGGAGCCTGAGTAGCCTGAGGCGGTCGTTGAACCCTTTCGTGGGGCCGGCCTTCGAACCTCTGACCAGTAGTGGGTGTAGGGCCCACGCGATCTGAGGCGGCTGTTGAACCCTTCTGGGGGGCCAGCCTTCGAACCTCTGATCAGTACGGGGGCTCGGAGCCTGGTTCCTTCTCGGGGAAGGATCCTTTTCAGGGTATCCCCCTTTCCCGGTCCCTGTTGCAAGAGAGAGAAAGAGGAAAAACGGAAAAGGATACAAAATCGAACGACGCGGCGTACCTTTTTGGACGCGGTCATTATGGCGAAGGCGAAGCGTCGCCCGCTTCTCCTGCCAGAGGCGCCGCGTGTCCCGCCGCAGAGTTAATGCGACGGGGCGAGTGGTTGGAGGGGCGACCATTGCGCGTGCGCGAGCCGTTCGAGGGACGGCTGTTTCGCTTCGCGTTTTTGAATCCCACGTTCGGTCCGGGCGGAACGTTTGAACCGGTCGTGCCTTGGTCTTCATATACTCGGGAGAGGGTCTGGCGATGGTTCTTTGCTCCGCTTCCTGTCTCCCTCTTAGGTTTTTCGCAGCCTGAGAGACTTAGCCAGAGAAAAGGAAACCGCCCTCCCTGTCCTTTGCGCCACCACACCTTCCGCTCGGCGATGGCTGACCGGGTGACCATCATCTCACCGCGCGACCCATGGCCTTTCTCCACGGTGACGGCGAGTGATCTAGAGGATCTCGTTGGCGAGGGTTAACTTCGCCCTCTCACCGATGAGCAGCGACCGGAATGGACTCCCCCCGTGGGCGGAGCCGCTCCATCCCCACCGCCGGGGTACATCGTGAGCTTCGTCTCCTTCCACGAGCGGGGCTTTGGTGTGCCGGCGAGCCGCTTCATGCGGGCGATCCTGCACCACTACGGGGTGGAGTTGCACAACCTCAGCCCCAACTCCATCTCGCAGGCCGCCATCTTCGTAGCGGTGTGCGAGGGGTACTTGGGGATTGCCCCCCATTGGGATCTGTGGACCCATCTCTTTTTCGCGGAGCTTTTTGCCTCGCCGACGGGAGAGAGGAAGGTCCGCGCAGCGGTGCGGGCCGGCGGCTGCACCCTCCTGCTGAGGCAGTCACGGGCGTCGCTGTATATTCCCGCCATCCTCGCGTCCTCGAACAAGGGGTGGCAGCGCCGGTGGTTCTACCTCCGGAATGACGGCGAGTTGCTCCCGCCGTTCTCTCAGCGAGTAGTCACCGCCGCCGCTGATGCTTGGCGCCACGGGACCCCTCACGAAAGACAGAAGAACCTCGAACCCCTCCTCAAGGCCTTAGAGGCGTTGTGGAAGGGGGGACTCACCGCTGCAGGGGTGATTGCCGCCATCCACCGCTGGAGGGTGCTTCCCTTGGCGGAGCGACGGCTGCCGCTTTGGGAAATGACACCGGAGGCAGACTTGGAGGGCTCGCGGATGTCCTCTGATCCTCTTCCCCTCGACGTCCTCCACGGGCGGGTGTCCGTTGCGTTGGGGAAGCCGGACCCCAGCGCCTTCTCCCAGCCTTTGATGCGCCCTGACCAAGGGTGCGTGACTCTGGTGAGTGTCCACTTCTTTCTTCTTGTGTCGGATTGCCCCTGGTTTCTAAGGTCGGGATTTCCACCCGTCTTCAGGAGGTAGGGTGGCACAAGTCTTCCCTGCCACGGGTCCCGCAAGATGCGGCGGACCGAGCAGCGCGGCGGGTCGCCGCGGAGGAGAAGAAGAAAAAGAAGGACGCGGAGAAGGCCCGGGCCCGCGAGCGGAGACGGGCTCGGGACACCTTGGAAAAGCTTCATCGCCGGTAGGAGAGGGAGGGGCTCCCGAGGGAGCCGTCGCCGGAAACGCCCGACGACGATGACGATGATGAAGATGATGACGAGGAAGACGACATGGCTGCTCGCCTTGGCCTCAACCCCGACTTGGGGTTAGGCCAGGAGCCAACAATCCAGCCCCCGAGCGGGTTGATGCTGTCAGTCCTCGGAGTCGGGACGCCGGGGTCCTGGCCCGAGGAGCGGGGGCAATCCGAGAGGGTACTTGACCCCTCGGCTGGAGGAGCTGAGGCGACCCCGGGGAGCCAGGCCGGGGCGTCTGCTCCCCGAGAGCCGCCGCCCACGCCGACAGCGCAGGGGAGCGGCCCCCAGGTCGTCGTGGCAGTGCCTGAGCAGCCCGCCTCCCAGGCGTCCAGGGCGCCCAAAGCAAGGGTGATGCCAAAGCTGCCGGCGAAGCGGACCTCGGCGGCGGCGCCGGCGGTCGAGATCCGAGAGACCTCCCCCAGGCACGGTTGATCATGGCCCGGAGCGGGTGAGTATCCTGGAATGTCTTCGTCCTGGCTTTTCATTCGTATGTCCCGACCGTGATTTTTCTTTTTTCCTCAGCAAGCGAAGCCATGGGCTGACTGACCTGGCGCCCCGGAAGGCCCTTAAGACGACACCGGCTTGCGTGGCCAGCGCCGCTCCGGGCCTTGCCGTTCAGGTGACCTTCTCGCAAGGCGCTCCACATCAGGGGGCTCAGGCGGCACCAGTCGCCGTGGAGCGGGTTCCCGAGGTTGGCGCTTCTGCTGGGGCGGCCATCGTGATGGGGGTGGCGGCTGACGCGGACGTGGCCCCGGGCCCACCGGACGTGCCGGCGATGCCGGCACATGTCGCTAGTGAAGTCGCCGCCATCCCAGTCGGGGAGCGACCGGCTGCTGCCGACGTCAAGACGGCTGAGGCGTCGGCGCTCGGTGCCTCGGAAGAGGGGGGCGTGGAGGCGCGATCCGTACCGCCGGGCGGCAGCCTCGTCGCTGTGCGGCGAAGCTCCGAGGGCCGGCGCTAGTTGCTCCGGTTCCGGACCCGTGAGGCCTCAGATCCCGGCTTCGTTCTCGACGATGAGCGGGAGGACCAGTCCTGGGACGAGCTCCGCGAGTGTGCCGAAGCAACGGTGGGGTCGCTCCGGTCGTCGCTGGAGGTTTTCTGCAGGGATGTCCCCAAAATCCTCCAGGTAACGGTTTCAGGCATACCTTTTCTCTTTCGTGACCAAGGCGTCTTTCATGACGCCCCGTTTCCTTCCCTCAGGATCTGACGGATCGGAGCACCGCCAAGTCGTCGTTCATCCGCCGTGAGGTCGACGTCTGGGGCTCATTGCGATCCCTGAGGACCTCGCTTGCCGGGGCTACTGCGCGCCTCTCTCAGCAGGGTGCCGAGATGGTGGACCTTCGGTTGCTCTGCACCGATCTGAGAGTCGAGGCGACAGCGGCGCACGCGGAGGCGGCCGCGGCGCGTGCAGAAGCGCAACGACGGCAGTCGGAGTTCGATCGGGTCGTCAAGGAGCGGGACCAATCTCGGGGTCGGGCTGCCGAGGCCGAAAGCCGGGCCGAAACCCTTGCGGCCGACCTAGCCGTAGCCCAGGTCGCAGCCTCGGAGCAGCGTGCCCGAGCCGGAGGTACGCCTTGGCCATCTTCGGTTTTCGTTTCTGCTTGTTTCCTCTGCTTGTGTTTGAGATCCTTCCTTTGGCTGTTCGCAGAGCTCGAGTCCGCCCTCGATGAGTCCGCCAAGGCGCTTGCTGAGGCGCTTGCCGGGGCGGCCGAGCAGAGGGAAACCGACCACGCGGCCATGTCCGAGGCCGTCTCGGACGTTTACCGGGTCCTTGGCTCCAGCGACGTCCCCTCAGGAAGCTCCCCTCGAAGTCGCCTTCAAGTCTTGGGCGATCATGTGCGTGGCAGACTCCGCGAGGCGTTACACCACGGCGTCAGGCGGGCCTTCGCCGTACTCGCTTCCCACTACGTTGTGGACCTGGAGCGGGTTAGCGAGGGGTATTGCCTTCCCGACGAAGATGAAGCCGCCATTGCAGAAGTCCAGAGGCTCGATGCGGCCGCCGCGGGTCCGAGCACAGTGCTGGCGACCACCTTTGAGGCAGAGATCCTCCCGCCTGCGCCGTCGCTGGAAGCCGGGATGGACTTTGCCGATGGTGGGGATGAAGCCGAAGGTGCGGCTCCTTCCCAAGGCGACGCCTAACTCTGTTGGATCAGTTTCTGTCGGATGCACGTGTGTCCTTCTGCGGTCGCTGAGGCCTGAACACTTTGTTCCCGTTGCATGAAGTCGTACTCCTTTCCTTTTTGCGTGTCCGGCTTCGCCTGTTTAGTAACAGGGTGGTTTCCCCAAGTAGGGGTCACTTTTCGCGGCGGGTGACGAGTGAGGTGTTCCTAACCCGGAGGCGTAGGAGTCCCTCGGCTCAGTCGGCCTCGCCACTTACATGCACCCGTGTTCGCTCCTTGGGGCCTTGCTTCCGACATAGCCGGGGGAACGCAAAAGCTTTTTTGATTGAAAATCTTGGATGCAAAGAGGTCCCTCAATCTTGACGCGGAGGGGTTCCCCCCCTTTTAGCCCCCGAGGGAGGGTCGGGCTTTGCCGAGGCGAGGCCGACCCTTCCTTGATGACTAAACTTTGCATGGGTGCGAGGTATATTATCAACTTGAAAACATCTTAAGGGTAGAAGCGACGTAGCTGTTGGATGTTCCAGGCGTTGCCGTAGACCTTGCCTTGACTGTTGGCCAGCTTGTATGTTCCGGGCTTCAGAACCTTGGCGATGACGAATGGCCCCTCCCAGGGAGGCGTGAGCTTGTGCCGCCCTCGGGCGTCTTGTCGCAGCAGAAGCACCAGGTCGCCCACCTGGAGGTCTCGGGACCGGACCCCTCGGGCGTGGTAGCGTCGCAGGGACTGCTGGTACCGCGCCGAGTGTAGCAAGGCCTGGTCCCAAGCCTCCTCCAGCTGGTCCAGCGAGTTTTCTCGGCTGACTTGGTTGCTTTGGTCGGTGTAGGCCCTCGTCCTCGGGGAACCGTATTCTAAGTCTGTGGGCAAGATGGCTTCGGCCCCACAGACTAGAAAGAACGGCGTGAAGCCCGTGGCTCGGCGTTGTCCTCAGACTCCAGACCACCGAGGGGAGTTCCTTCATCCATCGCTTGCCGAACTTGTTGCGGTCGTTGTAGATCCGAGGCTTGAGCCCTTGTAGAATCATGCCGTTGGCACGCTCCACCTGCCCATTCGTCATGGGATGAGCCACGGCGGCGCAGTCCACCCGGATGTGGTGATCCTCGCAGAAGTCCAGGAACTTTCTGCCGGTGAACTGGGTGCCATTGTCGGTGATGATGGAGTTCGGGACCCCGAAGCGATGGATGATGTTGGTGAAGAACGCCACCGCCTGCTCGGACCTGATGCTGTTCAGGGGTCGGACCTCGATCCACTTGGAGAATTTGTCGATTGCGACCAGCAGGTGCGTGTAGCCCCGGGTGCCTTCTGCAAGGGGCCGACGAGGTCCAGACCCCACACCGCAAAAGGCCAGGTGATGGGTATCGTCTGCAGAGCCTGAGCGGGCAGGTGGGTCTGCCTCACGTAGAATTGACACCCTTCGCAGGTGCGGACGATTCTGGTAGCATCGGCCACCGCCGTTGGCCAGTAGAAGCCTTGCCGGAAAGCGTTCCCGATAAGGGCTCGAGGCGCTGCGTGATGGCCGCAAGCCCCCGAGTGTATCTCTTGCAGGAGTTCCTAACCTTCGGCGATGGAGATGCATCGCTGGAGGATGCCGGAGGGGCTGCGGTGGTAGAGCTCCTTCTCATCACCCAGCAAGACGAACGACTTGGCGCGTCGCGCCACCCGCCGAGCTTCGGCTCGGTCGGAGGGTAGTTCTCCTTGGTGGAGATATTGCAGGTACGGGGTCTGCCAGTTTCGATTAGGCGCGACCTGGCTTCGCTCCTCCTCGACGCGCAGTGCCTCACCCTCGGGGGCCGAGGGTACCTCGGACTGAACCGAGGGCTCCTCGGGCCGAGCTGAGGGTGCCTCGGGATGAGCCGAGGGTGCCTCGGACTGAGCCGAGGGCGCCTCGGGTTGAGCCGTGGGTGCCTCGGACTGGGCCGAGGGTACCTCGGGCTCGGACGTGTCGTCGATCTTGACGGAGGGTTGATGTAGGTCTCGGGAGAAGACGTCCGGGGGAACCGTCGTTCGCCCCGAGGCTATTTTAGCCAGCTCGTCCGCAGTCTCGTTGTAGCGCCGAGCGATGTGGTTGAGCTCGAGCCCGTAGAACTTGTCTTCAAGGCGCCAAAACTCATCACAGTAGGCCTCCATCTTCGGGTCGCGGCAATGGGAGTTCTTCATGACTTGGTCGATGACGAGCTGCGAGTCACCGCGAGCGTCGAGGCGTCGGACCCCTAGCTCGATGGCGATCCGCAACCCGTTGACCAGAGCCTCATATTCGGCCACATTGTTGGACGCCGGGAAGTGGAGGCGTAGCACGTAGCGTAGATGCTTTCCGAGGGGTGAGATGAAGAGTAGGCCTGCGCCGGCTCCTGTCTTCATCAGCGACCCGTCGAAGAACATGGTCTAGAGCTCCGGTTGGATCGGAGCCGTTGGTAGCTGGGTGTCGACCCATTCAGCCACGAAGTCTGACAAGACCTGGGACTTAATGGCCTTCCGGGGAGCGAACGAGATTGTCTTGCCCATGATCTCCACCGCCCACTTTGCAATCCTACCCGAGGCCTCTCGGCACTGGATGATCTCTCCCAGGGGGAAGGATGACACCACAGTTACCGGATGAGACTCGAAGTAGTGTCGCAGCTTCCGTCACATTAGGATCACCGCGTACAGCAGCTTCTGAACTTGTGGGTAGCAGATCTTGGTTTCGGACTGTACCTCGCTGATGAAGTAGACTGGCCTTTGAACGGGCAATGCATGCCCCTCTTCTTGCCTCTCGACCACAATCGCGGCGCTAACCACCTGGGTGGTCGCGGCGACGTAGACCAGGAGGGCTTCTCCGGCAGCTGGGGGCACCAAGATAGGCGCCTTTGTGAGGAGCGCCTTCAGGTTCCCGAGGGCTTCCTCGGCCTCAGGGGTCCAAGTGAAGCACTCGGCCTTCCTTAAGAGGCGGTACAGAGGTAGACCTCTTTCACCGAGGCGTGAGATGAAGCGGCTCAGAGCCGCGAGGCATCCCATGACCCTCTATACGCCTTTCAAGTCCTTGATGGGCCCCATGCTGGTAATGGCTGCGATCTTTTCCGGGTTGGCTTCGATGCCCCGCTCGGAGACGATGAACCCCAAGAGCATGCCTCGGGGCACCCCGAAGACACACTTTTCGGGATTGAGCTTGACGCCTTTCGCCTTGAGACATCGGAATGTCGCTCCAAGGTCAGAAAGGAGGTCGGAGGCTTTCCTCGTCTTGACTACGATGTCATCGACGTAGGCCTCGACCGTGCGGCCAATGTGTTCGCCGAACACATGGTTCATGCACCGCTGGTACGTCGCGCCCGCATTCCTCAAGCCGAACGACAAGGTGACGTAGCAGTACATGTCGAAGGGTGTGATGAAAGAAGTCGTGAGCTGGTCGGACTCTTTCATCCTGATTTGATGATACCCTGAGTAGGCATCGAGGAAAGACAGTGTTTTGCACCCAGCAGTGGAATCCACGATTTGGTCGATGCGAGGCAGAGGGTAGGGAACCTTCGGACATGCTTTGTTGAGACCAGTGTAGTCTACACACATCCGCCATTTCCCCCCTTTCTTTCTCACAAGCACAGGGTTGGCAAGCCATTCGGGATGGAATACCTCTTTGATGAACCCTGCCGCCATTAGCTTGTGGATCTCCTCGCCTATGGCTCTGCGCTTCTCCTCGTCGAATCGGCGCAGGGGCTGCTTGACGGGTCGGGCTCCGGCTCGGATGTCCAGCGAGTGCTCAGCGACATCCCTCGGTATGCCAGGCATGTCCGAGGAACTCCACGCGAAGACGTCGGCGTTCGCGCGGAGAAAGTCGACGAGCACTGCTTCCTATTTGGGATCGAACCTGGAGCTGATCCAGATCTGCTTGGAGGTGTCGCCGCTGGGGTCGAGGGGGACGGACTTAACCGTCTCCGCTGGCTCAAAGTTGCCGGTGTGACGCTTCACGTCTGGCACCTCCTTAGAGAGGCTCTCCAGGTCGGCGATGAGGGCCTCGGACTCGGCGAGGGCCTCGGCGTACTCCACGCACTCCACGTCGCATTCGAATGCGTGTTTGTACGTGGGGCCGACGGTGATGACCCCGTTGGGGCCCGACATCTTGAGCTTCAGGTAGGTGTAGTTGGGGACGGCCATGAACTTCGCGTAGCATGGCCTCCCCAGCACCACGTCGTAGGATCCTCGGAACCCGACCACCTCGAACGTCAGGGTCTCCCTTCGGAAGTTGGAGGGTGTTCCGAAGCAGACGGGAAGGTCGAGCTGTCCGAGGGGTTGGACGCGCTTCCCGGGGATGATCCCATGGAAGGGCGCAGCGCCTGACCGGACAGAGGACAGATCAACACGCAGGAGCCCGAGGGTCTCGGTGTAGATGATGTTAAGGCTGCTGCCTCCATCCATGAGGACCTTGGTGAGCCTGACGTCGCCGATGATGGGGTCGACGACGAGCGGGTATTTCCCCGGGCTCGGCACATGGTCGGGGTGATCGTCTCGGTCGAAGGTGATGGGCTCGTCGGACCAGTCTAGATAGACTGGCGCCGTCACCTTCACCGAACAGACCTCCCGGCGCTCTTGCTTGCGGTGCCGAGCCGAGGTGTTCGCCGCTTGCCCACCATACATCATGAAGCAGTCGCGGACCTCGGGGAACTCTCCTGCCTGGTGATCTTCCTTCTTGTCATCGTCGCGGGCCTTGCCACCCTCCGCGAGCGGCCCGGCCCTGTGGAAGTGGCGCCGAAGCATGACGCATTCCTCAAGGGTGTGCTTGACGGGTCCCTGGTGATAGGGGCACGGCTCCTTGAGCATCTTGTCGAAGAGGTTGGCACCTCCGGGGGGCTTCCGAGGGTTCTTGTACTCGGCGGCGGCGACAAGGTCCGCGTCGGCGGCGTCTCGTTTCGCTTGTGACTTCTTCTTGCCCTTCTTCTTGGCGCCGCGCTGAGTTGACGCCTCGGGAGTACCTTCCGATGGGCGGCCCTAGGGCTGCTTGTCCTTTCGGAAGATAGCCTCGACCGCCTCCTGGCCGGAGGCGAACTTGGTGGCGATATCCATCAGCTCGCTCGCCCTGGTGGGGGTCTTGCGGCCCAGCTTGCTCACCAGGTCGCGGCAGGTGGTGCCAGCGAGGAACGCGCCGATGACATCCGAGTCGGTGATGTTGGGAAGCTCGGTGTGCTGCTTCGAGAATCGCCGGATGTAGTCTCGGAGAGACTCTCCCGGTTGCTGTCGGTAGCTTCGGAGGTCCCAGGAATTCCCGGGGCGCACATACGTGCCCTAGAAATTGCCGGCGAAAGCTTGGACTAGGTCGTCCCAGTTAGAGATCTGCCCCGGAGGCAGGTGCTCCAACCAGGCGCGAGCGGAGTCGGAGAGAAACAGGGGGAGGTTGTGGATGATGAGGTTGTCATCGTCCGTTCCACCCAGTTGGCAGGCCAGACGGTAGTCCGCGAGCCACAGTTCCAGTCTCGTCTCCCCCGAGTACTTTGTGATAGTAGTCGGGGGTCAGAACCGGGTCGGGAACGGCGCCCGTCGGATGGCTCGGCTGAAGGCTTGCGAACCAGGTGGTTTGGGCGAGGGACTCCGATCCTCCCCGCTGTCGTAGCGTCCCCCACGCCTGGGGTGGTAGCCTCGGCGCACCCTCTCATCGAGGTGGGCCCGACGGTCGCGGTGATGGTGCTCGTTGCCGAGGTGACCTGGGGCCGCAGGCGCGGTGTTGCGCGTGCGCCCGGTGTAGACCGAGGCTTCCCGCATGAATCGGGAAGTCGCGGCATGAGGTTCCGAGGGGTACCCCTGCCTTCGAGAGGCAGAGCTCTCAGCCCGTCGGACCGCAGCGCCTTCCAAGAGATTCTTCAGCTCTCCCTAGATTCGCCGCCCCTCGGTGGTTGATGGCTCCGGCATCGCGCGAAGAAGCATTGCTGCTGCCGCCAGGTTCTGGCCGACCCCACTGGAAGCGGGTGGTGGCCTGACCGTGACGTCATCGGTGATGCGGTGCTGGAAGCCCTGGGGTAGATGACGTATTTCTCCGGCCGGAGGTTGGCCTGCCCATGCCTGCCCGACGTCCCGACGGATCGGCTCAAGCGCTCCTGCTCCCTCGTCGAGCCTGGCCTGCACCCCACGGATTTGCTCGAGCTGTGGGTCATGACCCCCCCGCCTGAACGGGGACCACAGCTAGCTCCCATGGGATGTCAACGCGAGGCATCGGCCTAGGGAGGTCACCGTCCTCCGGCATGCCGAGATGGTTGCCTTCGGGGGGACCCCCTAGATCGACGTGGAAGATTCGCGACCTGGGCCGTGGTCCTCGTCGCCGAGGCTATGGCTATCGTCGGAACAGTCGGAAAGGCAGTAGTCGCATGCGGTCATGAAGTCCCGCATGGCACCGGGGTTGGCAAGTCCAGAGAAATCCCAACAGATGCTGGGCTCGTCGTCTTCGTCGGACCCAGAGGGCCCGTAGGTCGAGACGTCCGTCAGCCGGTCCCAAGGTGACCGCATACGAAACCCCAGAGGGATTGGACTTGCCTCTACGAGAGCGCCCGCCAAAGCGAAGTCGCTAGACGGGTTGAGGCTGAATCCGAAAGACGCGGGATGGGAATCGATCGGTACCTTTTGGTCGACGGGCGGCGATAAGGTCGCGTCAGGGACTGACTGCGCCGTCGTCTCAGGTACGAGGGTGACGTCCAGCAAGCTTTTCGCGAGCATGCTGGCATCGTCCGCTTGCTCGGGTTTGGCGTGTCGCGGGGAGACGGCGCTCGCCTTTGTCTCAAACGCGAGATCGACGCCCGGTGCGCCCCCCGTTGGGGTGCCGGGGCCGTCGACTCGCTCGACAGCCGACGAGGCGCTGTCTCCTGCTTGGCCTTGGTTGCCCCGCCTCCTCCTCCGTCGGCGGGGGAGAGGACGGGGTGAGCTCGAAGGTTGCTCTTCCACCATGCGGGGAAGACGTCGCCGATTCCACCGTCGGCAGGCGGGTTGTCGGCCGCCACTGTTGTTGTCACACGGCGGTGGAAGGAGTATCATGTCGTAGCTGCCGTCGAGGGACATGAACTCAAGACTCCCGAAACGGAGCACCGTCTCGGGTTGGAGAGGTTGCTGGAGACTGCCCATCTGGAGCTTGACGGGAAGTTGTTCGTCAACACGCAGCAGGCCCCTACCTGGCGCGCCAACTGTCGGCGTTCCGAGACCGGGGGGTCCCTGGGCCGACGAGTGAATGTCGCCGCGTGCCCCAGCCCAGATGGGTCGAGCGCGAGGGCGAGCGCGAAGGGGGGAGAGCGAGGCGGCCGGAGACCGGCGTGAGAGAGGTGGGAATCCCGCGGCCTTCGTGTTCGTCCCGTGCCCAGGTCGGGTGCGCTTGCAGTAGGGGGTTACAAGCGTCCATGCGGGAGAGGGAGCGAGCGGCCTCCGGCGAGCGCCTGTTCTTGTCCTCGTCCCCGCGCGGCCAACCTTCTCTAAGAGGGCCCTGGTCCTCCCATTTATAGGCGTAAGGAGAGGATCCAGGTGTACAATGGGGGGTGTAGCAGAGTGCTACGTGTCTAGCGGAGGTGAGCTAGCGCCCTAGGTACATGCCGTTGTGGCAGCCGGAGAGATCTTGGCACCCAGCTGGTGTGATGTCGTGGCCGTCGGAGGAGCGATGGAGCTTGGCGGAGGGATAGCTGTCGGAGCGGTTGAGTCCTTGCTGACGTCCTCTTGCTTCCGTAAGGGGGCTGAGAGCCGCCGTCGTCACAGAGCATGCGGGGCGCCATCATTGCCTATCTAGCGGAGCGAGCCAGATGGGACGCTGGTCTTGTTCCCTGCGGCCCGAGTCAGCTCGGGGTAGGGTGATGATGGCGCCTCCTGTTGACGTGGCTGGTCTGCGCCCTAGGTTGGGCGATGTGGAAGCTCCTCCGAAGCCGAGGTCGAGTCCAAGCCCCCGGGTCGGGCGAGGCGAAGATTGCCGGCTGGTGCCGGGGCGGAGTCCGAGCCCTGGGGTCGGGCGAAGCGGAGTTCGTCGTCTTCTGGGGCCGAGCCCAAGTCCGAGCCCTGGGTCGGGCGAGGCGGAGATCGTCGTCTTCTGGGGCCGAGCCCAAGTCCGAGCCCTGGGCGAGGCGGAGATCGTCGTCTTCTGGGGCCGAGCCCAAGTCCAAGCCCTGGGTCGGGCGGAGTTCGCCGTCTTCCGGGACTTAGCCCGAGTCCGAGCCCTGGGTCGGGCGGAGTTCGCCGTCTTCCGGGACTTAGCCCGAGTCCGAGCCCTGGGTCAGGCGGAGCGGAGTTCGCCGTCTTCCGGGACTTAGCCCGAGTCCGAGCCCTGGGTCGGGCGGAGTTCACCGTCTTCCGGGACTTAGCCCGAGTCCGAGCCCTGGGTCGGGCGGAGCGGAGTTCGCCGTCTTCCGGGACTTAGCCCGAGTCCGAGCCCTGGGTCGGGCGGAGTTCGCCGTCTTCCGGGACTTAGCCCGAGTCCGAGCCCTGGGTCGGGCGGGGCGGAGCTTCCTATGGTGCCTTCGGCAGGGCCTGACTGCCTGTCAATCTTACTCTGTCAAGTGGCACTGCAGTCGGAGTGGCGCAGGCGGCGCTGTCCTTCTGTCAGGCCGGTCAGTGGAGCGGTGAAGTGACGGCGGTCACTTCGGCTCTGCCGGCTGGGGGGCGCGCGTCAGGATAAGGGTGTCAGGCCACCTTTGCATTAAATGCTCCTGCGACTTGGTCGGTCGGTGCGGCGATTTGGTCAGGGTTGCTTCTTAGCAAAGGTAGGGCCTCGGGCAAGCCGGGAATATGTTCGCCGCTGAAGGGGGGCCTCGGGCGAGACGGAAATCCTCCGGGGTCGGCTGCCCTTGTTCGAGGCTAGGCTCGGGCGAGGCGTGATCGTGTCCCTCGAATGGACTGATCCCTGACTTAATCGCACCCATCAGGCCTTTGCAGCTTTGTGCTGATGGGGGTTACCAGCTGAGAATTAGGAGCCTTGAGGGTACCCCTAATTAGGAGCCTTGAGGGTACCCCTAATTAGGAGCCTTGAGGGTACCCCTAATTAGGAGCCTTGAGGGTACCCCTAATTAGGAGCCTTGAGGGTACCCCGACACTATCTCATCTTGACAGATTCTATCTTACCTTTGGAAATTCACCTTATACGACTAGTTACCCCGATCTAGACAAAAAAACAAAGATTAAGCCATGTTAAAGATTCTTCATATCATAACCAACTACTAGCCTATTCATTCTGCTTACCAAATACTTTACATTGCAAAACTATTTTACCATATGCTTCTAACTTCGATGGTCAATACCAGGAAGGGAAGATTATCATGCAACAACAAACAGAAATGAATCCTCCAGATCCTCCACTGGTTGGACCGATCAAGTGGTTGCCGCCAAAATGCTGGTAATACAACAAATGGTAGACATGGTTAACGAAATGCAAAATCAGATAAGGCAAGAACGCTAGGAAATACGTTAGGACCGGCTGGAGATGCGACAAGCAATAAGACAAGCACAGTTGGAAAGACAACAACAACAACAACCACTACCACCACCACCACCACCAGCTCCACCAAGCTACATAAATATATATATATTA
This sequence comes from Zea luxurians, assembly GCA_029449295.1. Lineage (NCBI taxonomy): Eukaryota > Viridiplantae > Streptophyta > Magnoliopsida > Poales > Poaceae > Zea > Zea luxurians. Next base: position 71,252 of record JAOPSE010000901.1, read on the forward strand.
CTATTTGTTAGACCTAAATGTTACTTTAGTTAGTAGTTGGTATGATACTATTTTAGCAGGAATAATAAGGTCTAATTGACCCTATGTGTTGCTAATAAATTATGCATCATGCTGAGGTTATGTTTGTGCATATGTTCTGAGGTAACATGGTTATACACCCTTTTCTTACAAATCTCAAGGACGAGATTTCTGTTAAGGGGGTAGGATTTGTAAGGCCCAAAATTGGTATAAGAAAAAATTATAATAATAAAATAAATGTACAAAGAAATAAAATAGCAAATTCAGATATCTCAAATTAAACTTTAAGGTTGAAAATTGAGGACTGAATTTTGAAAACCAAGAACTATTTTAGAAAAGAAGTAATAGAAAAGTTTTCTATTCAACTAAACGATTATGCATATCATTAAATGATGCACCATAGGTATTTCTTTACATGACTATTTAACTTTGAAGTAACTTTTGACTCTTGTCCCACAATCAAAATACTATTCTCCTAAAAAGAAAGAAACAATATGAGTGTGTTTCATAATTCAAACATTTATCAAACAAACAAATTAATTAGAATAAATAGATAACTACTGCATCATGATTGATTTTTAGTAGGTATTAAATTTGAATTCTTAAACTTTATCTTAGATTGGAATTGGATTTCGTAATGTCAAAAAGGAATACTAAGGGGATTATAATAATGAGATGAGAATTGGTATTTAAATCAAAGGTACAATATTGGAATTTAGAAAAGAGAAAGAAAATACTATATAAATAGAGATAAATATATAAATAAATACTAGTTATACTGAGATTTGAATTCGTGCAACTAGCCTAAATATGAAACTCACAATGAAATTCAAAATTCAAATTCAAAAGTTAAATCAAAATTTGGATTTAAAATTTTGGATCCAAAAAGGAAGATAAAGGAAATTAGAGAAGGAAAGGAAGAAATATTATACAACAAAAAATAAATTTATAAATAAATAAATTCATCACAGATTGGGTATGTTCAAATTGTACATTTAATATGAGGAAAATTTACCATAGGATTTAAATTTGGAATTTAAATTTAAAAATGAGAAAGGGAAAATAAGAAAGTATAAAAGAAAAAAAGGAAGGGAATATACCTACGTTTGGGCCAAATGTCATTGCACGGCCCACTTTGTTTTTCCCTCGCTCAGCCCATTCTCCCGCTATCGCGCCGCATAGCCGTTTAGGTAATTCGACGCTGACAGATGGGCCATGGTGACCAGCTCCCTAAACCGCGCACGCGCAACAGGCATCGCTGACGCGTGGACCCAAACTCCACGTGACGCAATCGCTAGCGCCATTGCCGTAGACACCGACTCGCTGGACCCACCGACCAGACACCGCGCACACAAAGTCTTGTTCCTCTTCCTCCCTTTTCTCCGCGTGCTCACCACCTCCCCATATGTTCTGCTGCAACAACAGATTTTCCCCACGACACAGACTCATCGTGGCCCCATAAAGGCGCAGCGGGACCTCCCTGTATCGCCTTTCCATGAACCATACCGTACTCGTGCTCGAAGGACACCATCGCCGACCACCGCAGTGTCAACCGTGGTGTGAGTGTTGAGCGACCGGCGACATTGTGCTTTGGGCGAGTGGGCAATGCGTTCGCAAAGGAACACCGCTTGTGTGCGTGGTCTTTGTTGATCTGATGCGTGCGTGGATGACCGGGAATTCGTCCTTGGTCGTCGGATTCTGCCACATACCGTGGGAGGGTCTGGGCGCCCTTCAGATCTCAGTGAGCATCTCCCATAGCAATCCCCCACCATTACCGTTGTTTGTTACTGCTCTCGGATCGGAGTTTAGGTGCGAGGACCGGGGATTCGAGGATCCCGGCCATGGCGCCGCTGTACCTCGCTGGTTGCGCCACTAGCGAGATCCCAGGGGGAAGAAAGGGTGCTGGGCCATTGATCCTGCTGCGAACTTACGAGATTAGAAGGCAGGAAACGGTTCAGCCTGGTGAGCATCGACCGTTGGATCTAGATCTGATGGTGTCAGGGCTGTTGAGAGTGTTTACGGTCGATCTCGTGATCAACAGATAGATCAGGATGGGGAGTCCAGATCTAATCAGATCCGTTGATAGTTGATCCATTGACCCAGATTTCAGGATACCCTTTCGCCCTGGCTATTTTGTTAAAGAGCCCTCCTGGAATTTAGGAACTAACCCGCAGTCCAATTTAACTGTGCTATGAGTCTTTAAAAGAATTGCATCGAGACCCCTGCACTTCTCTGGTTTTGTGCGCCCAGTCCAGAGAATTAGAAAATCATGTAAAAGTTATTAGAAAATGATTTTCAATATGAAAATAAATGCTAGAACTTGTTTAATTTATATAAAATTCATATGAAGTCCAAATTAATCCATTCTAGTTTCTATAATTTTGTAATATTATTTTTTATCACCTAGTGTCTCTGTTTTGACATGAAAACCATATTAAAATGTATCTCTTAATTAATCTTGTATCAAATACATAAAACCTTCAGAAAATCATAACTCCTTCGTTTTAATTCCGAATTGACTCGTTCCAGTTGCGTTAGTTTTGTATAAGTATTTACTACGCAGTAACAACATTAATTATACCATATTACCTATTTTTATAGTTAGATATTTATTTATCCTATGTCTACTAGATTAGCTCTGCTAAATCAAAACTAACCTGACCATAATTATAATGTGGTTAAAACATGATCTCTAGTCAAGTATAATCTAGATTAAAGTTGAATTGATTATTTAGAGTATATTTTCTCATATGATGTACAATAATCAATTTATAATTTAATATCCCAACCACGTAGAGCTTCCATAGATCATAACTCCTTAACCATGACTCCGATCTTAGTAGTTCTTGATCCCACGATCTCGTAACAATGCGTAGATTATTATTATGCAGTATGTTCTTATGTTTGGTGTGATGTTAATTTTGTCTATACCATGTCTGTTTGTATTGCTACGACTAGAAGTGAGGTCACGAGAATTTGAGGATCATCGTGGTTTCTAGAATCTCAAGTCCCAGGCAAGTTGTGTCCTTGACCGCTTTTGTTACCTAATTATGTTCTTTATTATCACTTACCAATGCATAGGTTTAATTTTGATGGGACCCAATAGGTTACCCTAGTCTTATTATATTTATACCTTGTTTACCCCTAAACTATTTGGGTAGTTTTTGCTATTGCTCTATATGGTTTTGGGATTAATACTACATTATTCCATGTTCCAATTATTCTGTTATGTTATTTATGTTTATGTCAAGATCATTAATTTTAATTGGAACATGGAGCTTAACTTGAAAAACACGTGCCACCACAAGGGTGGAATGGGACGCCCTTGACTGACTAATTACGAAAGCTAGTGGAAGACTACCTTACCCGAAAGGGGTAAGGGCAGTAGGGGAGTTGCATGCAGGGAGGTTCTCGGGTTGATTTTGCTGCGATGGCGGTCAGACGAGGGATTCCTGCAAGTGCTCTTCCTAGAAACTGTAGCGGGTTTTTGGAAACTAGTGGAACTTTGTAAATGCCTCGTAGTGCTAACCTGCCTTGCTTCCTTGGTAGAGGTGTATGGGATTCATAACCCCTTGGCAGATGGGTAACATGACTTGTGGGTACAAGGTACAACCTCTGAAGAGTGTAAAACTGGTATAATAGTCGAACTCACGGTCAAGAGCAGCTCAGGACTCTCGAATGATTAAATTATGAAACTAAATTCAATTTGTCACATGCATTGCATGGGATTATTTATTAATTTTATTATATTATTTTTATTATGGTTTGGTATTTACTTACATTTAGTAACAGCTATTAAAATTTGACCAACTTATTAGAAGAAATGCTCAGTTTTAACCCCAATTGTTGATCAGCCTTACACATCCCATGAACTCACACCTTTGGTGAGTTCATACACATTATTCCCCATAACTTGTTAAGCAATGAACATGTATGAGCTCACCCTTGCTGTCTCACACCCCCATAGGAGAAGTACAGGTGATTCAAGATGAGCCACACAACGAGGAGTTTGACTTGATATAGGTGGCGTCTCCTAGTTGACTTTATGACGCCAAGGATGGACTTTAGTTTGTTTTATATTCATCTATTATTTTGTAAGACTTCCGCTATGTAATAAGTACCCTGATTATACTGTGACATTTATCTTTATACACTCTGTTATTATATGTGTTGTCTTCTTTGGCACATATATGAGATGCACCTGGCTTTATCCCTTAAACCCGGGTGTGACAATAAACTAGTCCTAACGAGGCTAGTTGTATGGCTGCTGCAGTGATCCTCTATTTATGGAGGAAAAAAATCATTTAAAAATAGAAACCGTTAGACATCTTTTTCCTAAATTTACGCGCATGATGGGAAATGTGTTTGACTCATGTATGTATTTCTTTTTTTGCGCGCAGAGACGTGGGGTGGAGGAAGTACCTGACAGTCTAGCTTGGTGGGTCGGTGGACACGCCGACGTGGATCAGATCGTAGGGGTGGTCAGCCTAGGATTTCTCTAACTATTTGAAGCCCAGGACTCCTAAATTGTGGGTGCCCCAATCAAAGTTTAAGCCTATATTTATATATAATTTTGTTTTTTTTGTATTAAGTGGAAAGGGTGACCTGAGATGACCATTAAAACTAATGCTTTATACATTAGAGACCGTATAGGCAATCGAAAGCAACCCCGAGTTGAATTTTGCCGACGTTTGTCGATATTTAATCTTGAGACACGTGATATTATTTCTTTAGGCATCCACCGTCAGCTTATCCTGTCGGTATTAATTGTATTATAAAGTTTTTGTCCATCAGACTCTGGTGTACGTGCGTGGGAACCGGCCGGTAATAGGCTCATGGTACCCACAACTTTTAATACTAGGAAACTGTAATCTGACCTTGTAAAATTCTGGAAAAGGACAGCGTCATTCAATATGGACAGCAATGCAGTTTCGGCCAACCACTATTTCAGTAATATCTCGAGATTGGATTTGGATATCATTCAATTCGATGTAATACTTCACCTTCAACTTACAGCTAATTCTTATACGTTGTCCACGTTACATTGCCTTGGATATGTAAATACTAGTGTGTTGTGACCATACACAATTATATTTGATATTCATAAAAAATAAAATTAATATTAAAGTGAATATATGGTCTACATATCATATATTAAATTAATAAAAACAAATATTATATCTTATCTTAGCTAAAATACTAAAAAAGGTATAACTTGAAAACAAGTTTGACCTATTTTTTATAGATCGATCGGTCGGTCGTTCTCCTTTAGATAGTGAGATGTAATACGTCGAAGCATTGCGCTGCGTACGACTTTCTGTCATGTTAGACTTAAGTAGTTTGTCACAGCCCATCTATGATGTAACAACTTATTAGTAGATGGGAAGAGAGAGAGAGGAATATACTTACGTGCTTCGCATGTGACACACGTACAACAAACGAAACTGTTGACTAGCGTTGCATTATAGGACTAGTGATTGCCATCGCAACTAAATATTTTAGATATATAGCTAATTCTCTACGCTACATTGTCTCTAGATATATTGCTATCGAGTATATATATACATATATATGGAAGGTATATTGGAAGCCTTGGACTTCCAAATGATAGAGGAACCTCTGGACGACAACTCCTTGCGACCTGGTTGGACCGCACTGGCGCGCCCATCCACCCTAGCACATGCATCAGTCAAAGCCTCCGTCCAACATACTAACCCCCGCATGGGCATGCCATAAATTGTGGTTTTGTTTTTTCGCAAATAGCATAAATAGTTCACAAAATAGCGTAAATAGTTCATAGAGATGGCGTAAAAATCTTGCCCAGGCACTGGATCCATGCACACGCGCATGCGCATGCATACAAACCCTATTTTTGTGGTAGATCCGACAATTATGGCAGATCGTAAAACTTTCCATTGCATCTACGCAAATTTTGGATGACATTTTCATTTTCACTGATAGGGCACAAAAATTGGATGGCTCCATAAATTTAGAATCGCTAGCTCCAACAGCCATCTAGCTAGGCTCATTAGAACTAGTTTACGATATATACTGATACGAATTATGTTACAAGGTTTATGTATTTATGCAATTCTAAAAACCTGTTTCTAGCTGCATGCGCAAAAATTTAGGATGGTAAGGATCTGCGATGAAACAAATCGATTGGCATGCATAGAAACAAAAATCTTATTTAAATATTTTATTTCCTCCATAAATATAGGGTCACTCCAACATCCATGCAGCTAGACTCGTTAGAACCAGTTTATGGTATATACTGATACTAATTATGCTGCACGGTGTAGTTCTTTATGCAATGCGGTACACTACGTAAAATGCGATTCACTGGTGGACGCATTACCATGTTTGAGAGTAAAACCCTTCAGTTTTGAGGGTAAAAACCCGCAATTATGAGAGAAAATTCCGAGCCAATGTGAGAGAGGTTGTGTGGGGATAGATATCCCCGGGTCCTCATGAACACAAAAACATATCATGGGCCGCCCAATGTTCTGCCTTGCAGGATGGGTCATTGGGTCACAACCAGGTTGGGCAAGCTCGATCCAAGAGGACAAAGATTGGGCGTCCAGGTTATGTGCAGACCGAAGTGCTGATATCTCGAACGAATAGGTTGCACACACCTGAAGGGCTAAACACCCGACGTTAACTCGCCCTCATCAAATAAAGGAGGAGATAAGTAGAATAGATAGTGATCACAACTTGTAAAGGGATAACCCTTTGGTCACCTATATAAGGCTGAGAGGGTATCCATACGAAAACATATCATCTCATCATACACTAGCCCTCATCAAATATTCCTTAGCACCACTGTAGCTCGTTTGTAATCCATATACTCCATAGCAGTTCCAATACATAACCTCAACAGGAAGTATGGTGTCACGCTTTTAGCAGCCCGAACCTATATAAATCCTTGTGCAAGTCTGATGTGCTCCTGCACATACCATTGAGTCATAGTCAATGATGTTGTCCTACCCAAAAGCATTACGTGGGTAACCACATGGTGCGAAGTTGGGTCATAAACATCGACAGCTAGCTCGTTAGGTAGGAGGTGTGACGTTGTTCCACGACGACTCCATGCCTATCACCTTAAACAACTCGGTCACCTTCAATGTTGGGGAGATCTTCTGCTTTGGATCCATCTCCTGCATTACAGACTATGAAAGCGTGCTGCACTGCATTGCGGATCCTTCTGAGAAGCGATCTTCTATGATGGTGCCAAATGCGGGGTAGGCTCGTCTCACCTAACTCCAGCGAGAACTACGCCAACAAATTCTAAGGCGAGAACCTCAACTAGCTTCCGCTCTCGTGCAAAATTGCTCCAGCGTCGGGTGGGCCTAGGACCATTATGGCCCTTTTGGCTCGACCGACTAAGGTTGCACCTCTGTCGTGGTGGACCCCTTTGTCCACGTCACCCACTCAGGCGTGGACTCGGATCACTCAGTGAAATAAAGCGAGTAACCCCAGCACTCGAGTAGCCACGAGAACAAGACTAGCGACTCTTCTAACCGCTCTGCTCTCAAAGAAGACGACTAGAGCACGAGACGCCACTCCAAGCTCTTTGTTCCCAGATGTCTTCTTTATCCAGGGAAAAGTAGAGGACGCATGCATCTCCGACGATGAGCCCACTATACCGAGGGAAGGAGCCCCATAGCATGAGGCACATCCTCGTCAGAATAGGCAACACAACATTTGACATCACCATGAAGCCGGGGAATGGGATCCTGCTCAACCCATTTCCCGGGACGAGGGATCTAAAGTAGGAGAAACTCCTCACGACAGAACGCTCCGTCAGCGCCGCAATTCTTGATGCCGCGATCGTCGCCATGCCCAGGAGCGCGAGTGGGTGCAAGTAGAACATGACTCCTGGCTCCAACACGAGAATCCACTTCTCGAACCTACTACCCAACTTCGCTCGAGCACTAAACACGCCAAGCAATGTCGATGGAGCCATAGCTAAGATCGCCAATGGCTTACCGCGCACCCCAAACGTGGAAGGCTACCGACACATCCTCACCCAAGCCACGAACCATATTCTTCCCTCCACCCATCCTGCAAACGACATGCGCTACGTCATCAACAGTTGGCGAGATGCGCGGAGCAACATCAACGCTTCATTTGATCGCCGACATGAAGAGGAGATGAGGCGGTGGGAAGAGTACGACTAAGATTGTGGTGCACCAGCACATAGCCATGCCACAAGAACAGAGCAGGCATTAGCCTCTACGAATAGCCCAGCTCCAGGTCATGCGGGGTCATGGCCCTTTCCCCGGCTCTAGGAAATTCAATGTCCACCAACTTCAAGGTCTCGAACGTCAACAAGTATGAGCCCAAGTAGGATCCAGGCGGATGGCTGGCCATCTACACGACCATTGTCCAGGTTGCTGGAGCAACGGAGGACGTCATGATAGTATACTTGCCCATCGTCCTCGGGCAAGATGCGCTGCAATGGCTCCAACATTTTCCTCACCGTTGTATCAACGACTGGGATGACTTTAGCCACGGATTTGTCGTGAATTTCCAATCTCTTTTCCACCTACTGGTGTAGCCTTGGAACCTCAAATCCATCAAGTGTTAAAGCGATGAGATCGTCTGCTCGTTCCTAAAGCGTTTTCAAACTACGAGGAATGCATCCCCGACGTCACGCAGACCACCGTGATCGAGGACTTCTACCGCGAGTCTAACAACTCGGCTTTCATTTGAGCCATCCTCTAGAAAGCTCTAGCCACCTGCGGAAAAGCTATTCTGAGAGGTAGACATCTAAATCACCACCGATGAAATGGGCACTAGACCTCATCGGCCATGCGAAGTCTAAACCCTAGGCACCAAAGAAGAAGGGAACCAATAGTTGGATAAGTGCTAGGACAAGAGGCCTTTTGACGAAGTGCATGCCTCTAGGCTCCCGGTGACTCAGCCCCGTGACGTGCCACGAGGCAACATACAAACACTGGACGAGATCCTCGATGCCCAGTGCCTGTACCACAAGGAGATGCACCATACCCAGCGTAATTGCAGGGACTTCAAGAACTCAGTCGGCCATGGTCGACCACTTCAACCTCTACCCCCACCACGAGGAGAACTAGCCATACAAGAACAACCTCAGTAGTAGAATGGGGGTGGTGGCGGTGGCTTCCTGCGCATTGATAGGGAGGTCAATGTCATCTTCGGTGCCATGGGTCCTAGGAGAGCCAAAGGCAGCAGAAGCTCACCGATCTATAGGTCCTGGTGGCAACCCATAGTGCCTTGACGCGATATCAGTGGTCAGAACACCCCATCACATTCAATCCAGCTGACCAATGGCTCAACTTTGATCACACCGGCATGTACCCCCTGCTTGTCGACCAAGTGATCCAAGAGAGCTGGGTCAAGAAGGTTCTGGTGGATGGTGGCAATAGCATCAACGTCACCTTTGCCAAAACACTCCAGGCCTCGGGGATCCCGACTGCCAACCTCATTTAGTTGGATTCCCCATTCTTTAGCATCGTACCAACTGAAGGAGAGTATCCTCTAGGGCACCCCTTCATGTCAGTCACCTTCGGCGCTCCAATCAACTACCGGACTGAGTTCCTGCGCTTCAAGGTAGCTTGGTTCGAGTGCGGGTACAACACCATCATCGGGAGACCGGGCTAGCCAAACTCATGGCCATCTCGCACTAGCCGTACATGATACTCAAGATGCCCGAACCTGGCATCATCACCATCTAGGCCAGCTTCCAGGGAGCTGCAGAGTGCTTTCGGGGGGGCTATCCAGATGGCCCTTGCCGCCAGGCCCTCGATAGCACTCCCAGCGACAAACGACGACACATCGCCAAGGGATGACCTAACAATCCGTACAAATGAAGCATTTACCTCTGCCACCATGATGCTGACCGAAGAAACCAAGAGAGCCAACCTTGGTTTCTCCGATGAACGCAAGACAACAATCATCAGTTCTAGCCTTATCGCTAAATAGGAAGGCACGCTCATCCAATTTTTGTAAGACAACCGGGATGTAATCGTATGGCAACTCGTGGACATGCCGGGAGTCCCTAGAGTGCTATCCAAGCACAAACTAAAGGTGTATCCTCAAGCAAAACCAATTCTGTAGAAGCTATGTCGCTTTACACACGACAAAAATGAAGCCATACGGGCTGAGTTAGCTTGCCTAGTAGAAGTAAGTTTCATTAGAGAAGTAATACACCCCGAGTGGCTTGCGAATCCTGTTATTATATTAAAAAAATAAAGTTATTAGCGCATGTGCGTCGACTATTCCAATCTTAACAAACACTGCCCGAAGGATCCCTTTGGGCTCCCTAGAATAGATCAGGTGGTTGACTCTACCACCAACTGCTCCATGCTCTCCTTCCTGGACTTTTACTTGGGATATCTCCAGATCAGTCTAGCGAAGGATGATCAAGAGAAGGCTGCATTCATCACGCCCTTTGGGGTCTTCTGCTATACCTCCATGTCGTTTGGCCTCAAAAACGCTAAAGTGGCTATCACACCTGGTTCTGGGGGCAAAACTGAATGCATAGCATATGTGGGCCAGGATCCATTTTCCACACATATGTTGATATCACAAGTGTAATATGTCAAAAGACAATGCAATAAAGGCGTAAAAAGGAGTAGAGTAACTTTATTACATCATCCAGAAAATAGTATCTTATCAAGTATCATAATCAAAGTACGACAGAATTAAACATGGACACTCTTCCACAGGACGGTGACTGGCGCATCGTTAGACTCAAAATTCATCAATGTCATCTGCAAAGTCTTCGTCATCACCCTTTGATCAAAATATTAGCAAGGGTGAGCTCACTTATGGTTGGGGCTCAGCAAGTGGGGGAATTAATGCAAAGTTAACAAGATAGGCTATGGATAAGCGGTAAGCATTTTAGTTGTTCAATATTTTATTAGCAGCACCTATCTTACTACTTGTAAGTGTATCCCAAATATCCCAATTAATCAAAGGCATAAGATTATATCAAAAACACTTAAGTGAAATCACTCAAGCAAACCACTAGTAGATCATCGGATCACGATTTATTTTCCATCTTTAAGTTCAATTATCATGTGAGGGTCCAGGTTGCTCTTAACCGTGAGCACGACTGATATATTTGTTTTACACTCTGCAGAGGGGGTACAACTTTACCCACAGGCCATGTATCCCATCTAGCCTGGGTTGATCGGACCAATAAACATTGCCTAGGTGAATGGCTAGGGATCCACTATGAGGCTTTCACAAAATATCCTTAGTACGAAGCCAGCCGCTAAGGTTTCCATGTCAGTATTGATGGCCCTCTGGGTGAGGTAACTTAGACAAGACTACCACCCCATGTTAACATGTGCTGCCATCAAACCACTGCTGCCCCCTCTTGCCCATTTTTTAGGTGGGGTTGCTAAGCACTAAGTTATAGAGCTAAATACCAAAGCTACATCCATTATAGAACTCATGGTTGCATTGTTATCCTGGGTGGTCACTCCATGTTCCATTTAATAAAAAATGTTCTTGTTTAACCATCGGGTTAACATCATAAATAAAAACTTCATTTCCAGAACATAGTATCACTAACAGAGTGACATCGTATTTATCAAGTTGAGCAATAGCAAAAATTGTTAAGCATAGCATTTATCGTAGGGTAAATCAAGGAATAGGGTTGATAATTCTAGGAAATCCTTATTTAGGCAAATCCCATCAAATTATGCAATATCTGAAAAGTAAACATTATTATATGCATTATTTGGGTACAAATAGAAATGCAAAGGGAGAATCCACTTGCCTTGATCGAACGTGTCTTGTGGGTCGTCCTCGAACGTGTTTGGTTCTTCTACCCCACAGTCAACTTCTAATCATCGATTCGCGTATCGTACATACAAAAGAGTACGTACACCAAATAAATAAACATACACCATTACATGGATAACAATTCACCATTACATAAACATTCACATATCACACAGCCATACTCATAAATATGTCTAAATCAAAAATATTTTATTAATCCACTACATTCTCCACTTTGAGTTATCATTGGTGAAAATGTGAGCAGGTAACTACGAAGCTAGTTTATCTAGTATAACATAGAAAAAATGACTTTACAAACTTCATGGAAAATTAATTATTTTCTTTATTACTAATAATAGTCTTTTGGGTTTTATCCTTTCCTTTCTAAATAGAAATTATACATATTGCTAAAAATGTTTATTTATAAATCACCTAACATTAATATTCTAAGAATTAATGTAGATTACTAATTTTGGACTTTAGTAACATAATCATGGTTATTTTGACATAAATAGATATTTTACTAATCTTAGTGAATAAGTGATATGCGTATGAACGCAAATATCATGATTAGTAAAAACCTATATCTTAACCTGATCAAGAAGATGGGGCCTAGTACTTTTTCATTTCCTATATCAGTAAAACTATACTTAAACATCTACTAATATAATATTGTTTTATGCGCTAATATGAGAAGTTAGTCGAAATGTTTCTAATACTACATCACAAAATTAAAGAATCGTGACAACCTATATATTTTTCAAATTATAAAAATAATGTCCATATTCAAAATACTATTGTCGAGGTTGATTCCAAATTACACATATACTTCGGGGAGTAGCACATAAGGTTTTCAGATCTCTTTTACATACATTTGTACTGCTAAAAATACAGAAATAATTTTCAGAAATTTGGAGGGCCAAAACGCAAAACTATCATCTTCTACCTTGGGCTAATGCTTATGCACAAGGAAGAGCTCGGCGAGCAGGGCGCAGGACAGGGAGGTCTCGACTGGCGTGGCGAGGGTGTGGTGGAGACGAACGGTCTGGGCACGGCCGGGGCAGGGCACGACGCGGATGTCTGGTGAGCTCCACGGACGGTGGCGGCTAGCTCCTGTGAGGTCTGAGTACATCAAGCGCGAGCGAGGAAGAGAGCGCGAGGAGGGAGAGAGAGAGCTCGAGCAAGGGAGAGAAGGGCCCGACCCAGTTCCAGTTATAGAGAGAAAAGAGGGAGAGGGAGGGACGCCAGGGAAGAAGTGGCCAGCTGGCCATTAATGGCGGTGGCCATAACTTTGTCGTTGATGGCAGCCATTAATTCACTATTGGAGAGAGTAAGTGGGGCAGGGAGAGGAGGAGGTGGTTGCGACCGTTTTCTGGCGTAGGGGAGAGGCGTGGGCGTGGCTAGGCGCGAAGGCGGCGCTCGACCGAGGCACGGGCACGCACCTGGGCGGTGGCGTGACCAGGGAGAGAAGGTGTTGCGGGGCCAGGGGCGGGCCCACGCGTAAGACAGAGAGAGTGGGAAGGGGTGAAGGGCGGCTGGGCCGGTTGGGCCTTGGTGGGCCGAATTTGGCTAGGGTTTGGCTGTTTTGTTTTTTTCCTTTTTTTCTTTTATCTCCATTTCCCAAAAATATAAATAAATATATTTTGAAATATTTCTAAAAACCCATAATAATTATAACAAAATTATTTATAACTAAAATACTTATTATCAACCCAAGTTTCTATATTAATTAATTGGACTTTCGATATAAAAGAAATTTCTACGAAACAACCATAAATCAAATTCTGTCTCGACTGTGCCGTTTTCAAATTCTCTCCGACAATCTGTACTTGCTTTTCTACTTCTTGGAAAATTTCTAGACCAAATACTTGACTTTCTTTGGTCTGATTCCAATAAAGCGGTGTTCTACACTTTCGTCCATAAAGTGCTTCAAACGGTGCCATTTTTAGACTTGCTTGATAACTATTGTTATATGAGAATTCTGCATAAGGCAAACTCTTATCCAAGTTTCTACCATGCTTTAGAGCGCAAGCTCTTAACTTATCCTCCAACACTTGGTTTGTTCTTTCCGTTTGCTCATTCGTTTGCGGATGATAAGCCGAGCTGAAGTTTAGCTTGGTATCCATGGACTCATGTAGTCTTTTCCAAAAGCGCGAGGTAAACTGTGTTCCTCGATCTGATACGATTTTCTTTGGTACTCCATGCAGACAAACAATCCTTGACATGTATAACTCTGCTAACTGGGCTCATGAGTAGGTTGTCTTCAGAGTTATAAAGTGTGCCACTTTAGTCAACCTGTCCACTATAACCCATATTGAATCATAGCCATCCCGAGTACGGGGTAGTCCAACTATGAAATCCATAATGATTTCTTTCTATTTCCATTTCGGTACCTTGAGAGGTTGTAGCAATCCTGCTGGTCTTTAGTGTTCGGCTTTAACTCGTTGACACACATCACATAGTGTAATATGTGTAGCCACATCTCTTTTCAAATCGTACCACCGATACTTTTCCTTTAGATCCTAGTATGTCTTAGTACTTCTAGGGTGAATAGAATAAGCCGAATCATGAGCTTCTCTTAAAATAAGTTGGCATAGGTGCTCGATTTCTAGTACACAGATTCTCTTTTTAAACCCTATTGTGCCTTGTTTATCTTCTATGAAACTTGGGCTTTACCCAAACTAATCAGAGTTTTAATTTCCTTAATTTTCTTATCAGATTCATGTCCTTTACAAATTTCTTGTTCCTGTGACGGAACCTCCCAAGGTATTAGGCTGGCCTACAAATATCCTTGTCCCAAGAACCTCAGACAGTCATGTAGGTGCACATAATGACTCGGCAAGTTTGGTTATCTGTATCATCATCATATCGCCCAAGAGTGCTTAACCCATCATGTAGACATTACACATAATCGGAGTAGAGAATGAGCGGAAAGGATTACAATAACATAATTCACATTCATAAAATATAGAAAGAGTACTTATTACATAACCGGGTGTTCGAGTGCGGAACTTATTATTACATTACTGGGAGGCAAAACATCATCCCCCAAACAGGTTTAGTGTTCTTCCTCCTGCTTCGGCACCACCTTAGAACAAAAACAGTAGAACACTGCCGTTTCACCACCTACAACAACATTGGTTCAAAAACCATGAGTATGAAGTGTACTTTCGCAAGTCTTACCCATCAAAGGAAAAAGACTCTCAAGGATATGCTGGCTTTTGGGAATCAAGGTAAAGCTCCTCAAAATTCAAAGACTCTGTTTGCAGAAAAGCTTACTATGAGTGGATCCTTAAAAATCCATTTTATTATCAGGTTAATTAGTTACCTGCATCTAGAGTTCTTTCTATCCTAGATCAGGCACTTGGCCTATGCTAGCCGTATTTTATCATCCATTCAGTTCACTGGATTGCTACGTGTAAGTCAGTGACCAATTCTTCATGTCTGAGAAGTAACGACGATTCAAATCGATTAATACCCAGCTGGGGATCTCCAGCCACACGACATATGTAGCACTTAACCCTTGCATATGTCAACTCGCCACCGGGTTTCTCAAGACCAGAATGGGTTGACGCCAACCGAGAGCACAGATACACCACCGTCTAGCCTCTTGCCACGGAGGGTACATGCTACTCTCGCCATCTCTCCACTCCCATTGCGTGGTGGCCTTTCTGGTATTGGTCCGACAGAGGCAAAGCTTACCCATGATGAGGCATATGGCCAGTTAAAAGGTCCTCGGTTAGCAGGCCTACATCGGCTCTGTCCTTAAGCGACTCAGACGGAGACACTACACCGAGACTTCCTTCTCGTGCAAGTCACCTGCCCGGTATCATCTTTATCATTTACATCCCAAATTTTGGTACCTACATCTTTTCAGATGTTGAAACCATCACGACCATGATGGATTCACCATCACAAGTCTTTTCTTTGTAAAATCCCCATCCCATATGAAGCATCACCTTTTGTTTAAAACAAAACATTTTGTTTTCTAAAGCAAATCTAAGCATCAAAAAACTTTAAGTAAATCAGGTAACAAGGAATGGTAATCAGTCTCCAAGGAAGGGTATGCAACAATTGTTTAGCACACAACTCCTATCACCTAATGCATCATTTCAAGTGATAAAAAGTTTAAAACATCAAGGAAAGGGGATAATGCACCGGGGCTTGCCTTGTGTTGCAGGAGGTTCCGGGTCTACTCCACAGATGTTGAAGTAGAAGTTATTCTTGGCTGGAGGATTCTTAGCTTGTGTGACAACTTCTTCTTCAACCACAGTTTCTTCCTCGTTTTCTATACATGACAACACATGTACATGAATGCTTATGTGATGCTATGAATATGCATTTACATAATAGAAACATACTAAGTTGTATCTTGAATACAACTTTCCTTCATGGTATACACTAATCACTAGGGTTTCCTAAGTTGGTATTCTATCAGTATTAAGCAACTAAACCCTAGGAGGCTAGTTTATTGGGTTTGTGACCAAACAGTGTCCAAATCATTTCAAACTTCACCCAAGGTCTTCAATCATCATACTAAGCCTACCCAAAAAGTTTTTACCATTTTTGGAGCTACTAATTTATTTCTAAAATTCTAAAGGGTTTGGTTTGAACACCTTTAAAGGCAACATAATTCTAGGTTTAGGATAAAAATCTTGGAACTATTTTTATTAAATACTAGATGATTTTAGGAGTCTAGCAAAATTGGTCTCATAATTTTATCATTTTCCTACTAATTTCTACACATTTCCTAATCTGTCAGCAAAAAGAAAAAGAGAAACAATGAATAGTGCTGGCCTCAATTCAGCCCAAGTCGGCCCGCGTACGGGGGAAAGCGCCCGCGAGTTCAGTTTTGCGCAAAAGTCCCTGACCATTTAAATAACTAGAAAAGAATCCGCGACACTATTCACATGTCTCGCTGACAGTTGCACAAAGGTCCTTGCCTTTCTATTTCTTTACGACTCGAGTCCCCGATCGGGCGCTGGTCGTACACCTGGACGGAACCGCGTGTACTCTTCGGCGGCGACGTGCTCTAGCAATGCTAAGCACGCGAACATCCTCACAGATGAATCCCATATACATTAATGTGCTTAATTAGGTCAAAGCATCGTTAGCACATAGCTTTCCGTGGCGGCGGCGGAATCGAATCACCGGTGCGACATTACCGGCGTACCCAAGCCGGTCTAGTTCAATTCAAGGGTGCAAAAAGACTAAGTGGCTTATTAGGATTGTGGTGCCTGAGCAAACTCGGACATGAGCTACCTAGAACAACAAGTCGACGGGAGCTATGTCCACGGCGGCGTTCCCGAACAATACCGTCACGTTCACTATGCTACAGCGCGGTAGAGTTCAATTGGTTGAGCGAAAGAGCATCACAAGAACAAGAAGGTGTAGAAACACGAACAAGAAGGACAAAAGCGGACCTGTGGGTGGCTGGCCACGGAGCGGTGTCTCATGGCGGCGCAGATGTCTGATTTTGTGGAAATCCGGTGATTAGGGGCTACGGTGCATGAGAGAGGCTAGCTAGGGGTGGAATGAGGGCGTAACGGAGATGCGGAGCAAGGGCAGTGCTCAATTTAATGTGGCCGGCTATGTGTCTCGCCAATTTTGGCCGATGACGATCACGGCGGTGGTGGGATATTTCACTAGCGAGTTCGTCGTGGCGCCTGCCGGTGCAAAGGCTGAAGAACCGTAACTCCATTCCTGCCACGGTATAGATATGTGGTGAAATAGTCATGGCGTGGCGCAACCGCGAAGAACGGCATCCACTTTGGCAATGGCTGCATGGCCATGTCGCCGGGCAATCGAGTGCAGTCGATAGGCTCACGTCCGAGACCAAATTGAACCCCCGCCCGAACTTTTTACTCCCCCGCGGTTATCCACTTCTCACAGAGCACGAATCGTGGCGACCGATGTGAATCCACGCACGGAGATCACCGGCGGCGAGGTGCACTGCATCTCAAATATGTCAGATACTGTACCATCACGATCCTATTTAGTTCGTTTGATAGAGCATCTTCAAAGGCGTCTTTCATCAATTTCTATGTGATGAACTACGAACTTGATTACATCAAAGTTATTGACCTATATACCAGCTTCAATTTGGTTATAGGAACCTTGGTCATTTGATCATTCGATCAAGCACAAATTGGCTCTAAAGTCCATTAGAGTTCACTGTCAGTCAAACTTCAGTGCTTAATCCGACTGAGAGTCTAACTTCAAGTCCATTTTATTTCAATTTCTGTAAAGTCCTTGGGCTAGACCACTAATCAAACTTGAACTAATAACATGGCTCTACCATTTTGTTGTGATGACCCATGGCAAAATCTCCATGGATTAAGAGATATAGGGTCCCAAAGTCAGCCCAATTACACTATTTTTCAGAGTTAAGCCATATGGTGCCTTTGAGACTTTTTGCAATTTACTCCAAATTGTTCCACAAAACATGGAAATCTCCAAATGTAAAAGTTTCTTAATTTTTGTTACTCTACCACTTTGATAAATGCACTTTGGTCCAAAAGTGCATAGAAATTGAAATCACCATGTAGGGCACTAATTAGGGTTTCTAGGGTTTCAATTAGGGTTTTGAGTGTTCTAGGGTTTATGTGCCACTCAAATTCTCCATGTTTAGTCCCTTATGAACATTTCCACTAACGTTTGAGATAAAACACAATTTGTTATCATACACACCCACATATCTCTATCCCTTAGTTAAGTACCCTATCCAAGGGTTAAGGATCACTTCAAGTCATCACATCACAACTTGTTTTGAAGTTTTAGCCTAGTGGATGCACTCTAGGTGTAACATAGATAATGAAATGTCAATGCCTATGATGCCATGCCCATGTTTTAGTTCTTGTAATACCAGGGGTGTTACATCCTTCCCCCATAAAAGAATCTCGTCCTGAGAATTAATGTCCTTGTGTAAGTAATTGAAAAGGAAACGCGTCACAACTTTATTTCCTAATTTATCTTACAGAGCAGAGGGTGGGGTGGGGTTTGTTCTAACTTTACAATAAAGTACATAAATTTTACAGATTACAAGAAGCTAAAAACTTAGGAAAATTCTTCTCGAGAAGTCTTGCGTCTCCTAGGTAGCTTCTTCTTCACTGTGTTTGTTCCACTGTACCTTATAAAACTTGAGAGCCCACTTTCGAGTGATTCTGTCCTTCTGATCTAGAACTCAAATGGGATGTTCTGAATAAGTCGAGTCTAGTTCCAAACTAACATCAACCACATCCATAGTTCAATCAAGAATCTGAACACACTTCTTTAACTGAGATACATGGAACACATTATGCACCGCAGACAGTGATTCTGGTAATTGAAGTCTGTACGCCACTTGCTCACATCGCTCAAGAATGGGAAACAGACCAATATATCGGGGTGCCAACTTTCCTTTTACCCCGAACCGGCTAACACCCTTCATTTGTGATACTTTCAGGTATACATGATCGTCGGCTTGAAAAAACCAATTGTCGACGTTGTTTATCCGCATAATTTTTCGATCGAGCTTGAGCATCTCTCAAGTTACGTCTTATGCATTGGACCTTTTCTTCCTTTTCTTTAACCAAATCAGGCCTGAAAAACCACCGTTCTCCGGGTTCTGACCAATTTAAGGGTGTTCTGCATCGTCGTCCGTACAGAGCTTCAAATGGTGCCATCTTAGTACTTTCTTGATAACTATTTTTATAAGAAAATTCTGCCAACGGCAGACAATCATCCCATTTCTTTGGGAACTCCAAGACACAGGCTCGTAATATATCTTCCAGTATTTGATTTACCCTTTCAGTTTGTCCGCTCGTCTAAGGATGATAGGTCGAACTGTGGATCAATTTAGTGCCCAGAGATTTGTGCAGCTTGCTCCAAAACTTGGATACGAATTGCGGTCCTCGGTCCAACACTATCGTCTTCAGAACTCCATGCAGACTCAGAATGCGAGCAATGTATAACTGAGCATAAACAGCAACTGGGTGATCCGTTTTAACAGGAAGAAAATGTGCTATCTTTGTGAGCCGGTCAATTATGACCCAAATAGAGTCAAATCCTTTAGCTGTCTTAGGTAATCACACAATGAAATCCATACTGATATCTTCCCATTTCTAGGTTGGGATTGGCAAGGATTTTAACGGTCCAGCAGCCTTCATATGTATCACCTAGACACGTCTACAAGTGTCACATTTTGCCACATAGTGTGCGATTTCAATCTTCATCTTAGTCCACCAATAATGTTGTTTCAAGTCCTGGTACATCTTAGTGCTTCTAGGGTGAATGGAATACCGACTAAGATGAGCTTCGTCCAGCATTTGTTAACAGACTTCAGCATCCTTTGGCACCACTATGCAGTCTTTAAACCATATCACTCATTGATCATCTGTCCTAAAACAATTAGCTTGGCCAGCTTCCAATTTCTCATGAATATATTTCATACCCTTATCGATCCTTTGAGCATCAATAATTGAAAGGGAAATGTGCCCTTGGGCCATTTCTAAGTATTTTGGTGGTTTAGTGTCCAACACAAGTGCCTAAGTGTAAAAAGGTGGACAAAGTACAAATCAAGGATAAAGGTATGTTTCTCAGACTTAGTACATTGTTTTATGGACTAATGTATTGTGTCTAAGTGCTGGAAACAAAAAAATCGAGTTGGAGAAGAGATGGCTCGAGCAGCCAAAGTCTGCTCAGTCTAGGTGCACCGGATTGTCCGGTGGTGCACCGGACAGTGTCCGGTGCGCCAGGCTGGCTCGAGGGAAAAGGCTGCTCTCGGGACTTCGACGGCGGTATACGACTATAATTCACCGGACTGTCCGGTGGTGCACCGGACTGTCCGGTGGGCCGTTCACAGGCTAACTTGTCGCTCTCGGGAATTCATCGGCGACGTACGGCTAAAATTCACCGGACTGTCCGGTGTGCACCGGACTGTCCGGTGAGCCAACGGTCGGCAGGGCCAACGGTCGGCCGCGCGATCTGCGCGGGACACGTGGCCGAGCCAACGACTAGAAGGGGGCACCGGTCTGTCCGGTGTGCACCGGACATGTCCGGTGCGCCAACGGCTCTCTGGCTGCCAACGATCGACTGCGCCATTTTTGGAAGGAAATCGGGCACCGGACAGTGTCCGGTGTGCACCGGACTGTCCGGTGCGCCAGTCGACAGAAGGTAAGATCAGCCTTCCTAGATTGCTCTCAACGGCTCCTAGCTGCCTTGGGGCTATAAAAGGGACCCCTAGGCGCATGGAGGAGCACACCAAGCATTCCTACAACATTCCTAAGCACCAAGACATCGATTCCGCGCCTTTGATTCTTTGCGATAGCAATTAGAGCTCTAGTTGAGTGGTGAACTCATTGAGTTGTGTTGTGAGCTCTCATTGCGACTTGTGTGCGTGTGTTGCTGTGATTTCTTGTCTTGAGTGCGTTGCTAATCCCTCCCTTGCTCCGTGCTTCTTTGTGAACTTCAAGTGTAAGGGCGAGAGGCTCCAATTTGTGGAGATTCCTCGCAAACGGGATTGAGTAAAGTAAACAAAACACCGTGGTATTCAAGTGGGTCTTTGGACTGCTTGAGAGGGGTTGATTGGAACCCTCGTCCGTTGGGACGCCACAACGTGGAGTAGGCAAGTTTTGGTCTTGGCCGAACCACGGGATAACCACCGTGCCATCTCTGTGATTGATTTCTTGTGGTTATTGTGTTTTGTCTCCTCTCTAGCCACTTGGCATTTACTGTGCTAACGCTTAACCAAGTTTTTGTGGCTTAAGTTCTCAAGTTTTACAGGATCACCTATTCACCCCCCCTCTAGGTGCTCTCAATTGGTATTGGAGCCGTTCTCTTCACAAAGGGACTAACCGCCCGAAGAGATGGATCCTAAGGGGAAGGGTATCGTGATCAACGATAAAGAGAAGGAATCCTTCATCAACGAGCCGAAGGATGACAAGCCTACCGACTCTGGCTCGGGCCATAGACGGAAGGAAGGGAAGAAGAAGAAGACAAGGCGCATCAAGGAGATCGTCTACTACGACGACAGCGATGAGTCTACTTCTTCCCAAAAGGACGACGACCACAATGACTACGAGAGAAGGAAACCAGTTAATTCGAACTTTTCTTTTGACTACTCTCGTATTCCGCAAAGTTCAAATTCACATTTGCTCTCCATTCCACTCGGCAAGCCTCCACACTTTGATGGGGAGGACTACGGATTTTGGAGCCACAAAATGCGTAGTCACCTATTCTCTCTCCATCCTAGTATATGGGAGATTGTAGAGTGTGGAATGCACTTTGATAGTTCGGATAGTCCCAAGTTCATTAATGAGCAAATTCATAAGAATGCATGTAATACTCCAAATTGTATACCAGGAATAATAGAGAGTTATTCTCAATTTTGTATGTCTCATTTGCATCATGAAAAGAGCCTACACAAAATTTAAGAGCTTAATTCCAACAAATGATAGAAAAATTTGCATCATGTTGGAGTTTTATTGTTTGTGCATTCAATAAAATAATAATGTTAATAATAATAACAAAACAATGATTCTAAAGATTGAATTGATCCCTAAATTAAAATTTAGGGGTTTGAAAATAAGAAGAATAGGAAAGATATAGAAATACAAAAATATACATATTCTTAGGCTTACTACTTTTTACTGTACAAACATAGAGTAAATATGGCCACAAAGTTTGAATTTAAGACTTGAATCCAAATTGGATTAGAAAATGGAGAAAAAGGAAAGAAAAACAGAAAATATAAAAAAGAAAAGAATAAAAACGATACATGGGCCAACTGTACAGCTTTCGGCCCACCTGCACATCACGCCGCGCGGCCCAGTCCACCCCGCGCGCGCGCTCCCGTCATCAGTCACTGTCAACGCGGGACCCGCCCGTCAGCCTCCTCGCGCGCGGCCCAACTTTCCCCTCTCACCGTGCGCCGACAGGTGGGCCTTCGCTGCCAGTCGCACTGAATGCATTCGCGCTCCCTTGACTCTGGCATGTGGCCCCTGGGCATCGGCATCCTCACGCGCGCCCTCGCCTCCTCACCGACACGTGGGCCTACACCGTCGGAGTCATCCCCAACCCGCCGAAACGGCCTCCCGCTGCTAGCGCGCGCGAAGAGCGGAGCCCGACGACCGGTCGCTCCCTTCAAAAAGCTGTGGCCGAACCTCTCGCCCCACCTCGCGTCAACAAAAGCCGCCGTGGTGCTCCCCGCTCCTCCAGTCAACGTCGCACCCAGCCCCTGGTTTCGTCGTCTCGGTTGATCAACAGTGCCTATACTCACGCGCGTGCCGTCGGGTCTTGCTTCCGTCGCGCTCGTCGTGGTGAGCGGGATCCAACTCATCGTCGCCTCCACTGCCGTCCAAATCACCGGGTGATCGTCGGGAGTTTGCCGCGGTGCCACGAAGCGGGTCACGCCGGGTCGGCATCAACCTCGGCGGCGGGCAATCCATATCGGCGTTAATCGCTGGTGAGTGCTTCTCCCTCTGCGACATTGTGTATGCACCGGATTTTGGAAGCGGACCGGGACCAATGCGCCGCTGGGGACCGGCGGTGTCGTGGGAAGGCTTGGGAGGGCCGGGCAGCTCGTCGGTGGTTCACCGGGAGAGAGAGAGAGTGTTCTGGGGCCGACGCATGTGCCTGGGAGGCTGGAGGTGGAAGAGGGACAGCGGATCGTTGATGTCACCTTCAACGGTTGAGATTAGATCGACGCGTAACCCTTCGCGTGATTGATCCTGCGCCGTTGATGCCTGATCGTGTGGTAGTCGGGCGGATCGCGTTTCATTAAATCGCGGCCGTTAGATCTAGATCCGAAAGCCATTATCGTGTACCGGTTAGATATGCAGTTGGTCTAATCCGTGCCCTTGGCAAGTGATCCAACGGTCCAGATCCATGAGTACCCCTTCACCGTGGTCAATTTTCAAACGAACCCCTAGCCTTTACTGAAATCAACCCGCCGTCCGTTGAGGGATTTTCTGAGTCTGGGAAACAATTACACCGAGACCCCTGCAGTTTCCTGTATTTGAGGCCCAATCCAGAGAACCTGGAAAATCAGAAATTAATATTAGAAATTAATTTTTAGTGCATAAATAAATGTTAAAACTTGTTTAATTCATAATAAATGCATATGAACTCCAAATTGGTCCATTCCAGTTCCTAAATTTTTGTAATAATATTGTCTACCCATTAGTGCCTCTGTTTTGACATGACAAACACATTAAAATTGTTCTTTCACTTAATCTTGTATTAAATGCATAAAACCTTAGAAAATCCATAACTTAAAATATATAACTCCAAATTTAATGATTCCAGTTCCTGTGATCATATTTTAATGTCTAGTTTATTACTGTATATTCTATTTGCATGCTTGATGTGATGTTAATTTATGCTATGCTATGTATGTATTGTATTGATGCGAGTAGACGAGCAACCCACTGTGGAACCTGAGCTTCAACAAGTTGAGATAGCTGAGTAGGAGCTCGTTGAAGGCAAGTTGTGCCCTTGATCACTTCTTTTACCCATTCATGTTCTTATTATTCATAATGATCTGCATAGGATAATTTTGATGGGACCCAATAGGATACCCTAGATTTTGACTATCTTTATACCTTGTTACACCACTGGTTTTACTACTAAAGTTTTGGGTAGTACATGCTATTGCTTTATGTGGATTTGGGTATAGAGATATTCATCACTCTTTGTTATACTATTTATTGTTATCTGTTTTATTATTCCTTGTTCATGTTAAGATCATTATGTTAATGGGAACATGGAGAACCACCCGGGAAAACAGTGCTACCACAAGGGTTTAATGGGACGCCCTTGGCTGATTAACTAGGAAAGCTAGGGGAGGGCTACCTTACCCGAAAGGGGCAAGGGCAGTAGGGGAGAGGTCAGTGCGGGGAGGTCCCTGGTTGATTTTGCTGCGATGGCGGTCAGCCAGGAACCCTGTACTGGATCTTCCTATAAACTGTAGCGGGTAGTCTGAAGCTAGTGGAACTTTGTAAAGGCCTCGTAGTGGTACCCTGCCTCGCTTCCTAGGTAGAGGTGTATGGAGTCTGATCAACTCTGTGGCAGATGGGTAACACGACTTGTGGGTAAAGATGCGCAACCTCTGCAGAGTGTAAAACTGGTATACTAGCCGTGCTCACGGTCATGAGCGGCTCGGACACTCACATGATTAAATTATGGAACTTAAACTTAACCTGTCATTTCATTGCATTTGGGATTATTTTATTATTACTTTTACTTATTATTACTATGGTTTGGTATTTACTTACACTTAGTAACTGCTAATAAAATTTTGACCAACTTATAAAAGCAATGCTCAGCTTCAGCCTTTATTTCATTGATCAGCCTTACACTTCATGAACTCCCACGTTTGGTGAGTTCATGCCACATTATTCCCCACGACTTGTTGAGCTATGATCGTATGTGAGCTCACTCTTGCTGTCTCACACCCCCCCACAGGAGAAGAGCAGGTGGATCAGGAGGAGCCGCCTAACACTGAGGAGTTCGATCTGATCTAGGTGGCGTTTCTCAGTCGACATTGGCGCCATCGATCCTTAGCTCGTTTTACATTCATCTTTATTTTGTAATAAGTCTTCTGCTATGTAATAAATACTCTGATGATTTATGACATTTATCTCTATACACTCTGTTATTATATATGTTGTCTTCTTGGCGCATGTATGAGATGCACCCGGCTTTGTTTCTCTAAAACCGGGTGTTACAGAAGTGGTATCAGAGGAAATGTTGACTGTAGGACGAAACCTAGATAGAAATGGACAACCCTTACCTACTTATCTCACTCTGATTCATTCTACACTCACCTTACTCTGGTTCATTCCGTACTTACCTTATCTTGATCCTGTCTCACCTTCTACTGTTCTACTCTGATCATTCTTACCTTTTCTACTCTAAGACAAGATGGATTTCAAACCTTGGAATCCCTACCCCTATGACATTTTAAGAGATAGGAGGCCTAAGACCAAATCAAAACTATTTTCTCTATTAAAATGTTGTTTGATTGTGCTGATGCTAAATGCCTGATTTGCTTCTTTGATTGATTGAATTATTATAGATGGACATCTTAGTATGTACCACCATAGGGTAATAAATTAGCTATAGTAGGTAAAATATTAATCTGCTTAGCTAATAAAATCCCCCAAAGTAACCTGATTTGTAAACAACTGCCTTGTTTGCTATTCTCTTACCATATGTATCTAACTCAGATGGTCAATACCAGGCGGGGTGGTGGAATTGATTTGCCTCCTAATCGACACACTCGAAGGGTATATAGACAACCTCAGCCACAGCCTGCAGAGATGAATCCTCCTAATCCTCCACCAGGCGGAGTTGACCCACTGGTTGCTGCTCAGATGGCGGTGATGCAGCAAATGGCGGACACGATGGCTGATATGCGTGCCCAGATGCAGCAAGAACGCCAAGAGATGCGTCAGGAAAGAGAAGATATACGCCAGGAGCTGCGCCAGGAGAGAGATGAGATACGCCAAGAAAGGAGGGCGCAACAACAGCAGCTGCAACAACAACTTCAACAACAGCAGCAACAGCAGCAAGTGCCATTGCCTCCACCACCACCACCAATTCCACCTCGGGATAAGCACCGGGAGTTTATGAGTCATAAGCCACCTACATTCGCTAGCTCACCTGATCCACTGGACGCGGATGATTGGCTGAAGTCGATTGAGAAGATGCTGAATATTGCACAGTGCACTGATCGGGAGAAGGTCTTATATGCTTCTGGACGTCTGACTGGTCCTGCTGCTGACTGGTGGGATTCTTATACTGCTGCCCACGATGCTGCTGATACTATCACTTGGGCAGAGTTCGGTACACAATTCAGGAACTACCATATTCCAGCTGGTATGATAAAGATCAAGAAGAAGGAATTTCTGTCATTGAAGCAAGGCAACATGTCAGTCAGCGAATACAGAGACAAATTTATTCAGCTATCCAGATATGCCCCTGAAGAAGTTGCTGAAGACGAGAGGAAGCAGGAGCATTTTATTGAAGGACTTAATGGACCACTGCAGTATGCTCTTGTGGCACACACATTTCCATCATTTCAGAGGCTGCTTGATAAGGCACTGGCTATTGAACACAAGCGTGTTCAATTGGGAGATTTGAAGAGAAAGGCCATATCTCAAGGACAAGGAAGCAGCAGTGTTCGTCCTCGCTACAGTTCACCACAGGGTACACCGACTCGACCAGGAGGACCACGCCCAGTTCCGCAATCACCACTGAGGACTCCACCTCCTCGACAGGCTACCCCTACTGGCACCCCGACGAAGTTTGCAGGACAGAGTTCGGGCACTCAATGTTTCAAGTGTGGGAAGATTGGTCATTATGCAAATGTCTGCCCACAGAGGATTGCTACTACTCCAGCTCAGAACAGGCAGCAAACTCCAGGAACTGGCAAGGGATATTCTATTGCCAAGGTTAATCAAGTCAGCGTTGATGCTACTCCGGACGGAGGGGACCTCGTAATTGGTATGTTTTATGTTAATGCAATTCCTGCAACCATATTGTTTGATTCTGGAGCTACACATTCATTCATGTCTGCTAGATATGCCAACACAAATGAAATACCACTGCTAAATATGAGAAAACCCCTGATAGAAATTACACCTAAAGGGCCTGTTGAGGCGAATCAAATGACACGTAGATTGACATTAACTATTATGGGTAGAGAGTTTGGAGCTACTGCGATAATATTGGAGTCAAGCAGTATAGATTTGATCCTTGGTATGTCATGGCTAAGAAAGGCAAAGGCCGTTATAGCATGTGGTAGAGGTACCGTAGAACTCACTACTACTAAAGGAGAAAGGTTTCAAGTTAATATTGCAGTAACCTCCTCATCTATGCGTGCAATGTTCTTTATGCCTGAAGAGTTTGTTGGAGACAACATCCGGGTGGTTAGAGATTTTTCGGATGTCTTCCCAGAGGAGTTACCAGGGATGCCCCCTGATAGAGAAGTGGAGTTTGTTATTGATCTATTACCTGGAACCGCCCCTATTTCTAAACGGCCATATAGAATGTCCGTAGAGGAGTTGAAGGAACTGAAGAAGCAGTTAACGGAGTTACAAGAGGCGGGTTACATTCGTCCAAGTTCCTCACCTTGGGGAGCACCGGTGTTATTTGTGCAGAAGAAGGATGGATCGCAACGGATGTGTGTGGATTATAGATCTCTTAATGATGTTACGGTGAAGAACAAGTACCCGTTGCCCCGTATTGAGGATTTATTTAATCAGATGAGAGGAGCCAGGGTATTCTCGAAGATTGATCTCCGATCCGGTTACCATCAGATGAGGATTAGACCATCGGATATTCCCAAGACGGCTTTCTCGACTAGATATGGATTATATGAGTTTACTGTTATGTCTTTTGGATTAACCAATGCACCAGCTTATTTTATGAACTTAATGAACAAGGTGTTTATGGAGTATTTGGACAGATTCGTCGTGGTATTCATCGACGATATTCTTATTTATTCTCAGAATGAAAGCGATCATGAACAACATCTAAGGTTGGTGCTACAAAAGCTACGAGATAACCAGCTATATGCCAAGTTCAGCAAGTGCGAGTTTTGGATTGGCGAAGTGCCATTTCTTGGTCATATTATTTCTAATGGAGGAATAGCTGTGGATCCTGCTAAAGTGAAGGAGATTATGGAGTGGAGAGTGCCCACTACAGTTACGGAGATTCGGAGTTTCTTGGGACTCGCAGGGTATTATCGGAGATTTATTGAAGGGTTCTCTAAGATTGCCAAGCCTATGACATCGCTTTTGGAGAAAGGAAAAGAATTTAAGTGGGATGAGAAATGTCAAGAGAGCTTTGATCAATTGAAGGAAAGATTGATGTCACCTCCAGTATTGGTTATGCCAGATCTGCAGAAGGGATTTGACATTTACTGTGATGCATGTGGCCAAGGACTTGGATGTGTGCTTATGCAAGATGGTCATGTGATTGCCTATGCATCTCGTCAGTTGCGAAAGCATGAATTGAACTACCCCACTCATGACTTGGAATTAGCTGCAGTTGTGCATGCACTTAAGATTTGGAGACACTACGTTATGGGAACTAAGTGCCAAGTATACACGGATCATAAGAGTTTGAAGTATATATTCACTCAGAAGGATCTCAATCTTAGGCAACGTCGTTGGTTGGAGCTCATCAAGGATTATGATTTGGAGATTCACTATCATCCAGGCAAGGCAAATTTGGTTGCAGATGCCTTGAGTCGGAAGGAGCATGTTCACTCCGCTTTCGTTGTCCAGCTACCTGATGAATTAGCAAAAGACTTTAAGAGACTCAATTTGGGAATTGTTACTCATACTGAAGGAGTTACCATTGAGTTGGAACCCACCTTGGAGCAAGAGATTCGTAAAGGTCAGGTTGGTGATGCTAAGATTCAAGAGATTAAAGATCTTATTACTGAAGGAAGAGTTCCGGAATTCACGGAGGATGAGCAAGGTACCATATGGTTCAAAGATCGGATATGTGTTCCGGAGATCGATAGCCTCCGTGAGGCTATATTGAAAGAAGCTCATGATTCTGATTACTCCATCCACCCTGGAAGCACTAAGATGTATCAAGATTTGAAGCAAAAGTATTGGTGGTATGGACTGAAAAGAGATGTGGCTGCTCATGTGGCTAAGTGTGATGTATGTCAAAGAGTCAAGGCCGAACATCAAAGACCCGCTGGACTACTGCACCCATTGAAGATACCTGAGTGGAAATGGGAAGAAATTGGTATGGATTTTATTGTTGGACTACCCCGCACACCAGCAGGATACGACTCTATTTGGGTAATTGTAGACAGATTGACAAAGGTGGCTCATTTTATACCTGTGAGGACTAATTACACGGGAGCCAAGCTAGCAGAATTGTATATGACTCGGATAGTTTGTCTACATGGAGTGCCTAAGAAGATCGTGTCTGATCGAGGATCGCAGTTTACTTCTCGATTTTGGAAGAAGTTGCATGAGAGTTTGGATACAAAGTTGAATTTTAGTTCAGCCTACCATCCCCAGACTGATGGACAGACAGAGAGGACAAATCAAGTACTGGAGGATATGTTAAGAGCTTGTGCTCTTAAGCATGGTGGCAGTTGGGAGAAGAGCTTACCCTATGCTGAGTTTTCTTATAATAATAGCTATCAGGCCAGTTTGAAGATGTCACCATTTGAGGCTTTGTATGGTAGGAAATGCAGGACTCCCCTATATTGGGATCAAACTGGAGAAAGACAGTTCTTTGGACCTGAACTTATACAAGAGGCAGAAGAACAAGTTCGAATGATAAGAGAAAATTTGAGAGTTGCACAGTCCAGGCAAAAGAGTTATGCTGATAATAGGAGAAGACTACTGGAGTTTAAGGAGGGTGATCATGTCTATTTGAAGGTGTCACCACTTCGGGGTATGAGAAGATTCAAGGTCAAAGGAAAGTTGTCCCCTCGCTTTATTGGACCCTTCTGGATCTTGAAGCGAGTGGGTGAAGTTGCATATCAACTGGAGTTACCCGATCATCTGTCAGATGTACATGATGTATTTCATGTGTCTCAGCTAAAGAAGTGCCTCAGGGTACCTGAGGAGCAACTACCACTGGAGGACCTTAGTGTTCAAGATGACCTGACTTATGCTGAGTACCCTATCAAGATTCTGGACACTTTGACTCGAGTTACAAGAAATAAGGTGATAAAGATGTGTAAAGTTCAATGGAGTCACCACGGTGAAGATGAAGCAACTTGGGAAAGAGAAGAAGAGCTTCGTATAGATTTTCCCCACCTTTTCCCTAGATCTTCTTAAATCTCGAGGACGAGATTATTTTTAAGGGGGTAGGATTTGTAATACACCAAATTGTATACCAGGAATAATAGAGAGTTATTCTCAATTTTGTATGTCTCATTTGCATCATGAAAAGAGCCTACACAAAATTTAAGAGCTTAATTCCAACAAATGATAGAAAAATTTGCATCATGTTGGAGTTTTATTGTTTGTGCATTCAATAAAATAATAATGTTAATAATAATAACAAAACAATGATTCTAAAGATTGAATTGATCCCTAAATTAAAATTTAGGGGTTTGAAAATAAGAAGAATAGGAAAGATATAGAAATACAAAAATATACATATTCTTAGGCTTACTACTTTTTACTATACAAACATAGAGTAAATATGGCCACAAAGTTTGAATTTAAGACTTGAATCCAAATTGGATTAGAAAATGGAGAAAAAGGAAAGAAAAACAGAAAATATAAAAAAGAAAAGAATAAAAACGATACATGGGCCAACTGTACAGCTTTCGGCCCACCTGCACATCACGCCGCGCGGCCCAGTCCACCCCGCGCGCGCGCTCCCGTCATCAGTCACTGTCAACGCGGGACCCGCCCGTCAGCCTCCTCGCGCGCGGCCCAACTTTCCCCTCTCACCGTGCGCCGACAGGTGGGCCTTCGCTGCCAGTCGCACTGAATGCATTCGCGCTCCCTTGACTCTGGCATGTGGCCCCTGGGCGTCGGCATCCTCACGCGCGCCCTCGCCTCCTCACCGACACGTGGGCCTACACCGTCGGAGTCATCCCCAACCCGCCGAAACGGCCTCCCGCTGCTAGCGCGCGCGAAGAGCGGAGCCCGACGACCGGTCGCTCCCTTCAAAAAGCTGTGGCCGAACCTCTCGCCCCACCTCGCGTCAACAAAAGCCGCCGTGGTGCTCCCCGCTCCTCCAGTCAACGTCGCACCCAGCCCCTGGTTTCGTCGTCTCGGTTGATCAACAGTGCCTATACTCACGCGCGTGCCGTCGGGTCTTGCTTCCGTCGCGCTCGTCGTGGTGAGCGGGATCCAACTCATCGTCGCCTCCACTGCCGTCCAAATCACCGGGTGATCGTCGGGAGTTTGCCGCGGTGCCACGAAGCGGGTCACACCGGGTCGGCATCAACCTCGGCGGCGGGCAATCCATATCGGCGTTAATCGCTGGTGAGTGCTTCTCCCTCTGCGATATTGTGTATGCACCGGATTTTGGAAGCGGACCGGGACCAATGCGCCGCTGGGGACCGGCGGTGTCGTGGGAAGGCTTGGGAGGGCCGGGCAGCTCGTCGGTGGTTCACCGGGAGAGAGAGAGAGTGTTCTGGGGCCGACGCATGTGCCTGGGAGGCTGGAGGTGGAAGAGGGACAGCGGATCGTTGATGTCACCTTCAACGGTTGAGATTAGATCGACGCGTAACCCTTCGCGTGATTGATCCTGCGCCGTTGATGCCTGATCGTGTGGTAGTCGGGCGGATCGCGTTTCATTAAATCGCGGCCGTTAGATCTAGATCCGAAAGCCATTATCGTGTACCGGTTAGATATGCAGTTGGTCTAATCCGTGCCCTTGGCAAGTGATCCAACGGTCCAGATCCATGAGTACCCCTTCACCGTGGTCAATTTTCAAACGAACCCCTAGCCTTTACTGAAATCAACCCGCCGTCCGTTGAGGGATTTTCTGAGTCTGGGAAACAATTACACCGAGACCCCTGCAGTTTCCTGTATTTGAGGCCCAATCCAGAGAACCTGGAAAATCAGAAATTAATATTAGAAATTAATTTTTAGTGCATAAATAAATGTTAAAACTTGTTTAATTCATAATAAATGCATATGAACTCCAAATTGGTCCATTCCAGTTCCTAAATTTTTGTAATAATATTGTCTACCCATTAGTGCCTCTGTTTTGACATGACAAACACATTAAAATTGTTCTTTCACTTAATCTTGTATTAAATGCATAAAACCTTAGAAAATCCATAACTTAAAATATATAACTCCAAATTTAATGATTCCAGTTCCTGTGATCATATTTTAATGTCTAGTTTATTACTGTATATTCTATTTGCATGCTTGATGTGATGTTAATTTATGCTATGCTATGTATGTATTGTATTGATGCGAGTAGACGAGCAACCCACTGTGGAACCTGAGCTTCAACAAGTTGAGATAGCTGAGCAGGAGCTCGTTGAAGGCAAGTTGTGCCCTTGATCACTTCTTTTACCCATTCATGTTCTTATTATTCATAATGATCTGCATAGGATAATTTTGATGGGACCCAATAGGATACCCTAGATTTTGACTATCTTTATACCTTGTTACACCACTGGTTTTACTACTAAAGTTTTGGGTAGTACATGCTATTGCTTTATGTGGATTTGGGTATAGAGATATTCATCACTCTTTGTTATACTATTTATTGTTATCTGTTTTATTATTCCTTGTTCATGTTAAGATCATTATGTTAATGGGAACATGGAGAACCACCCGGGAAAACAGTGCTACCACAAGGGTTTAATGGGACGCCCTTGGCTGATTAACTAGGAAAGCTAGGGGAGGGCTACCTTACCCGAAAGGGGCAAGGGCAGTAGGGGAGAGGTCAGTGCGGGGAGGTCCCTGGTTGATTTTGCTGCGATGGCGGTCAGCCAGGAACCCTGTACTGGATCTTCCTATAAACTGTAGCGGGTAGTCTGAAGCTAGTGGAACTTTGTAAAGGCCTCGTAGTGGTACCCTGCCTCGCTTCCTAGGTAGAGGTGTATGGAGTCTGATCAACTCTGTGGCAGATGGGTAACACGACTTGTGGGTAAAGATGCGCAACCTCTGCAGAGTGTAAAACTGGTATACTAGCCGTGCTCACGGTCATGAGCGGCTCGGACACTCACATGATTAAATTATGGAACTTAAACTTAACCTGTCATTTCATTGCATTTGGGATTATTTTATTATTACTTTTACTTATTATTACTATGGTTTGGTATTTACTTACACTTAGTAACTGCTAATAAAATTTTGACCAACTTATAAAAGCAATGCTCAGCTTCAGCCTTTATTTCATTGATCAGCCTTACACTTCATGAACTCCCACCTTTGGTGAGTTCATGCCACATTATTCCCCACGACTTGTTGAGCTATGATCGTATGTGAGCTCACTCTTGCTGTCTCACACCCCCCCACAGGAGAAGAGCAGGTGGATCAGGAGGAGCCGCCTAACACTGAGGAGTTCGATCTGATCTAGGTGGCGTTTCTCAGTCGACATTGGCGCCATCGATCCTTAGCTCGTTTTACATTCATCTTTATTTTGTAATAAGTCTTCCGCTATGTAATAAATACTCTGATGATTTATGACATTTATCTCTATACACTCTGTTATTATATATGTTGTCTTCTTGGCGCATGTATGAGATGCACCCGGCTTTGTTTCTCTAAAACTGGGTGTTACAATGCACAAGCTACTACTGTTCTTCTAGCTTCATTGTGCAGGGATGAATATCACAAAGTGAGCGGCTTGGATAACGCCAAGCAGATCTGGGACACCCTCAAGATTTCTCATGAGGGGAACAACGTCACCTTGCTCACCAAAATGGAGTTGGTGGAGGGCGAGCTTGGACGGTTCGCGATGATAAGGGGCGAGGAGCCAACTCAAACATACAACCGGCTCAAGACCCTTATCAACAAAATAAGGAGCTACGGAAGCACGCGATGGACGGACCACGACGTCGTCCGACTGATGCTAAGGTCCTTTACCGTTCTTGATCCTCATTTGGTGAATAATATTCGTGAGAATCCCAGGTACACCAAAATGTCGCCCGAAGAAGTCCTTGGAAAATTCGTTAGCGGGCGAATGATGATCAAGGAGGCGAGGTACGTGGACGATGCATTGAATGGTCCAATCAACGAGCCTCAACCCCTTGCTCTCAAGGCAACAAGAAGCAAGGAGGCGCTACCTAGCAAGGTGGCACAAATTGAGGCGGCTGGACTTAATGATGAAGAGATGGCCCTCATCATCAAGAGATTCAAGACGGCGCTTAAAGGTCGCAAGGGACAGCCAAGCAAGACCAAAGCCAAGGGGAAGCGCTCATGCTTCAAATGCGGTAAGCTTGGTCATTTTATTGCTAACTGTCTCGACAATGATAGTGATCAGGATCAAGGGAACAAGAGGGAGAAGAAGAAGAACTATAAAAAGGCAAAGGGCGAGGCTCATCTTGGCAAGGAGTGGGATTCGGATTGCTCCTCGTCCGACTCCGACAATGAAGGACTCGCCGCCACCGCCTTCAACAAGTCATCCCTCTTCCCCAACGAGCGTCACACATGCCTTATGGCAAGGGAGAAGAAGGTATGTACTCGAGACTCTACTTATGCTTCTTCAAGTGAGGACGAATCTAGTGATGAGGATGAAATAGATTATTCATGTCTATTTAAGGGCCTAGATAGAACCAAGGTAGACAAAATTAATGAATTGATTGATGCCTTGAATGATAAGAATAGGCTTCTAGAAAAGCAAGAGGACTTGTTGTATGAAGAACATGACAAATTTGTAGAAGCTCAAAACTCTCATGCCTTAGAAGTTAAGAGAAATGAAATGCTTTCTTGTGAATTATCTTCTTGCCATGAGACAATTTCTAACTTAAGAAGCATTAATGATGATTTGAATGCTAAGTTAGAAATAGCTAGTAAATCAACAACTTGTGTAGAAAATGTTGTTATTTGCAATAGATGTAAAGATTTTGATATTGATGCTTGTAGTGAACACATAGCTTCTATTGCAAAGTTAAATGATGAAATGGCTAGTCTTAATGCCCAACTTAAGGCTAGCAAAAGTGATTTTGATAAACTAAAATTTGCTAGGGATGCCTACACGATTGGTAGACACCCCTCAATTAAGGATGGGCTTGGCTTCAAGAGGGAAGCCAAGAACTTAACAAGCCATAAGGCTTCCATCTCCGCCAAGGAGAAAGGGAAGGCCCCTATGGCAAGTAGTACTAAAAAGAACCATGCTTTTATGTACAATGATAGAAGACAATCTCATAGGAGTTGTAATGCTTTTGATTCACATGCCTATGACTCTTATGCTATGTATGCTTCCAGTTCTTCCTATATGCATGGTAGAGATATGCCTAGGAAAAATATTCATCATGTGCCTAGGAAGAATATTGTTCATGTTCCTAGAAAAGTTATGAATGGTCCCTCTACAATTTATCATGCTTTAAATGCTTCCTTTGCTATTTGTAGAAAGGATAGGAAGATAGTTGCTAGGAAATTAGGGGCAAAATGCAAGGGTGATAAAACTTGCATTTGGGTCCCTAAGGAAATTGTGACTAACCTTGTAGGACCCAACAAGAGTTGGGTACCTAAGACCCAAGCCTAAATTTGCCTTGCAGGTTTATGCATCCGGGGGCTCAAGCTGGATTATCGACAGCGGATGCACAAACCATATGACGGGGGAGAAGAAGATGTTCACCTCCTACGTCAAGAATAAGGATTCCAAAGATTCAATCATATTCGGTGATGGGAACCAAGGCAAGGTGAAAGGTTTAGGCAAGATTGCAATATCCAATGAGCACTCTATCTCTAATGTGTTTTTAGTTGAGTCTCTTGGATATAATTTACTATCTGTCAGTCAATTATGTAATATGGGATATAATTGTCTATTTACAAATGTAGATGTGTCTGTCTTTAGAAGATGTGATGGTTCACTAGCTTTTAAGGGCGTACTAGACGGCAAACTTTATTTGGTTGATTTTGCAAAAGAGGAGGCCGGTCTAGATGCATGCTTAATCGCTAAGACTAGCATGGGCTGGCTGTGGCATCGCCGCTTAGCACATGTGGGGATGAAGAACCTTCACAAGCTTCTAAAGGGAGAACACGTGATAGGTTTGACTAACGTGCAATTCGAAAAAAAGATAGACCTTGTGCAGCTTGTCAAGCAGGTAAACAAGTGGGAGGAGCACACCACAGCAAGAATGTGATGACCACTTCAAGACCACTGGAGCTGTTGCATATGGACCTCTTCGGACCCGTCGCCTATCTGAGCATAGGAGGAAGTAAGTATGGTCTAGTTATTGTTGATGACTTTTCCCACTTCACTTGGGTGTTCTTTTCGCAGGATAAGTCTGAAACCCAAGGGACCCTCAAGCTTCCTAAGGAGAGCTCAAAATGAGTTTGAGCTCAAGGTGAAGAAGATAAGAAGCGACAACGGGTCCGAATTCAAGAATCTTCAAGTGGAGGAGTTCCTTGAGGAGGAGGGGATCAAGCACGAATTCTCCGCTCCCTACACACCTCAGCAAAATGGTGTGGTAGAGAGGAAGAACAGGACGCTCATTGATATGGCGAGGACTATGCTTGGAGAGTTCAAGACCCCCGAGCGCTTTTGGTCGGAAGCCGTGAACACGGCTTGCCACGCCATCAAAAGGCTCTACCTTCACCGCCTCCTCAAGAAGACTTCATATGAGCTGCTAACTGGTAACAAACCCAATGTATCGTACTTTCGTGTTTTTGGGAGTAAATGCTACATTCTAGTGAAGAAGGGTAGGAATTCCAAATTTGCTCCCAAAGCTGTAGAAGGGTTTTTATTAGGTTATGATTCAAATACAAAGGCGTATAGGGTCTTCAACAAATCATCGGGTTTGGTTGAAGTCTCTAGCGACGTTGTATTTGATGAGACTAATGGCTCTCCAAGAGAGCAAGTTGTTGATCTTGATGATGTAGATGAAGAAGACGTTCCAACGGCCACGATTCGCACCATGGCAATTGGAGATGTACGGCCTCAGGAACATTTGGAGCAAGATCAACAGTCTTCCTCAACTATGGTGCATCCCCCAACCCAAGATGACGAACAGGTACCTCAATTTGAGGCGCATGATCAAGGGGGAGCACAGGATGTTCAAGTTGAAGAGGAAGAAGCACCTCAGGCACCTCCAACCCAAGTTCGAGCGACGATTCAAAGGGATCATCCCGTCGACCAGATATTGGGTGATATTAGCAAGGGAGTAACTACTCGTTCAAGATTAGTTAATTTTTGTGAGCATTACTCCTTTGTCTCTTCTATTGAGCCTTTTAGGGTAGAAGAGGCCTTGCTAGATCCGGACTAGGTGTTGGCCATGCAGGAGGAACTCAACAATTTCAAGCGCAATGAAGTTTGGACACTGGTGCCTCATCCCAAGCAAAATGTTGTGGGAACCAAGTGGGTGTTCCGCAACAAACAGGACGAGCACGGGGTGGTGACGAGGAACAAGGCTCGACTTGTGGAAAAAGGTTATGCCCAAGTCGCAGGTTTGGACTTTGAGGAGACTTTTGCTCCTATGGCTAGGCTAGAATCAATTCGTATCTTGCTAGCATATGCCGCTCACCATTCTTTCAGGTTGTACCAAATGGATGTGAAGAGCGCTATCCTCAACGGGCCGATCAAGGAGGAGGTGTACGTGGAGCAACCCCCTGGCTTCGAGGATGAACGGTACCCCGACCACGTGTGTAAGCTCTCTAAGGCGCTCTATGGACTTAAGCAAGCCCCAAGAGCATGGTATGAATGCCTTAGAGACTTTTTAATTACTAATGCTTTCAAGGTTGGGAAAGCCGATCCAACTCTTTTCACTAAGACGTGCGATGGTGATCTTTTTGTGTGCCAAATTTATGTCGATGACATAATATTTGGTTCTACTAATCAGAAGTCTTGTGAAGAGTTTAGCAGGGTTATGACGCAGAAATTTGAGATGTCGATGATGGGCGAGTTGAACTACTTCCTTGGGTTCCAAGTGAAGCAACTCAAGGACGGCACTTTCATCTCCCAAACGAAGTACACGCAAGACTTGCTAAAGCGGTTTGGGATGAAGGACGCCAAGCCCGCAAAGACGCCGATGGGAACTGACGGACACACCGACCTCAACAAAGGAGGTAAGTCCATTGATCAAAAAGCATACCGGTCCATGATAGGTTCTTTGCTTTATTTATGTGCTAGTAGACCGGATATTATGCTTAGCGTATGCATGTGTGCTAGATTTCAATCCGATCCTAAGGAGTGTCACTTAGTGGCTGTGAAGCGAATTCTTCGATATTTAGTCGCTACTCCTTGCTTCGGGATCTGGTATCCAAAGGGGTCTAACTTTGACTTAATTGGGTACTCAGATTCCGACTATGCTGGATGTAAGGTCGATAGGAAGAGTACATCGGGGACGTGCCAATTCTTAGGAAGGTCCCTGGTGTCATGGAACTCTAAGAAACAAACCTCCGTTGCCCTATCCACCGCTGAGGCCGAGTACGTTGCCGCAGGACAGTGTTGCGCGCAACTACTCTGGATGAGGCAAACCCTCCGGGACTTTGGCTACAATCTGAGCAAAGTCCCACTCCTATGTGACAATGAGAGTGCTATCCGAATAGCGGAAAATCCTGTTGAGCACAGCCGCACAAAGCACATTGACATCCGGCATCACTTTTTGAGAGACCACCAGCAAAAGGGGGATATCGAAGTGTTTCATGTTAGCACCGAGAACCAACTAGCCGATATCTTTACCAAGCCTCTAGATGAGAAGACCTTTTGCAGGCTGCGTAGTGAGCTCAATATCTTAGATTCGCGGAACTTGGATTGAATTGTAGCATACATGTGTTTATGTCTTTGATCATGTTCATTCTGCATTTTGTTGCTTATTGTGGTGCTCAAGTTGTACAAACACTCCCTGGACCTCACAAGTCCTTTTTGCAAGTGATGCACATATTTAGGGGGAGCTATGCTACAACTTGACCCTTTGAGACTAACCATGTACTTGAGTTTGGTTGTTTTAGTCTCAAAGGAGGATTGAAAGGGAAAAGGTGGACTTGGACCATGCAAGACTTCCACTGCACTCCGATGAAAAGAGTAACTCTTCCAAGTTCATCTTTATACTCTTATTGCCTATGTGTTCTTATTTGAAGATTTTGGTGAGGCAATGGGGTTAAAGGGCCAAGATTGATCCCGTTTTGGTGCTTGATGCCAAAGGGGGAGAAAATAAAGGCCAAAGCGATAAATGGATCAGCTACCACTTGAGAGATTTTGAAAATAGTAGAATAGAGCTTTTGGTTTGTCAAAACTCTTTTATTGTCTCTCTTGTCAAAAGTTGGCTTCTTGTGGGGAGAAGTATTGATTATGGGAAAAAGGGGAGTTTTTGAAATCTTGAATCAATTTCTCTTGGAATGACTCTCTTTATGTCTTAACATGTGTGTTTGACTTAGAGATAGAAATTTGAATTTGATTTGCAAAAACAAACCAAGTGGTGGCAAAGAGTGATCCATATAAGTCAAATTTGAATCAAAATAATTTGAGTTCTTATTTGAAGTGATTTTGTACTTGTTCTACTTGCTTTATGTTGTGTTGGCATAAATCACCAAAAAGGGGGAGATTGAAAGGGAAATGTGCCCTTGGGCCATTTCTAAGTATTTTGGTGGTTTAGTGTCCAACACAAGTGCCTAAGTGTAAAAAGGTGGACAAAGTACAAATCAAGGATAAAGGTATGTTTCTCAGACTTAGTACATTGTTTTATGGACTAATGTATTGTGTCTAAGTGCTGGAAACAGAAAAAATCGAGTTGGAGAAGAGATGGCTCGAGCAGCCAAAGTCTGCTCAGTCTGGGTGCACCGGACTGTCCGGTGGTGCACCGGACAGTGTCCGGTGCACCAGGCTGGCTCGAGGGAAAAGGTTGCTCTCGGGACTTCGACGGCGGTGTACGGCTATAATTCACTGGACTGTCCGGTGGTGCACCGGACTGTCTGGTGGGCCGTTCACAGGCTAACTTGTCGCTCTCGGGAATTCATCGGCGACGTACGGCTAAAATTCACCGGACTGTCCGGTGTGCACCGGACTGTCCGGTGAGCCAATGGTCGGCAGGGCCAACGGTCGGCCGCGCGATCTGCGCGGGACACATGGCCGAGCCAACGGCTAGAAGGGGGCACCGGTCTGTCCGGTGTGCACCGGACATGTCCGGTGCGCCAACGGCTCTCTGGCTGCCAACGGTCGACTGTGCCATTTTTGGAAGGAAATCGGGCACCAGACAGTGTCCGGTGTGCACCGGACTGTCCGGTGCGCCAGTCGACAGAAGGCAAGATCAGCCTTCCTAGATTGCTCTCAACGGCTCCTAGCTGCCTTGGGGCTATAAAAGGGACCCCTAGGCGCATGGAGGAGCACACCAAGCATTCCTACAACATTCCTAAGCACCAAGACATCGATTCCGCGCCTTTGATTCTTTGTGATAGCAATTAGAGCTCTAATTGAGTGGTGAACTCATTGAGTTGTGTTGTGAGCTCTCATTGCGACTTGTGTGCGTGTGTTGCTGTGATTTCTTGTCTTGAGTGCGTTGCTAATCCCTCCCTTGCTCCGTGCTTCTTTGTGAACTTCAAGTGTAAGGGCAAGAGGCTCCAATTTGTGGAGATTCCTCGCAAACGGGATTGAGTAAAGTAAACAAAACACCGTGGTATTCAAGTGGGTCTTTGGACCGCTTGAGAGGGGTTGATTTCAACCCTCGTCCGTTGGGACGCCACAACGTGGAGTAGGCAAGCGTTGGTCTTGGCCGAACCACGGGATAACCACCATGCCATCTCTGTGATTGATTTCTTGTGGTTATTGTGTTTTGTCTCCTCTCTAGCCACTTGGCATTTACTGTGCTAACGCTTAACCAAGTTTTTGTGGCTTAAGTTCTCAAGTTTTACAGGATTACCTATTCACCCCCCCCTCTAGGTGCTCTCAATTGGTATCGGAGGGATCGTCTTCGGAACTCCATGCAGACTGAGAATGCGAGCAATGTATAACTGAGCATAAACAGCAACTGGGTGATCCGTTTTAACAGGAAGAAAATGTGCTATCTTTGTGAGCCGGTCAATTATGACCCAAATAGAGTCAAATCCTTTAGCTGTCTTGGGTAATCACACAATGAAATCCATACTGATATCTTCCCATTTCCAGGTTGGGATTGGCAAGGATTTTAACGGTCCAGCAGCCTTCATATGTATCACCTTGACACGTCTACAAGTGTCACATTTTGCCACATAGTGTGCAATTTCAATCTTCATCTTAGTCCACCAATAATGTTGTTTCAA
Source organism: Zea luxurians (assembly GCA_029449295.1). NCBI lineage: Eukaryota > Viridiplantae > Streptophyta > Magnoliopsida > Poales > Poaceae > Zea > Zea luxurians. Next base: position 112,888 of record JAOPSE010000901.1, read on the forward strand.
GTCCTGGTACATCTTAGTGCTTCTAGGGTGAATGGAATACCGACTAAGATGAGCTTCGTCCAGCATTTGTTAACAGACTTCAGCATCCTTTGGCACCACTATGCAGTCTTTAAACCATATCACTCCTTGATCATCTGTCCTGAAACAATTAGCTTAGCCAGCTTCCAATTTCTCATGAATATATTTAATACCCTTATCGATCCTTTGAGCATCAATAATCCTTTGTAGAAGAACTGATTCAAGCTTCAAATGTGTCAAAGTTCCTTGTTCTACTATTACTAGATTTAATCTTTCCATTTCTTGACATAAAGTGGTGTCAGATGTTCTTACTGTGAGACAATGACAAGAGGCTTTATGACTTAAAGCATCTGCCACCACATTAGCCTTTCCTGGGTGATAATGAATCTCCAAGTCATAATCCTTGGTTAGCTCGAGCCACCTTCTTTGTCTCATGTTTAGCTCTGATTGGGTGAATATATACTTCAAACTCTTGTGATCCGTATATAAGTGACTGTTGGGGGTATGCTTCGTAGCCGAAGATCCTAAAAAGAACACCTTCGAAAGGTCTTCTCAGAAGCAAGCGCTGAAGCTACTACCTATAAAGCTTCGGCATGAAGACAGATCCCAAGATGAAGGGTCGAACCGACTTAAAGATGAATTGACTTAAAGACCCATGATGTTTCGTGTCATTGTTGTAATCGATTGAAAAGGACATAAATGTAATTTTGCGCAGGTTGCACCCTCTGCCTATAAATAGGTGAACAGTACCTCAACACTGTTCACGCGATCTTGTAATCACTAGCACATTACGCTTGAATTATTGCTTTCCGCCAAGGCGAAGGTATAAATGTGCTCAAATATTATGTTTTAATACTTATATGTTCATATAATGAAATATATGAAAACATTTTATACTTTACATTTCATTTCTTATTTTTTGTTGTTTTACAAGTATGATTACGAAGGTGAAATCTTCGTAATGTCTTACTCTTGACCTTCGTCCGAAGCTCATTAAATCCTTGAGGAGATAATGCTTCCGCGGACGAAGGACATTTATGCTTAACATTTTTGTGTTGCCTTGTTCTTAATTCATAGCATTTGAGAGCAAGTCCCCAACATTGGCGCCCACCTCCGGTGCACTCACATCCACTTGCTGAGTTGATGGCTTCGTTCAAAGCTGGAGTTGCTTCGGCTCCGAAGCTTGTGCTCCCGATAACAGGCGGTTCATGCTCAGAGCCGGCTAACAAGAAGCAGAAGAAGGAGGCACAGAGAAGGGTACAGCATGTAGGGGTGCAAGGACCCTTCATCAAGTCAAGATGGTCTCACATCCCGATTACCTTCTCCCAAGAGGATCTTCAGCTCAAGGACTACCCTCACAATGATGCTATGGTTATCTCTTGTGTTATCAAAGGATTTCTGGTCCACAATGTTTTGGTTGACACAGGTAGTGCAGCGGATATTATATTTGCTAAAGCCTTCAGACAGATACAAGAGCCCAAAGACAAGATCCATGATGCCACACATCCTCTTTGTGGCTTCGGAGGAAGGCAGATTGTAGAACTTGGCAAGATCACGATGCCAGTAACCTTCGGATTTATCAACAACACACTGAACAAGTTGTGTTTGATATTGTTGACATGGAGTACCCCTATAATGCAATCATTGGTCGTGGAACACTTAATGCTTTTGAAGCAATTCTTCATCCAGCATATCTTTGCATGAAGATACCTTCGGATCAGGGACCATAGGAGTCAGGAAGCTGCTAGAAAAGCTGAAGGGAACTGGACAGATTTAAAGGCAATCCATAATATAGATGGAAACGAAGCTTGTGATCAATACAAGTACAGAAGGGAGAAGGCCGCTTCGACCGATCAGCTGAAGCCCATGCTTTTATGTGAAGATATTGCAGAGCAGAAGGTACTGCTGGGTTCCCAATTGTCTGAAGAACAGGAGAAAACCCTGATAAGGTTTTTGTTCAACAACAAAGATGTTTTTGCTTGGTCAGCCAACGATCTTTGTGGTGTTAACAGAGATGTCATTGAACACTCGCTCAATGTTGATCCATCCTTCAGACCTAGAAAGCAGAGGCTTCAGAAGATGTCTGATGATAAGGCCGAAGGTGCTCGGAATGAAGTGAAAAGACTCCTCAGTGCCGGAGTCATCAGAGAAGTGAAATACCCAGAATGGTTAGCCAACACTGTTATGGTGAAGAAAGCCAATGGTAAATGGAGAATGTGCATTGATTTTACTGATCTCAACAAGGCTTGTCCGAAGGATGAATTTCCATTACCAAGGATAGATTCTCTGGTAGACACAGCAGCTTCATCAGAGCTCATGAGTCTACTAGATTGTTATTCAGGATACCATCAAATCTGGATGAAGAAAGAAGACGAGCCAAAAACTAGCTTCATCACCCCCAGTGGTACATATTGTTACCTTCGGATGCTTGAGGGGCTCAAGAATGCTGGAGGAAGCTTCAGCAGAATGACAGCGAAGGTTCTTCATTCTCAGATAGGCAGAAATGTGCTAACTTATGTTGATGTTATCATTGTAAAAAGTACGAAGCAAGAAAATCACATTGCTGATCTGCAGGAGACCTTCGCCAATTTTAGACAAGCCGGTCTCAAGCTGAATCCAGAAAAGTGCGTTTTCGGGGTAAAGAAGGGGAAATTCCTTGGTTGCTTAGTCTCAACAAAAGGGATTGAGGCTAATCCAAATAAAATCGAAGCTATTCTTTGAATGGAACCACCAACCACAAAAAAGGGGGCTCAGCGACTGACGAGAAGACTTGCATCTCTGAATCGATTTATACCTAGATCAGTAGAGAGAAATTTACCATTTTTTGAGGTGCTGATGTCAGCCGAAATTTTTCAATGGGTATCAGTTCAGCAGAAAGCCTTCGATGAGCTGAAACAGTATTTGATAGATCTATCGACATTAACTTCGCACTCAGCGGTAAGTGCGGCACTTGTCCAAGAGAAGCTTGAAGGGCAAACCAAAAAGCAAGCCCCAATATACTTTGTCTCCGAAGTCCTTAGTTTATCAAAGAAAAATTATACAGAATTGGAGAAGGTGCTGTATGCTGTTTTAATGGCTTCCAGAAAGCTTCGGCATTATTTTCAAGCATACCATATAATTGTTCCTTCCTCACAGCCATTGAAGGATATTATGAGAAATAGAGAAGCTACTGGAAGGGTTGGAAAGTGGGCTGCAGAACTCAATGAGTTCTACATTGATTATGTGCACAGATCTTCGATTCAGTCCCAGGCGTTAGCAGATTTCATTGCTGACTGGACGCTAGGGGCTCAGGAAGAAGAAGCAAGTAAAGATGCCGAAGCTTGGACAGTATTCTGCGATGGTTCTTGGGGAACCGTCGGGGCAGGAGCAGCTGCCGTTTTAATTGCACCTTCTAAAGTTAGAACATGTTACGCAGTGAAACTTGATTTTAGTTGTACAAATAATATTGCTGAATATGAAGCTTTGCTTTTGGGCCTTTGGAAGTTGAAAGCAATGGGGGTAAGAAGGGCGGTCCTCAAAACTGATTCCCAAGTTATTTCTGGCCATGTTGACAAAAGTTGCAAAGCAAGAGATCCGAAGCTTGAAAAATATCTGGATACGGTTCGAAAACTTGAAGCTTCCTTCGAAGGGTTCTCTGTTAAGAAAATTCCACGAGGAGAAAATGAACATGCTGATCTATTAGCCAAGTCAGCAGCACAGGGGCTGCCATTACCTTCGGAAGTTTTCTTTGAAACAATAAAAGCACCTTCGGTTGACCTTCTTGAAAGAGCAGTGCTCAATATATCTCCTGTTTACAGCGAAGATTGGAGAACTGAGATCATGTCTTTTCTCCAGGGCAATTTCCTTTCAGATGACGAAGCTTATCAAAAGAGAATAGCGGCAACAGCCCGTCCATATGTAATAATAGAAGGGGAGTTGTACAAGCGTGGAGTCTGTTCTCCATTGCTCAAATGTTTATCTTAACTGAAGGTATAGAGCTGATGAAAGAAATACATGCAGGCCTGTGTGGATCTCACATCGGATCTAGGCCTTTAATGGGTAAAGTTTTTCGTCAAGGATTCTATTGGCCGAAGGCAGCTTCGGATGTAGCAGAATTAGTCCAAAAATGCGAAGGTTGTCAAAAATGTGCAAGAGATCAAAAATAACCTTCGTCTCTAACTCAATTAATACAGCCCACTTGGCCATTGCAAAGATGGGGCCTTGATTTGCTATGCCCACTTCCACCAGCACAAGGGAATTTAAGATATGTTGTAGTGGCAGTTGAATATTTCTCTAAATGGATTGAGGCAAAGCCTTTAGTCGCGATAACTTCGGTTACGGTTCAAAAGTTTTTCTGGCAAAATATTGTTTGTCGCTTCTGAGTGCCGAAGGCCATTACCATGGACAACTGAACGCAGTTTGATTCCGAAGCTTTCAGAGAGTTTTGTGAACAAATTGGCATGAAGATCCATTTTGCATCAGTTCGGCATCCGGAGTCAAATGGACTTGTCGAAAGAGCTAATGGCATCATAATGACAAGAATAATGAAGTTAATCTTCAGTCAGCCCTAGGGGATGTGGCCGGACGAATTAATCAAAGTGGTGTGGAGCCACAACACAACAATATCAAGGTCAACAGGTTTTACACCATTCAAATTGTTGTTTGGTGACGAAGCAATAACCCCAGAAGAAGCTAAGGCAGGATCAATAAGAACAGTGGCTTCGGCGAAAGACGAAGCTGATTATTCTATGGACAAAGATGCTATAGAAGGGATCAGACTTCAGGCTGTGGAAAACATCAATAAATACCAAGCCGAAACAATAAAATGGCGTGATAGAAAGGTTTGGTTGAAGAACATTAAGCCAGGACATTTGGTGCTTCGAAGAGTGGCCAACCCGGACACAGTAGGCAAGCTACAACTGAAGTGGGAAGGACCTTTTCTGGTAGTATCTTCGTCAAGACCCGGTTCCTACAGGTTAAAGGATATGGACGGCAATGACATTCCTAGATCTTGGAATGCGGAAGAGCTTCTGCGGTATTATGTGTAACCTGATGTAATCTTTTTTATTTTATTTTTTCCTATGGCACCCTTTTCCTTTCCAAAGGGGGAGAAAGGTTTTTAATGGGGCCATAGCATGTAATTTCCCTTTTTCTTATATCGGCTCTACAAGAGCAGTATCCACCGAAGATGTAAATGTAAAAACTGGGCATGCACCATCGAGTGCAGCGAGAAAAGAAAAAAACACGGAGAAGCTCGAAAAACGTCCCTAAGGGGATGTAGAGCACGACCAAGCTACAAAAAAGTCGTTCTTAAGGGAGCGCAGTGTATGTTTTTTTGCTCAAAAGTCGTTCCTAAGGAAATGCAGAGTTTACAGCAAAAAGTCAACGCTGATCCCGCCGAAATATAAGGCGAAGAAGCTCTTAAGGGAGGCTTACAGCGAAAAGTCAACGCTAATCCCGTCGAAATATAAGGCGAAGAAGCTCCTAAGGGTGGCTTACAGCGAAAAGTCAACGCTGATTCCGCCGAAATATAAGGCGAAGAAGCTCCTAAGGGAGGCTTACAGCGAAAAGTCAGCGCTGATACGCCGAAAAATAAGCGGTGAAGCCGAAAAATAAACGACAAAGATTTGTCATTCCTAAGGGAATAAGAGTTGTGGTTATGTGCCTTTGAACACTCATTTGCACGATACATTACATCATACATTTGCATTCATAAACATTCACTTAGACATACATAGGATCATCATCAGCATAACATACAAACTTGCTTCGGCTTTGAAAGAGAAGGCTTCGGAAAAAAGGGGAAAAGAGGCAATTTTATGCTTCGCTGTGTACGCAAGGAAGGGAAGGTGTTTTTCGCCTTCGGCTCAAAAGTATTAATTTCATCCACACCATAGCATTTCATACGTTGACGGAAAAGTAAGATTATATTACAAAGTGAAATTTGATTACATCATATTTTATACAATGTTTTTTGAGCTATTTTTACAGACTATTCGAGCTTCGACGGCATCCATAGAGCTTCATCCTTTTACTCTGCAGCTTCAGCTTCGGCTTGGTCAACCTGTATGTAAGTATTATAAGCTAAGTTCAAAATTCAAAAGAAAAGGAAAGCATAAGGTATGATTTTGTTACCAGCAAAAGGAGGCTTCGAGCTTCGTCACCAGCTTTGCTCCATCCACCCTTTGTCCACACTAACTTTATAAATCTATTTGTAATACTTCGAGCCAGACTGGGAATATTATCTAGGTCTGCCAGTGACAGGCTGAAGTTGGGTCTATTAACAATCTTGCCGTGTTCACAGCCAGACTTCAAAAAGGCAACAGCTATGCCCCGAGAAGCTGCCAGGGCATAGAAGTCGCCATGCCCAGCTATAACTTCGTCAAGATCATTAATTTCACCTTCAATATGCTCGAAGGCACCAGACAGGTCTTCAGCTAAAGGAGTAAACTCTTCACTACTGGCTCCAACATAATGGAACACCTGCTTCAACTGCTTAATACATCGAGTGCTGAACTCCAGACACTTATTCTGAAGATTTTTCAAAGATTCTTTCAACTCCGAACTTCTTTGAACTTCGACTTCAAGCTTTGCATCAAGTTTCAGCTTTTCTTGTTCAAAATTTTCTGATTGGGAAAGAAGCTTTGAATTTAATCTTGCTATTTTTGCTTCAGCATCCGCTAATTAGCCTTCGGCTGTTTGAAGCTCGAAGTCTTTCTTTTCGATGGCAGCTGATTGCTCTTTTATCTTGTTTTCTAAGTTCTCAACTATAACTTCATGCCTTTTATCCTCTAAGTCCTGCTGCATTTTTAAGGCCTTGCTCAAAAGCATACTCTATGGACAAATAACCTTCGTTAGAAAATATTTCTGTTATTACAAATAACAAGAGTTAGACACAAGATGTTTACCTTAAAATTGGAATAGAACAAACTGCCGACAATGTGTTGTCGTCGGTAGCGGCTGATATCTGCTTCAAGCTTCGGGAAACCGATACTCTTTGATAGAGTACCGATAACCTTCGCACCGGTTTGATCTCGTATACAGCTTAATCCTTCATCATCAATGCCACCGAAGAGAAGCGCCCCCGGCCGGTACCCGCAAAATATAGCATACTCTTTTAATTCCTTTTTTTCAGCTTCTGTCAGCTCTTGGCCAACTAAGTTTCGGAAGTCAAAGGTTTTATCTTCCGAAGTTTCTTCCGTTATTTCTTCCTTCTCGGGTTTTGCGGCCGTGGTCTCTTCGGTGGCTGCAGCAGCTTCTTCCGCGGCCATGTTTAGCAGCATTTTATCTATATCAGCATCTATGTTCTCTAAATTAATGTCTTCGGATTTGGCATCTTCGGCTCTGGCCTCTTCCGCGGCAGCCTTCAAAGGTACACCTTCAGCAGCTATCGTTCTTTCAATTGCCGGCACTTTCGGAGCTGAAGCCCTTGGTGGTGTTGCATCAATCACTTCTGTCACAGTAACAATCCTTTGCCTCTTTGGCCTAGGTGCCTTTGTTTTTGTCAGCTCCTTTCCCTTATGAAAATGTTTCGTCAGATGCAGCCCCAATGGAGTTAGTTTGACAGGCAAAGTTTCAGTCATTACCTTTTGGATTTCCTCTATTTCAGTAGCAGAAGATGTCGCAGAAGTCTTCACTTTTTCATCAATTGATTTTTGCTTTGGAGTCGAAGCCTTTCTTTTCTTCGAAGCAATCTCTTTCACCTCAGATTCTTGTTTCTTCTTCTTTGATTGATCTTCGTCGTCCTTATTTAAAGCACTAGCCACTCTTTTTCTTTTTTGCCCTTCGGCACCCTTATCCAGTCGCTCATAGTCAGGATATTCAAAGCCTATAGCATCCATCACTCGGTTTAACCTTCGTTTCGGGCGGGTGCCGAAGGCCGCTGTCATCAATTGATCTTCCTTTTTGGAATAATTTCCAAGAATTTCGTTACACATTACTTCGATTGTTTCCAACCATTCTTGGCAGGGTACTTTGAAATGTCTCTTGAACTTGTAATGGTAGGGCAGTCGGATAAGTTCCCCCTCCTTCTTCTTTCCTTCAAGCTTCGGCATGGCCCACTCCTTCATAGTTGGAAATATTTTGAAAGCCAAAAATTCCTGCACTAAGTCCCTAGTGCCAATGTGCTCTGCGATAATCCTGAACTCAGCCAGCGCAGTTTGGGTTGGACCCTCTGGTGTCATATTACATTGGGGTCTGGTCTCTTCGAAGATCAGGTCTAGCGGGCTCTGGACCAGCTTCTCCCTATCATCGTCAACTTTGACGTAGAGCCATTCCGATTTCCAGCCTGCCGGCCACTTGCTTCGGTAGCTCATCACAGGAAATTTTGTAGTCTTCCGGTAAGCAAAATTGTAACAGCCAAAGTTTTCATGTAATCCATCCTTTCTGGCCTTGGTTTGGTAATGCAACTCGTGCACATGGCAGAAACCTTCGGCAAATGGTTCCACCCCCTGGCTTCAGAGAGCCCAAATATAAACACTAAGCCTAATGATAGCATTAGGAGTTAGCTGATGAAAGTGGATCCCAAACTTATTTAGCACATCGGCAATCATCTTATTTAAAGGGAATCTCAAACTAGCTTTGAAGAAACTCTTAAAAACTACTATTTCATCTTTTTCTGGCTTCGGAGTAGTTTCTTCTCCATCGAAGCGAATCAGCTCTTTCTTATCTTCGTTGAAATAGCCCAATTTCAGCATCTTCGGAAGGTCGCCTTCGGAGACTGTGGATTTTCCAAAATCCAGGTGGCTGGGTTTGCTCGGCACCAAGCTGCTATAATCATCTTCAAAATCGGTCTCTTCAACACCAGCTTGTTCTGCTTCAGCAGCCGGGATGTCCTCTGGTGTTACCAACCCAGAGCGCTTCATTGCTTCCGAAATAGGAACAGTCTCAGCAGCTTCGGTCTCATCTCCCTCACGATCGACCCTTGCAGTAGAGCGAACTCTGGCCATTTGATTATGGCTTACTTGAAATTTCTTGTGTTGACTTTTTTGTTTTTTCCGAAGCTCCTACTCTTTTACCGAAGCAGAATAACAAGCGAGGTTTCGTCTGAGCACGATGATTAAGCTTCGGCTATGACTAAAAATTTAGCAGCAAAACAGTGCAATAGCAATGAATGCTGTGGTAACTTCACACCTACCCGTCTGTATATATAGTGCCACAGGTGAGAAGGTGAATCGGCAAGGTCTCCAGCACCGAACAAACAGTCACCCGCACTCACTGAACGGTGGGCCACAGGGTCCGACATGGTAAATCGCTGGCTCGCGCGTAATTGGTGCAAGGTGGAGCACACGCGCGACGATTATTTTAATCGTTTCTCGCCAACGAGCTCAGGGAAGGTGTATTTTGGATCTTCGGCGTCCCGAAGCCTAGAAGACTTTTTCATGGATCAAGCTCGTTACGAAAAACGATCTGGTACGGCGAAGGGGCTACTGTTGGGGGTATGCTTCATAGCCGAAGATCCTAAAAAGAACACCTTCGAAAGGTCTTCTCAGAAGCAAGCGCTGAAGCTACTACCTATAAAGCTTCGGCATGAAGACAGATCCCAAGATGAAGGGTTGAATCGACTTAAAGATGAATTGACTTAAAGACCCATGATGTTTCGTGTCATTGTTGTAATCGATTGAAAAGGACATAAATGTAATTTTGCGCAGGTTGCACCCTGTGCCTATAAATAGGTGAACAGTACCTCAACACTGTTCACGCGATCTTGTAATCACTGGCACATTACGCTTGAATTATTGCTTTCCGCCAAGGCGAAGGTATAAATGTGCTTAAATATTATGTTTTAATACTTATATGTTCATATAATGAAATATATGAAAACATTTTATACTTTACAGTTCATTTCTTATTTTTTGTTGTTTTACAAGTATGATTACGAAGGTGAAATCTTCGTAATGTCTTACTCTTGACCTTCGTCCGAAGCTCATTAAATCCTTGAGGAGATAATGCTTCAGCGGACGAAGGACATTTATGCTTAACATTTTTGTGTTGCCTTGTTCTTAATTCATAGCATTTGAGAGCAAGTCCCTAACAGTGACATATATTCCCCAGTAGATAATGACGCCAAATCTTAAGGGCATGAACAACTACAGCCAATTCCAGATCATGGGTTGGATAATGTTCCTCATGCCGGCATAGCTGCCTTAAAGCATAAGCTATTACTTGTCCTTCTTGCATAAGGACACATCCAAGTCCACTGCCTGATGCGTCACAATAAACATCAAATGGCTTTTCAATATCCGGGTGGGCCAAAATCGGTGCAGTGGTCAACAATACTTTCAGTTGTTCAAAGGCCTCGTTACACTTAGAGGACCAGTCAAACTTAGTGTCATTTTTCAATAACCCAGTAATGGGTTTAACAATTTTAGAGAAATCCAGAATAAATATGTGGTAATAACCAGTCAATCCAAGGAAACTTCAAACTTGATACATTGTAGTGGGTGATTTCCATTCAAGAATATCCTTGACCTTGCTGGGATCAACCGCAATCCCTTTGGGAGACAAAACATGGAAATTAGATTTCTTCCAACCAGAACGTGCATTTGCCGAATTTGGCATAAAGCTGATGTTCTCTCAAGCGCGTTAACACGTTCCGCAAGTGTGTTGCTTGCTCCTCCTCATTCATAGAATATCAAAATGTCATCAATGAAGACTACCACAAACTTGTCTAATTTGGACATGAATACCGAATTCATCAAGTATGTGAAGTGGGTTGGAGCATTTGTTAATTCAAAAGACAAAACCAAATATTCAACCAACCCATACCGAGTAGTAAAAGTGGTTTTGGGTATATCCTCAGGCCAAATTTGGATCTGATGATGGCCCGATCTGAAATCAATTTTAGAAAACACCCGGGCTCCATTGAGTTGATCGATAAAATATTGATCCGAGGGAGAGGATACTTGTTCTTAATAGTAACTTCATTGAGGGGTCTGTAGTCCACGCACATTCGAAGGGTCTGATCCTTCTTCTTGACAAAGATTGCTGGACATCCCCACAGCGATGAACTCAGTCTAATAAATCCTTTCTCCAATAAGTCTTGTAATTGTGTCTTGAGTTCTGCCAGTTCATTGGGTGGCATATGGTATGGCCTTCTGGAGATAGGAGCTGTACCGGGCTTCAATTCGATCACAAACTCCACATCCCTTTCCAGAGGTAACTCGGGCAAATCTTCAGGGAAGACATCCGGGAATTCACACACAACCGGAATATCCTGTATTTCTTGTACTATGGCCTCAAAAACTTGTGCAGATGTTTTTACTGTGATAGATACAGGGATGGACAGTTTGACTTCTTCTTGTCCATGAATCAATTGAATGGTCCTTTGATCCACATTAATGATGGCCTTATTATGGGCTAACCAATTCATGCCTAGAATTACATCTATATCTTGTCCCTTTATAACAATCTTGTTAGTAGGGAACTCATGTCCGGCCAATGTTACGGGTACGTGGAAGACTACTTCCTTAGTAAATATTTGGCTCCCAGGTGAGTGAATAACAAATCCCTCCCTTGATTCAGTACTATGTATGCAATGCTTCTCCATGAGAGTCTTGCTCATAAAGGTATGTGATGCACCAGAATAAAAAAGGATAACTGCTAGATTGTTGGCAACGAGAAACATACCAATCATCACCGGTTCTCCTTTTGGGGTAGTCGCCACTTGGTGTAATAAACTCGCCCAGTTTTCTTCATATTCTTGCCCGCTGGAGGTTGACCACATTTCCCTTTCTTTGAGTCACGTTGCTAGAAGTCTATTGAAAAGTTGATTTACTCTGCTTTGGATAGGGGCGGTCTTTGATGAAGTGTCCAGACTTCCCACAATTAAAGCAGCCAATTGAGGAACTAAGGAGGGCGGAGAAACGAGCACCAAGGGCACTCGGCTGATTGTTCTGGGCGGGGGCAGGAGTGGGACAGATGAACACTAGTTGCTTGAAGGGATATGTTGGTGGGCGAGGAGAAGAATGATTTGGGTTGAAGGGACAAATTATCAACCTTGTCCGCTTTCCAGACCCTTGAGATGATCCTTCACCCCATTATCTCTTGGTTTTTCCTTGTCCCAAATTCTTAGCTTCCACTGACAGCGCTGTGCTTATGGCCCTGCTATAGGTGACATCCAGACATGTGGCCATCTTGCGCTGGAGTCGGTCATTCAACCCTTTCATGAAGCAATTTTTCTTTTTCAAATCCGTGTCCACTTGATCGATAGCATATTGGGAGAGATGATTAAACTTGTTGAGATTTTGCATTACTGAGTCTCCCCCTTGCTTCAAACGTATGAACTCCTCTAGCTTCATCTGTAGAACCCCTTCTAGAACATAATGTTCCCTGAACGCCTGTTTGAATTCCGCCCACGTGACCAGATGTCCAGCAGGCTGAATGGCTGAAAAATTTGCCCACCAAGTGCTGGTAGGACCTCTCAACTATTGGGCAGCGAATTGGGGCTTCTGGGTTTTAGTACATCGGATCAGTCCGATTTTTTGCTCCATAACTCGTACCCATTCATCTGCTTCCAGAGGTTCTTCAACTTTGACAAAAAGCGGTTAATGGGTTTCAGAAAACTCCAGGTATGTGGTGTCTCGTGGCCCTTCAGGTTGACCTCTGCCTCCATGTTGCTAAAATTGATTCCCCACCAATTCACGCAGGAAACATGCGTTGTCAGCGGTAGCATTGACTCAGGCAGTGATAGCCTCAGCCAATGTAGGAGGTATAGGTGGCGGGTTTGGAGTTTCGTCCCCGCCATGGGAAGTTCCTGTCCCGTCATGAGCACGAGTTCTTGATGGCATTTGAGGAAGAAAAACATCTTGAATTATTACATGCTGAAAGTACACCACCTTTATTACATTATGCTGAACTGGTAATAATTATACATACTCATTAGTACAACTCAACTTCCTTATTTACTTTACATAAGGACACTACTTAAACTACACTACTTTAATTATGTTCGTCCTTGGCCGCTCTACTGCTAGCTTTGGGTGAACATTCATCTGTGAGGTTCATGGAAGGAGGGGCTCCAAAAAGATCCAACTCCCCATCAGGTCCTCCACTAGCTGCTCCAGATGTTCCGGCTCTCATTGCTGCTACCTCTGGTGGTACATTCGAATGCAGCCGGTCGTATAACACGTGCACTTCCTCATGCAGAGTGTTACAGTATGCTTGCAGATTCTCCAGAGATGCGCTTAGTTCCGCTACCCGGGCAAGAGCATTTGCCTCGCAATACCATGTGAAAGAGCGTGAATTTACGGCCCAATCGATAGCCGTGTCTCGTTCCATGATTTCTTGCTGCAAGCGATTAACCTACGGTGACAGCTCAGCAATGCGGCGGCTATCTCGCGCACGCTCCGTATTCCCATAGCACAGTTCTGACATGAGTCGTTCCACCCTGGCCTCCAGATCCCCATATTGGATCGTTGCTTCCGCTGCTGCTTCTCTCATGTCTAGGAGCCAGCTGGTGCTGGGGCACACCTCGAGGTCCGGTTGCATTTCGTTGGGTGGTCTTAGTATGCGCCATATCTCCATAAGAGGGGAATATTTATTTAGTATAGTTTAAACATGATGCATGCATGACGTAATGATTATGTGACCAACTTTTCATTGATCCCTTACCTCCTACGTATAATATTATTTCGCATTCTGTTACTCGACTTCAAAAGATAAGTTACTACCAGAAAGTGGTAAGATAAGAATGAAATAATGTTTCAAGGTAAGTATTTAAAAATATTTTGAAGTTCTACGTAATGTCCGAATAGATGGGCTTCGCTCCGATACCAGCTGTGACGGAACCTCCCAAGGTATTAGGCCCACCTACAGATGTCCTTGTCCCAAGGACCTCAGACAGTCATGCAGGTGCACATAATGACTTGACATGTTCAGTTATCTATGTCATCATCATATCGCCCAAGAGCGCTTAACTCATCACGCAGACATTACACATAATCGGAGTAGAGAATGAGCGGAAAGGATTACAATAACATAATTCACATTCATAAAATATAGAAAGAGTACTTATTACATAACCGGTGTTCGAGTGCGGAACTTATTATTACATTACAGGGAGGCAAAACATCCTCCCCCAAACAGTAGAACTTCGCCGTTTCATCACCTACAAAAACATGCGTTTGAAAACCATGAGTACGAAGGGTACTTTCGCAAGTCTTACCCGTAAAAGGAAAAATACTCTCAAGGATATGCTGGCTTTTGGGAATCAAGGTAAAGCTCCTCAAAATTCAAAGACTCTGTTTGCCAAAAATCTTACTATGAGTGGATCCTTGAAAATCCATTTTATTATCAGGTTAAGTAGTTACCTGCATCTAGAGTTCTTTCTATCCTAGATCAGGCAGTTGGCCTATGCTAGCCATCTTTTATCATCGCATGAGTTCACAGGATTGCTACATGTAAATCAGTGACCAAGTCTTCATGTCCGAGAAGTAACGGCAATCCGAATCAATTAATATCTAGCTGGGGATCTCTAACCACACGACATATGTAGCACTTAACCCTTGCATATGTCAACTCGCCACTGGGTTTCTCAAGACCAGAATGGGTTCACGCCAACCGAGAGCACAGATACACCACCATCTAGCCTCTTGCCATGAAGGGTACATGCTACTCTCGCCATCTCCCATTGCATGGTGGCCTTTCTGGTATTGGTCTGACCGAGGCAAAGCTTACCCATGATGAGGCATATGGCCAGTTAAAAGGTCCTCGGACAGCAAGCCTAAATTGGCTCGGTCCATAAGCGACTTAGACAGAGACACTACACCAAGACTTCCTTCTCGTGCAAGTCACCCGCCCGGACTCATCTTTATCATTTACAACCTAAAGTTTGGTACCTGGCAGAGGTACATCCTTTCAAATTTTGAACCCATCACGGCCAAGATATATTCACCATCACAAGTCTTTTCTTTGTAAAATCCCCATCCCATATGAAGCATCACCTTTTGTTTAAAACAAAACATTTTGTTTTCTAAAGCAAAGCTAAGCATCAGAAAACTTTAAGTAAATCCGGTAACAAGGAATGGTAATCAGTCTCCAAGGAAGGGTATGCAACAATTGTTTAGCACACAACTCCTATTATCTAATGCATCATTTCAAGTGATAAAAAGTTTAAAACATCAAGAAAAGGGGATAATGCACCGGGGCTTGCCATGTGTTGCAGGAGGTTCCGGGTCTACTCCGCAGATGTCGAAGTAGAAGTTATTCTCGGCTGGAGAATTCTCAGCTTGAGTGACAACTTCTTCTTCAACCATAGTTTCTTCCTCGTTTTCTATACATGACAATACATGTACATGAATACTTATGTGATGCTATGAATATGCAGTTACACAATAGAAACATACTAAGTTGTATCTTGAATATTAAGCAACTAAACCCTAGGAGGCTAGTTTATTGGGTTTGTGACCAAACAGTGTCCAAATCATTTCAAACTTCACCCAAGGTCTTCAATCATCATACTAAGCCTACCCAAAAAGTTTTTACCATTTTTGGAGCTACTAATTTATTTCTAAAATTCTAAAGGGCTTGGTTTGAACTCCTTTAAAGGCTACATAATTCTAGGTTTAGGATAAAATCTTGGAACTATTTTTATTAGATACTAGATGATTTTAGGAGTCTAGCAAAATTGGTCTCATAATTTTATCATTTTTCTACTATTTTCTACACATTTCCTAATCTATCAGCAAAAAGAAAAAGAGAAACAATGAATAGTGCTGGGATCAATTCAGCCCAAGTCGGCCCACGTACAGGGAAAGTGCCCACGCGCGTGCTCGCGAGTTCAGTTTTGTGCAAAAGTCCCTAACCATTTAAATAACCAAAAAAGAATCCGCGACACTATTCACATGTCTCGCTAACAGTTGCACAAAGGCCCATGCCTTTCTATTTCTTTATGACTCGAGTCCCCGATAGGGCGCAGGTCGAACACCTGGACGGAACCGCGTGTACTCGTCAGCGGCGACGTGCTCCGGTGGTGCCGAGCATGCGGACATCCTCACAGATCAATCCCGAATACATTAACGTGCTTAATTAGGTCGAAGCATCGTTAGCACATAGCTTTCCGTGGCAGCGGCGGAATCGAATCACAGGCACGATGTTATCGGCGTACCCAAGCCGGTCTAGTTCAATTCAAGGGTGTGGAAAGACTAAGTGGCTTATAGGGTTGCGGTGCCTACACAAACTCGGACAGAAGCTACCTGGAACAACCAGTTGATGGGAGCTATGTCCGCGGCGATGTTCCCGGACAATACCGTCACGTTCACTATGCTACAGCGCGGTAGAGTTCAATTGGTTGAGCCGATGAGCATCACAAGCGCAAGAGGGTGTAGAAACACGAACGAGAAGGATGAAAGCGGACCTGTGGGTGGCTGGCCACGGCGTGGTGTCTCACGGCGGTGCAGATGACCGATTTGGGGAAATCCGATGATTGGGGTCTACAGTGCACAAGAGAGGCTAGCTAGGGGTGGAATGAGGGCGTAATAGAGAGGCAGAGCGAGGGCAGCGCTCAATTTAAAGGGGCTGGCTACGTGTCTCACCAATTTTGGCCGAAGACGATCACAGCGGCGGTGGTATATTTCACTGTCGAGTTCGTCGTGGCGCCCGCCGGTGCAAAGGCTCAAGAACCGTAACTCCAGGCCTACCACGGTATAGATACATGCTGAAACGGTCATGGCGTGGCACAACCGCGAAGAACGGCATCCACCTTAGCGATGGCCGCACGGCCACGTCGCCGGACAATCGAGTGCAGTCGATAGGCTCACGTTCAAGACCAAATTCAACCCTCGTCCGATCTTTTTACTCCGCCACGGTTATCCACTTCTCACAGAGCACGAATCGTGGCGGCTGACGCGAATCCACGCGCGGAGATCACCGGCGGCGAGGTGCACTGCATCTCAGATATTTTAGATACTGTATCATCGCAATCTTAATCAGTTTGTCTGATAGAGCATCTTTAGAGGCGTCTTTCTTCAATTTCTATGTGATGAGCTACTAACCTGATTACATCAAAGTTACTGACCTATATACCAACTTAAATTTGGTCATTTGATCACTCGATCAAGCACAAATTGGATCTAAAGTCCATCAGAGTTCATTGTCAGTCAAACTTCAGTGCTTGATCCGACTGACAGTTTAACTTCAAGTCCATTTATTCCAATTTCTGTACAGTCCTTGGGATAGATCACTTAATCAAACTTGAACTACTAACATGGCTCTACAATTTTATTATGATGACCCATGGCAAAATCTGCATGGATTAAGAGATACAGGGTCCCAAAGTCAGCCCAATTACACTATTTTCAGAGTTAAGCCATATGGTGCCTTTGAGACTTTTTGCAATTTACTCCAAATTGTTCCACAAAACTTGGAAATCTCCAAATGTAAAAATTGCTCAATTTTTGTTACTCTACCACTTCGATGTATGCACTTTGGTCCAAAAGTGCATAGAAATTGAAATCACCTTGTAGGGCACTAATTAGGGTTTCTAGGGTTTCAATTAGGGTTTTGAGTGTTCTAGGGTTTATGTGCCACTCAAATTCTCCAAGTTTAGTCCCTTATGAACATTTCCAGTAACCTTTGAGATAAAACTCAATTTGTTATCATACACACCCACATATCTCTATCCCTTAGTTAAGTACCCTATCCTAGGGTTAATGGTCACTTCAAGTCATCACATCACAACTTGTTTTGAAGTTTTAGCCTAGTGGATGCACTCTAGGTGTAACATACATAATGAAATGTCAATGCATATGATGCCATGCCAAGTTTTAGTTCTTGTAACACCACGGGTGTTACAGTTCCAAAGTAGATTCCACTTCCATAACTGTTGCTTCCATATTATTGAGCACGCCAAGATTGAGTTGTTCTATTTCCCAGCACAATTCCTGTGACATCAAATGAGTAGTGATGCTGTTCACTTGACCTTTATGGCTCAAAGCATCTACCACTACATTTGCTTTTCTTGGGTGATATTGTATTTCCAAATCATAGTCTTTGATTAACTCAAGCCATCTTCTCTGTCTTAGGTTAAGTTCTTTCTGTGTGAAGATATATTTCAAGCTTTTGTGATCCGTGAAGATTTTACACTTGTTTCCAATCATGTAATGCCTCCAAATCTTCAAAGCATGCACTACGGCAGCTGTTGGTCACTTGTTCTCAAAGGCTACAAATCAAGAACAAGGCAACACAGAAGTTAATGGTTAAAGACCTTTGTCCTACATAACATTATCTCCCTTAGGATATAATGATCTTTGGACAAAGGTCGAGAAGGACATACCTTCTTCATTGCAATGTACAAAGATATAAACATGATTGTATGAAACATAGAGAAAGCATGAATAATCATTTTAGATCATTAGATTATTCATAATATCATCCTATAGTTATAAACAAACATCAATGGTATTGAATTACATTTGTACCTTCGGCTTGACAGAAGGTAAAGATCCAAGAGTGACGTGCGAGTGATTACAAGTCAGCGTGAACAGTATGGGGGTACTGTTCATCTATTTATAGGCACGGGACATAGCCCAGACAAAATTACATTCATGCCCTTGATAACTAATCATGACTATAACACAAACTATCAGGGACTATGCAGTCTTTTCCTCTTTAAGTCGGTGCCACCCTTCATCTCAAGCGTGTCATCATGCCGAAGCTATTTCAGTTGTAGCTTCGGCATACATCTTCATGTCACACCTGCTTGCTTGCTATCTTGCCGAAGGTGTTTTTGCTTAGAGGACCTTCGGCTGAGAAGAAGGCCCCCAACAGTAGCCCCTTCGCGGTGCTACATCGTTTTTCGTAACGAGCTCGATCCGCGAAAAACTCAAAGGTTTCGGAATGTCAAAGGTCCGAAAAACACCTTCCTTGAGCTCGTTGCCGAGAAACGATTATAATATTCCAAGCGTCAAGTGGTCCACCGTTCAGCGAGTGCAGACAATCTAGCGGTTTGCCTTCCCACCTGTAGCACTATATAAACAGACGGGTTGGTGAAGAGTTACCACAACATTCATTACCATTGCACTATTGTGCTATTAAAAAATTTAACCATAGCCGATGCTTTCTGCACTATGCTTTCAAGTGAACACTTCATCGTTTAAGGTTAACTTCGTCAAACAGGTTAGCTTCATCAAACTGTAAAAAAATCCATCAAAATGGCCACAGTGCGATCAACTGCAAGGGTGTCTCGTGAGGGAGAAGAAACCAAGGTCACTGAGACAGCACCAATTTCAGAAGTAATGGAACGATCAGGTCTAGTTGTGACAGAGGGAGTTATTGACGAAGGTGCTCCTGATGCCAAAGCTGAATAGACTGTTGTTGGAGAAGAAAATGTTGATAAGAGTGAAGAAGATTACAGTATTTTTATCCCAACAAAGCCCAGTCATCTAGATTTTGAGAAATCTACTGTGACGGAGGATGATATGTCGATAATGATGAAATTGGGCTATTTTGGAGAAGCTGAAAGCAAACTTGTCCGATTTTCTTAAGAAGAGACTACCCTAGAGTCGAAGAATGATGAAGTAGTGGTTTTCAAGAGCTTCTTCAGAGCGAGGCTGCGGTTTCCCTTGAACGAGATGATAGGGGAAGTCCTAAAGAACGTCAAAATATATCTTCATTAGCTGACTCCTAATGCTATTATTAGGCTCAGCGTCTTTATCTAGGCCCTTCGAAGCCAAGGGATGAGCCCAGATGCTAAAGCTTTCTGCCGCGTGCATGAGTTGCACTATCAAACAAAGGCCAGGGCAGATGGTCTCCACGAAAATTTTGGTTGTTATAATTTTACGTATCGAAAAGATACGAAGGCACCAGTCCTCAGCTACCGCACAAAGTGGCCGACTAGCTAGAAAAATGAATGGTTTTATATGAAAGCTTATGAGAAAAAGAGAGAGAAGCTGATGACAATGGTCATGAGTCCACTGTCTTTGAACTTCGGAATGACCAGACCTCTATGTAACATGCAACTGGGGTTACAATGTCAATTGGCCAAAGTAGAGTTTAGAGTGGTGGCTGAGCAAATCAGTACCAAGGACCTGGTGCAGGAATATCTGGCCAACCGGACGTATACAACGTCAAGTGGCTGGGGAATGCCGAAGATGAAAGAAACGAAGAAGAAGCATGAACGTGTTCGACTAGCTTATCGTTTCAAGTTGTGAAACAATTCAAGAAACCTTGCAAGGAATGGCTGGACATGATTGAAACCATGTGCAACGAAATACTTTGGAATTATACCAAGAAAGAAGATCAATTGATGACAGCAGCCTTCGGCACCCGGCCAAAACGAAGGTTAAACCGGGTGATGGATGCCCTGAAATTTGAATACCCTCATTATGAGAGACTTAACAAAGGTGCTGAAGGGGCAAAAAGGAAAAGAATTGTCAGCATTCTGAGCAGAAAGCTTCTAGAATGGTAAAGGTGGATGAAAAGGCTTCAAAGAAAAGAAAATCCACTCTTGAGCCAAAGGCTGCTGCTTCGAAGAAGAGGAAGGCTGAATGTCCAGAGCCGAAGATAACCGAGGCAACAGAGGAGACTCCTTTGATGCTTCCTGCTGCCGAAATAGCAGAAATTTTAAAGGTAATGACTGAATCTTTACCCATCAAGCTACTAAGTCCTCTGGGCCGGAACTGACGAAACTTTTACAGAAGGAGAATGAGCCTTCGACTACAAAGAAGAAGGCTGGCAGGCAGAAAAAACAAAGAATCGTTACTGTCATGCAAGCCATTGAACGGACGCCACCGTTGGCCTCGGCATCCAAAATAACACCCATTGCAAGCGCCGAGGCCATTGCCGAAGCTGATACCTCTGCCGAAGCTACAGCTGCTGCCAAAGCTGCAGCTGCTACCGAAGCTGCAGCTACTGCCGAAGCTGCCAACCTTGAGAGTACACTGTTTGGGATGGATAAAATGCTCTTGGATATGGCTACGGAAGAAACAGCTGTGGCTGCAGAGAAGGTCATGGCCATAATGCCTGACAAAGGGAAAAAGATTGCCAATGCTGCTTCGGAAGAAAAGGACTTCGACCTTCGGAACCTGGTCGGTCAAGAATTATCCGAGGCCAAAAGAAGGAGCTACAGGAATATAGGATATCCTATGGCTACCGGCCAGGAGCTATGCTCTTTGGTGGAATCGACAAAGGGGCCTTAGGATGTATTCGAGACCACGCCGGGGCAAAGATAATCGGCACTCTATCGAAGAGTGTCAGTTTCCCGAAGCTTGAAGCTGATATCAGCGCCTACCAATGACAACATATCGTCGGCAGTCTGTTTTACTCCAATTTCAAGGTGAAATTCTATTGTCTGGATTTCTGTTATCTTTGTGATAAACAAAAAAATTTTTTGACATCATCTTACTTACACAGAGCATGCTGCTGAGTAAAGCATTAAGGATGCAACAAGACCTCGAGGACAATAAAAATGAAATCATAATAGAGGGCTTGGAAAACAAAATTAAAGATTACGAAGCTTCTCTTGAGAAGAAAGACTTCCTGCTTCAGGCAACGGAGGGTTCTCTCGTGGAGCTTCAAACTGAAAATGCTAGATTAAACGAGGAGCTTCTCTAGGCTCAAGTAACTTTAATGAAAAATTCAGAATGCTTCGAGCAAGAGAAGCAAGAACTGAAGCATGCAAAGCCGAAGCTGATAATAATATGAAGCTACAAGAGTCTTTGAAAGAGCTTCAGAATAAGTGTCTGGAACTTGGTAGCCGTTGCGTGCAACGGTTGAAAAAGGTCTTTAGCTCGGTTGGGGCTAGCCCCGATGATATTACCCCTTCGACTGAAGACATACCAAACACCTACGAACATATTGAAAATGAAGATGATGCTCTTGATGAAGTGATAGTCGGGCACGGTGACTTCTGTGCCTTGCTAGCTTCTTGCGGCACAGCTGAAGCATTTTGAAGGCTGGTTGCATGCACGCAAAGATGGTAAATAGACCTATATTCCGTCTATCTCCAACAGATTTGATTGATATCCTTAGTGAAGCCCAGAGCATCAGAAACGGATTCATAACTCAGATTTGGTCTAAGGGTGGGCGAGAGTTGGCTGGTGACGAAGCCCGAAACTTGCTTAAACCGGTATGGAACTTATACCTATTGCTTGCCTTATCTCTTGTAATTACTTTTTACCTTATACCGTTTGTTTGTCTGCAGGATGGTGGTGCCGAAGATTGATAATCCGAAGCACGTTCCGAAGGCTGCTGAAGCTTCTCTTTAGGCCTGCCTGTATAGAGCTTAGGAACATTTGTATTATCTTTGTAAAAAAACTTAATCGAGGATTAAACAATACTGTGTATATCTGTCCATACCTTGTAATATATTTTTACCTTTTCATCCATGTACAAATTGCTTTACTGTCGACGAAACTTTTATCTTTTGAGCCGAAGGCGAAAAACACCTTCCCTTCTTTTCGTACACAACGAAGCATGCTATTGCATAACATGTATACGTTTGAAACGAAACTTCTTTGTGTTCATCTAAGTACTGTCGTCGAAGATGGAGTATTTCTTTTCGTGCTTCATGTTATGATGATGATGATCCTACAAATGTCTAAATGAATATCTGTATGAATGCAATGAATGATGTAATGTAATGTGTAAATGAATGTCCCAAACACACACAAAACCAAACCAGACTCTGCATCCCCTTAGGAACGACTTTGGAGTCTTTAAGCTCTGCATCCCCTTAGGATCGACTTTGGAGCTTCTTCACCTTATATTTCGGTGGCATTTAAGCTCTGCATCCCCTTAGGAACGACTTTGGAGCTTCTTCACCTTATATTTCGGTGGTATTTGACTCTGCATTCCCTTAGGAACGACTTCTAAGATTCAAAACTTACGCTGCGCTCCCTAAGGAACGACTTCTGTAGCTTCGAAACTTACGCTGCGCTCCCTTAAGAACGACTTTTTGCAGCTTCGTCATCCTTTGTGGTGATTACAGCTCTGCATCCCCTTAGGGTCGTCTTTTGAACTTCTCCCTGTTTTCTTTTGCACTCGATGGTGCAGGCTCTGATTTTACATTTTACATCTTTGGGGGATTTTGGCCCTTTTTTGCGTAGGGCTAAATAAGAATGAAAATTACAAACTATGGCCCCATTAAAAACCTTTCTCCCCTTCTGAAAGGAAAAGGGTGCCATAGGAAAAATGAAAAAGATTACATCAATTACACATAGTACCGTCGAAGCTCATCCGCATTCCAAGTTCAAGGAATGTCGTTGTCGTCCATATCCTTCAATCTGTAAGAACCGGGTCTTGACTAAGATAATACTAGAAAAGGACCTTCCCACTTTAGTTGTAATTTGCCCACTGTATCTGGGTTGGCCACTCTCCAAAGCACCAAATGTCCTGGCTTGATGTTTTTCAATCGAACTTTCCTATCACGCCATCTTATTGTTTCAGCCTGATACTTATTGATGTGTTCTATAGCCTGAAGTCTGGTCCCTTCTATAGTATCTTTTGTTGTTTGATAATCAGCTTCGTCCTCCGCTAAAGCTGTTGTTCTTATTGATCTTGTCTTTACTTCTTCTGGTGTTATTGCTTCGTCACCGAATAGAAGCTTGAAAGGTGTAAAACCTGTTGACCTTAACACAGTTGTGTTCTGGCTCCACACCACTTTATCAACTCCTGTGGCCACTTTCCTCTGGGCTGGTTGAAGATTAACTTCATTATTCCTGTTATTATAATTCCATTTTCTCTTTCTACTAATCCATTTGATTCTGGATGCCTTACTGATGCAAAATGAATTTTTGTACCAATTCGGTCACAGAAATCTTTGAATGTTTTGGCATCAAATTGGGTTCCATTGTCCATAGTTATTGCCTTCAGCACACCGAAGCGACAAACAATGTTTTGTCAAAAGAATTTATGTACTGTGGTCGAAGATATTGTGGCTAAGGGCTTTGCTTCGATCCACTTAGAGAAATATTCCACTGCTACAACGACATATTTCAAATTTCCTTGTGCAGGTGGAAGTGGACCTAACAAATCCAAACCCCACCTTTGCAGTGGCCAAGTTGGCTGTATTAACTGGGTTAGAGACGAAGGTTGTTTCTGGTCCTTTGCACATCTTTGGCAATTTTCGCATTTTTGAACCAGTTCTGCTGCATCCGAAGCTGCCTTCGGCCAGTAAAATCGTTGTCTGAAAACCTTCCCCAGCAAGGGCCTAGACCCAATATGAGACCCACATAAACCTGCATGTATTTCCTTCATCAGCTCTTGACCTTCGGTTCTAGATAAACACTTGAGTAATGGAGAGAAGACTCCATGTTTATATAACTCCCCTTCTATGATCAAATATGGTCTTGTTCTTGGTTCTATTCTTTTATTATAAACTTCGTCATCCGAAAGACAGTTGCCTTGAAGGAAAGATATAATTTCGGTCTTCCAATCTTCACTATGTATAGGTGATATTGCAAGCACTGGTCTCTCCATAAGTTCGACCGAAGGTGCTTTTATTATCTCAAAAAACACTTCTGAAGGCAGAGGGAGCCCCTGTGCCGCTGATTTAGCTAGCAAATCTGCATGCTCATTTCCCCCCTTGGAATATTTTTTACAGAAAATCCTTCGAAAGAAGCCTCCAGTCTTCGGACAGCATCCAAATATTTTTCAAGCTCCGGATCCCTTGCCTTGCTGCTTTTGTCTACATGGCCAGCAATAACTTGGGAATCAGTTTTTAGGATTGCCCTTCTTATTCCCATTGCCCTTAACTTCCGAAGTCCTAACAGAAGAGCTTCATATTCGGCAATATTATTTGTGCAACTAAAGTCCAACTTTGCTGCGTAGCATGTCCTGACTTTAGAGGGCGCTACTAGAACAGCAGCCGCTCCGGCGCTAAAGGTTCCCCATGAACCGTCACAGAATATCGTCCAGACTTTGGTATCTTTTGTTGCTTCTTCTCTCTGAGCCCCTGGCGTCCAATCAGCAATGAAATCTGCTAACGCCTGAGACTGAATTGAGGACCTATGTACATAATCAATAGTGAATTCATTAAGTTCCGCAGTGTAACACCACAAAAGCCATCAAATAAAAATAATGGATTTAGTTATTATATTAATTAGGGTAATAATTTTTTAAGTGTTTAATTATTTATTTGCATTTTGATCATTTTCTTTCTATGCGCTTGCTTGATTCTCGGATGATGGTTATTAATTTCCCTTGAAAAAGAAATCCTAGTAACTAAACAATAATGAAGAAAAATAATAATTATTAGTCTAAAAATAAGTATTCTGTTTATAAATATTTTTGGTAAATTTTTTTTTGAATTTTTCGAGCTCTTTAAAAATGCATTTCGCAATTAAAAAAAGAAAAAAAAACCCAAATCCTACACTAACCGGCCCACTAGGGGCCCAAAATCCCAAAACCTAGCCCTAGCCCTAAACGCCGCGCACGCCCATGGGGATTTTTCCCCAGCCGCCGCCTCTCTCCCTTCTCTCTTCTCTCTCTCACCCACTCTCTCTCTCTCCTCTATTCTCTCCCTCCCTCGCCGCTCTCTCTCCCCAGCCGCTCTCCCCCTGCACAGCCCAGGAGCCGCGCCCGGCCTCCTGCCCGAGCGCGCGAGCAGCCGGCGCCTTGGCGGCCGCGCGACACGCCTGCCGAGCCGCGCCCTCTGCTCCCCGCGTGAGCCAAGCCTGCTGCCTGCACGCGCCCCTGCACGCCGCGGTCGAGCGAGCCCCGCGCCGCGCGACAAACGCACCAGAGCCAGCCCGACGTCGCTCCGAGTTACGCCTGCGCCGACCGTTCGCTTCGTCGTTAATGGAGATTCAATACCGACTGTTTCTCCCCATTACCTCCCTCTAATTAGTGGAGAAACCGACGCCATTAAACCGCGTTAAACGGTGACCGTTCTCCTCTCTCCCTGGCCGACACCTCCTCTGCTCTCATCTCTCTATAAATCCCTCGCTCAGGCCCTGTGGAGCTAGTACCTGGCCGCCCAAACCTCTCCACGCGCTCTCTACTCTCTCTCTCTCTCCGTGAAACTAGACGCCGTAGCTTCGCTCGCCATCACCAGAACACTGCTCACCGGAGTTCGCCGAAGCTGCTCGCCATCAAGGATTGCCGGTGTCCTCGACGTCGTGCCCGCGTCGACTCCCCTGCTTCTGCTCGCCGAACTCCCGCCAGCCCCTCCCTGCTCACCCATCGTTTTGCGCAAAGAAAACAGAGAAAGGTAGAAGATAAACATGTGTTATTTTTAGTCCTTGATTTTGTGTAATATCTATCTAGAAAATTTTCAGATCACAAGAAATAAAAATAGGGCCCTGTAATTTTATGTGCTACCCCAATAGTTAGTAGTTAATCGCGATATAATTTTCATAGCGATATGTAATTTTAGTTTGTATGTTTTGAGTATGAAATCATGTGTACAACGACTAATGCCATGTGTATAAAGTAATCTATTTTTTTAGTGTTTCTGCTGTCTTTCGCCTTTGTGTATTTTAATTTGAGTATGTTTGTTGACATTAATTTAAATATAGTATGTTAGAGTAAAATATTAAGAGATAGGTAGACCACATATTTGGAACAAAAATACTAGATGAATAATTGTATGGTTATCTTTGCTTAGGATGAACTATAAATTTGTAGTCACACTATATCTGTTCGTATGTGCGATTATAGATAAATTGCTTCTTCACTAAGTCGTGTTAGAGTCTCGATTAGTATTAAATAATATAGCTACTATGACTACTGTAAACTAAATAGTAGAATTATATTGGTAGGTTAATTTAGTTCTTCTAAATATTAAAGTTAAGTGACTTTTAAATAATATTGTAACGTCTACTATAATTTTCTTTTAGAAAGAAATAATAAAATATACTCCACGTACTATCCGGTAGAAATAATTGATTATCTAATTAAACTTACTCCATAGAGTTTGGTTTAGCACGATATATATATTAATGAATTTATATAGTATACACCTTCATAGTCAAATTTGCCATATAGATCTCTCTAGTGAATTATGCAAAGGAAATGATCGTTGATGTGTTTTATTTTATATTATAGTTACAAATTAAGTTTTCTTTTTGGAATGTTTTTCTTTTACGATGTGTTAATGTGTATGTTATGGTGTATGATTATGTGATGCATGTTTATTTATTTGTGTATGTTTTATTTTTGTATGTACGCTATGCGACTCTATTAGAAGCCGACCGTGTGGTAGAGGATTCGAATACGTTCGAAGACGAACCACAGGACTCGCTTGAACAAGGCAAGTGGATTCTCCCTCTGCATATTCTGTTTGTACCTACTCATTGCATATAATAATGTTTACTTTTCGATATATTGCATAATTTGATGGGCTTACCTAATTAAGGATTTCCTAGATTTACTACCTGTATTCCTTGTTTAACCTGGGAAAATAATTAAGCTGTGCAAGATTCATGCTACCGCTCAACTTAATGATTCTTAATGTCACTCTTGAATTGGTTTTAATGTTCCAAAAATGTTAATTTGCAATTATGACATTAACCCGATGGTTAAAGATAACTTTATTACAAATTAATTGGAACATGGAGTGACCACCCAGGATAACAGTGCAACCACGAGTGCTATTATGGCTCTGGCTTTGGTAAATAGCTCTATATGGTTAGTGCCTAGCAACCTTACCTGAAAGATGGGCAAGAGGGGGAGCGGTAGGAGCTGGCAGCCCATGTTAACATGGGGTCGTATTCTTGGCTAAGGTACTTCACCTAGGGGGCCACCACCATCGTCTTAGAAACCTTAGCGGGTTGCTTCGTATTAAGTGTATTTTGTGAAAACCTCATAATGGATCCCTAGCCATTCACCTCGGCAGTGTCTAAGGGTCCGATCAACCCGGGCTAGATGGGATACATGGCTTGTGGGTAAAGTTGTACCACCTCTGCATAGTGTAAAACTGATATATCAGCCGTGCTCCCGGTTATGAGCGACCTAGACTCCTCACATGATAATTGAACTTAAAGATGGACATAAATTGAGATCCGATGATCTGCCAACAGTTTGCTTAAGTGGTTTCACTTAAGTGTTTTTGTTATATTCATAATCCTTTGTTTAATTGGGATATTTGGGATTCACTCTTGTTAGTAAGACAGGTGTTGATAATAAAATGTTGACCAACTAAAATGCTTACTGCTCAACCTTAGCCTCACCTTGTTATACCTGCATTAATTTTTGCCCCACTTGCTGAGCCCCGACCATAAGTGAGCTCACCCTTGCTAATATTTTGATCAGAGGGTGATGCTGGAGACTTTGATGGAGAATTTATCGACGAGGAATTCTAAGTCTAACGATGCGCCGGTCAACTTCCTGTGGAAGATTGCCCAGTTGTTTATTTCCGCTTTACTTTGATATGATACTGGTTTAAGACACAATCTTTCAGATGATGTAATAAAGTTTTATACTCTCTTTACGCCTTTATTGCATTGTCTTTTGATATATTACACTTGTGACGTCAACATATGTGTGGAAATGGATCCTGGCACACATATGGTATGCGCTCGGTTCTACCCCCTGGAACCGGGTGTGACAGAAGTGGTATCAAAGCTATGCTGACCCTAGGTCGTTAGATTAGTTAGAAATGGAAAGCCTAGTTGTTCAAAACTTGCTAATTTCATTCCTATAGATTCCTTTATCAGTCTTACCTATTTGAAATTCAACTAAGTTGACTCTTCTCCTGTAGATGGTTCGCACTCTCCAAACCACCCGCGTCAACACCAGCTATGCCCCTCAGCCCCGGCAGATCCCGGTCTACCCAGTGGTAGTCGAGGATGCTCCAGTGAACCTCCCGTCCGAGTGGAGAACGTGATCAACCTGGAGGACAGCTCGGATGAGCAGCTGCCGACCCCCACCCCGTTGGCCGAGTCCCTGGCCTTCGCAGCTGCGTCATCGACGTCAGCATCGTCGGCACCAGCCTTCCAAGCACCTGCACCTGGAGGCGACGACCCCGATGACTCCGGAGACGGCGACGACAAGGATGACGACGACGACGACGATGGAGAGGATGAGCACGTCCACGAGGAAGCTGACTACGCCCAGCAGGACCACTTCATGGGGATTGGTCCAGTTGTCGAACATTACACATCAATGTTCGAAACAGGGCACTTCCCCAACCTGCTGCAGGAGGTGCTGCACGAGCTAGGAGCCTACGTCCGCCCCCTGTACGAGACGAGGCGAGTGAGCGAGCCTCCCCGGGCTTGCTATTACATCACTCGCATCCATGTCAGGGTGATGGATGCAGGTGACAGGGGATTCAGGACTCTGTCTGCTCACGAGTCCCTGATACCACTGTCCACCTACGCTGCCTCTGTCAGCGACGCTGCCCGTCGGACCCTGTGGTCGCTTAGCCACACCTACCGGCAGCAGCTGCAGAACACAAGGTTCAGGCATCTTCCTCAGCGCCTGCGTGGAGAGAACCAGACCAACCTTGTCCCAGGTGAGCCTGGTGAGGACCGCCTCAACACCCTAGCTGGTGTCATGGCCGGTCTCAACACCGACCTGGACAGTGCCACTCTGGACCTCTACAGTGTGCACTTGGAGCTGGAGAATGCCCACGCCAGGATTGCAGCCCTAGAAGCCCAACTGCAAGGACTGAATCTGCCAGAAGCTCAGGTTCCCGCCGTGGCGTTGTCTCCTCCCCGCAAGAGGCTGCGCTATGGAGAGCCCGGATCCGTCACTAGGCTGCTTTAGGAGTGTTGATCATGATGTAATAAGTTACGCTTCGCGTTAGACGATGAAACTATCTTTAAATTTTTATATTAATAAATATCAACCATGTGATGGTGATTGGTTGAAATGCTTGATTTGAATCTTTGTTTGAGTGCTATGGTCTTATGGAATGATGGCCATAAGAACATATAAATTTTGTAAAACTTAAGCTATTTTCCCTCTTGAATCTTTTCTACTCCTCACTTTTCTAAGGACTTCACTTCCTAACAAATCAGATGGTGAACCAACGTCAAGGACCAAACAACCGAAACCAGCGTGGACAACAAGCACCACCACCACCGCCACCACCAAATCCCAATATGGAGCAGTTCATCGCCGCCCAAATGCAGATTCTGCAAGGACTTACTGCTGCGGTTCAGCAATTACAACAGAACCAACATAATCAGCAACCCCAGCAGCAGCAGTATGCACCCCCGGCCAGAGATAAACACCGGGATTTCATGAGTCATCACCCGCCGACATTTTCTCATGCGGTTGATCCTCTTGATGCCGATGACTGGCTCAAAGTCATTGGGAAGAAGCTGGACATCACTCAGTGCAACGACCGAGAGAAGGTCTTGTACGCCTCGGGAAGACTCGAGGGAGCTGCGTCCGATTGGTGGGATGCCTTCACAGCGGCACATCCCAACGCTGATACCATAACCTGGCAGGAGTTTAAGGAGAACTTCCGCGCTCACCACATCCCCTCTGGAATCATGAAGCTGAAGAAGAAGGAGTTCCTTTCCCTTACTCAAGGGAATATGTCTGTCAGTGAGTATCGTGATCGCTTCACTCAGCTTTCACGTTATGCCCCTGAGGAAGTAGACACTGATGAGAAGCGCCAAGAGCGTTTCCTGGAAGGATTGATTGGACCTCTGAACTATCAACTTCAGAGTCACACATTCCCCAACTTCCAGACACTCCTGAACAAGGCAATTGGCCTTGAGAGCAAAAGGAAGGAGCTATCTGACCACAAGAGAAAATTCCAAGGTCAGTCCAGCAGGAACACCCGGCCAAACAATGCTCAAGGTTCGCAGTTCCGCTCTGGAAATCAGGGTGGAAATAATTATCAAGTGCAACGCTCTGGACAGCAAGGCCAGAGAAATAATCAGAATCAGAATCAACAAAGGAGCAACCCCCAGACCAACCAGAGGTCTGGTGGAAATTCACAGAATCGTCAAGGTGGCACCAACAACACTCAGGCCAGAAACAACGCACCTGTCCAACCCAACGGCTGTTTCAAGTGCGGTGAACTAGGCCACTATGCCAACAATTGCCCAAGGCGCAACCAGCAAACACCCCAAAGGAGCAACACTCAGAGAAATGACTAGAGCACCCCCGCTCGTGGATCTGCTCAGAACAAGACTCCGCAGAACCAGAGCCGAGGAAGGGTCAATCACGTCACTGCGGAATCAGTGCCTGAGGATGCCGACATTGTGTATGGTATGTTCCTTGTTAACTCCATACCTGCATCAGTTTTATTTGACTCTAGATCATCACATTCATTTATAACTGAGTCATTTGTGGAAAAACATAACATACCTAAGTACCCTCTGAAGAGGATATTACACATTAGTTCACCAGGAGGTGACATGAAGGCCACACACTCATGCCCTCATGTTAATATCAAGATTCAAGGAATAGATTTTACAGTCGACCCAGTGGTCTTAGGATCCAACGGGATTGATGTGATTCTTGGATGCAACTGGTTGAAAAGTTGTGATGGAGTGATACGGTGTGCCAACGGAACAATTACGTTGACAAGTCCTCAAGGTGAAAGAATCCAAGTCAACATAGACAAGTCAACAGATGAAAAAGGGAAGACAGTGATCAATCACTTGGAAGAAAAGCCCTTGGAAAATATCAAAGTAGTGTGCGAATACCCAGACGTATTTCCGGAAGAATTACCAGGTATGCCACCTGACCGTGATATAGAGTTTTCTATTGAATTAGTACCCGGAACCGCACCTATCTCGAAAAGACCTTATAGAATGGATGGCAAAGATTTAGTAGAACTGAAGAAACAAATAGAAGAATTACTAGAAAAAGGTTTTATTCGCCCAAGTTCATCCCCTTGGGGAGGCCCAGTGCTATTTGTGAACAAGAAGGATGGTTCGAGGAGAATGTGTGTGGATTATAGAAGTTTGAATGAAGTAACCATCAAGAATAAATACCCACTACCTCGGATTGAAGATTTATTCGATCAAATGAAGGGAGCTAAGATATTCTCGAAGATAGATCTGAGATCGGGATATCATCAGTTAAAGATCCGAGCAGAAGATGTACCGAAGACAGCCTTCACGACGAGATATGGATTATATGAGTTTTTGGTCATGTCGTTTGGACTGACTAATGCACCAGCATACTTTATGAACTTGATGAATAAAGTATTCATGGAATATCTGGATCAGTTTGTGGTCGTATTCATTGAAGACATACTGATATATTCTCCGAATGAAGAAACACACGAAGATCATCTAAGGCTAGTCCTACAAAAGCTTCGTGACAACCAACTGTACGCAAAATTCTCGAAGTGTGATTTTTGGTTGAAAGAAGTTGCTTTCTTAGGGCATATTGTTACCGATGGTGGAATTAAAGTGGACCCAGGAAAGATAAGTGAGAAACTAAATTGGAAGCAACCCACAGATGCGTCCAAGACCAGAAGTTTTCTTGGATTAGCAGGATACTATAGAAGATTTATTGAAGGTTTTTCCAAGTTAGTGAAGCCTCTTACCTCTCTACTGGAGAAAGGCAAAGAGTTCAAATGGGATGAAGCTTGTCAGAATTGTTTTGAGGAACTCAGGAAGAGGTTAACCACTGCACCAATACTGGTAATGCCAGACATCCACAAGGGATTTGATGTGTATTGTGATGCATCACACCTTGGACTTGGATGTGTGCTAATGAAAGAAGGAAAAGTGATTGCTTATGCTTCAAGACAGTTGAGGAAGCATGAGAAGAATTATCCTACACATGATTTGGAACTAGCTGCCGTAGTGCATGCTTTGAAGATTTGGAGGCACTATATGATTGGAAACAAGTGCAAAATCTTCACGGATCACAAAAGCTTGAAATATATATTCACTCAGAAGGAACTCAACCTCAGACAGAGAAGATGGCTAGAGTTGATTAAAGATTATGATTTGGAGATACAATATCACCCCGGAAAGGCAAATGTAGTAGCTGATGCTTTGAGCCGTAAGGGTCAAGTGAACAACATCACTACTCATTTGATGTCACAGGAATTGCGCTAGGAAATGGAACGACTCAACCTTGGATTTCTCAATAATGTAGAAGCAACAGTGATGGAAGTAGAATCTACTCTGGAAGAAGAGATTCGTAAAGGACAAGAGTCCGATGAGAAGATTAAGGAAATTAAAACTTTGATTAGTTTGGGTAAAGCCCCAGATTTCAAGGAAGATGAACAAGGCACAATATGGTTTAAGAAGAGAATCTGCGTACCAGAAATCGAGCACTTACGCCAACTTATTTTGAGAGAAGCTCATGACTCAGCTTACTCTATTCACCCTGGAAGCACAAAGATGTACCAGGATCTTAAGGAAAAGTATTGGTGGTACGGTTTGAAAAGAGATGTTGCTACTCATGTTGCATTATGTGACGTGTGTCAGCGAGTTAAAGCAGAACACCAAAGACCAGCAGGATTGCTACAACCTCTCAAGGTACCGGAATGGAAATGGGAAGAAATCAGTATGGATTTCATAGTTGGACTACCTCGTACTCGAGATGGCTATGATTCAATATGGGTCATAGTAGACAGGTTAACTAAAGTAGCACACTTTATACCTGTGAAGACAACCTACTCAGGAGCCCAGTTAGCAGAGTTGTACATGTCGAGGATTGTTTGTCTACATGGAGTACCGAAGAAGATCGTATCCGATCGAGGAACCCAGTTTACCTCGCGCTTTTGGAAAAGACTTCATGAGTCCATGGATACCAAGCTAAACTTTAGTTCAGCTTATCATCCTCAAACGGATGGACAAACGGAAAGAACGAACCAAGTGTTGGAAGATATGCTAAGAGCTTGCGCCCTAAAGCATGGTAGAAGCTGGGATAAAAGTTTGCCTTATGCAGAATTTTCATATAACAACAGTTATCAAACAAGTCTCAAAATGGCATCGTTTGAGGCACTATATGGACGAAAGTGTAGAACGCCGCTTTATTGGAATCAGACTGGAGAAAGTCAAGTATTTGGTCCAGAAATTCTCCAAGAGGCAGAAAAGCAAGTGCAGATTATCAGAGAAAATTTGAAGACAGCACAGTCAAGACAGAAGAGCTATGCTGATAATAGAAGAAGAGAATTGATGTTTGAAGTAGGAGACTTTGTCTACCTTAAAGTTTCACCGATGAGAGGAATGAAAAGGTTTAAGGTTAAAGGAAAATTATCACCTCGCTATATTGGCCCATTCAAGATTTTGGAAAGAAAAGGCGAAGTAGCCTACCAGTTAGAGCTACCCGATAGACTATCAGATGTGCATGACGTATTTCACGTATCACAACTCAAGAAGTGCTTAAGGGTACCAGAAGAACAGTTACCCATGGAAGAACTGAATGTTAATGAAGATTTGACTTATTCGGAGTACCCAATCAGAATTCTGGAAACATCTCGCAGAATTACGCGGAGTAAAGTCATTAACATGTGCAAAGTTCAGTGGAGTCATCATTCGGAAGATGAGGCCACCTGGGAAAGAGAAGATGAACTCAGAGCAGAATTTCCCCAGTTATTCTCGGAAGTTTCTTAATCTCGAGGACGAGATTCTTTTTAAGAGGGGTAGGTTTGTAACACCACAAAAGCCATCAAATAAAAATAATGGATTTAGTTATTATATTAATTAGGGTAATAATTTTTTTAAGTGTTTAATTATTTATTTTCATTTTGATCATTTTCTTTCTATGCGCTTGCTTGATTCTCGTATGATGGTTATTAATTTCCCTTGAAAAAGAAATCCTAGTAACTAAACAATAATGAAGAAAAATAATAATTATTAGTCTAAAAATAAGTATTCTGTTTATAAATATTTTTGGTAAATTTTTTTTTGAATTTTTCGAGCTCTTTAAAAATGCATTTCGCAATTAAAAAAAAAGAAAAAAAAACCCAAATCCTACACTAACCGGCCCACTAGGGGCCCAAAACCCCAAAACCTAGCCCTAGCCCTAAACGCCGCGCGCGCCCCTGGGGATTTTTCCCCAGCCGCCGCCTCTCTCCCTTCTCTCTTCTCTCTCTCACCCACTCTCTCTCTCTCCTCTATTCTCTCCCTCCCTCGTCGCTCTCTCTCCCCAGCTGCTCTCCCCCTGCACAGCCCAGGAGCCGCGCCCGGCCTCCTGCCCGAGCGCGCGAGCAGTCGGCGCCCTGTCGGCCGCGCGGCACGCCCACTAGTAGAAAAGAGCTCATAGCCTGCGGCACCCATAAATTATCACTGGCGGTTTCAGTTATCACGCGCCAGTAAAAAAAACAAGGTGGACCCGACTTAGGAACCGCCAGTGGAAACCCATTTTCACTGGCGGTTATCTTAACACAACCGCCAGTGGAAATAGGGTATTTCCACTGGCGGTTGGTGTAACAGAACCACCAGTATAAAGCAATTTCCACTGGCGGTTGGTGTAACAGAACCGCCAGTGTAAATACCCTATTTACACTGGCGGTTGTGTTAAGATAACCGCCAGTGGAAATAGGTTTCCACTGGCGGTTTTTCAAGCCAACCGCCAGTGAACTGTCTGTTATAAATACCCCTCTTCTTCCCCGCGACAGTGAACTGTATGCTCGCAGCCAGCTTCCATTGGAGGCGATTTTGGAGGTCCAGATTTCACAAAAATATAAGGGGGGAGGTTTTGGTCTTCATTTCTTGGAAGAAGGTGGATAAGAAAGGTTGGTTTATGTTTCTTTGTCAATTTTTGTTCATTCTTGCTCAATTTTAGCCACATTTTGGATCTAGGGTTTTACATGTGAGAGAGAAGAGTATAGCTAGGTAATTTTCTCTATTTCCTCAAATGAGGTTGCATAAGATGGTTAGTTTTTGTCTATTCCCTCTCTTTTTCATGTTTAGTTGCTTAATGAATGGTGAATGTGTTGTATGGAAGATTGGTTTAATTATGTTTCAATTGTTAGTTATTGTTTATTTTTGCTCAATTTTAACTACATTTTTGTAACACCCGGTTTTAAAGAACAAAGCCGGGTGCATCTCATACATGCGCCAAGAAGACAACATATATAATAACAGAGTGTATAGAGATAAATGTCATTAACATCAGAGTATTTATTACATAGCGGAAGACTTATTACAAAATAAAATAATAAAGATAAAACGAACTAAGGATCGACGGCGCCAATGTCGACTGGGAAACGCCACCTAGATCAGATCGAACTCTTCAGTGTTAGGCAGCTCCTCCTGAACCACCTGATCATCTCCTGTGGGGGGGGTGTGAGACAGCAAGGGTGAGCTCACACATGATCATAGCTCAACAAGTTGTGGGGAACCAGTGGACACAAACTCACAAAGGTGTGAGTTCATGTGATGTGTAAGGCTTAATCAAAGACAGGGGTTAAAGCTGAGCATTGCTTTTAAGTAGTTGGTCAAAATTTTATTAGCAGTTACTAAGTGTAAGTAAATACCAAACCATAAGTAAAGTAATAGAACAAAATTAATAATAAACCCATGCAATGCAAATGACAAAATTGAATTTAAGTTCCATAATTAAACATCAGAGAGTCCTGAGCCGCTCATGACCGTGAGCTCGGCTAGTATACCAGTTTTACACTCTGCAGAGGTTGTACCCTTTACCCACAAGTCATGTTACCCATCTGCCAAGGGGTCATGAATCCCATATACCTCTACCTAGGAAGCACGGCAGGGCAACACTACGAGGCCTTTACAAAGTTCCACTAGCTTCCGAAAACCCGCTACAGTTTATGGGAAGATCCAGTAAAGGGTTCCTGGCTGATAGCCATCGCAGCAAAATCAACCAGGGACCTCCCCGTACTGACCTCTCCCCTACTGCCCTTGCCCCTTTCGGGTAAGGTAGTCTTCCACTAGCTTTCCTAATTAGTCAGCCAAGGGCGTCCCATTCCACCCTTGTGGTGGCACGTGGTTCTCAAGTTAAGCTCTATGTTCCAATTAACATTAATGATAACAACATGAACATAAACAGAATAACAACAAGAATTGGAACATAGAGGTAATAAATGATTATCCCAAAACCATATAAAGCAATAGCAAACTACCCAAGTGATTCAGGGGTAAACAAGGTAATGAGATAAACAAATCTAGGGTGACCTATTGGGTCCCATCAAAATTAACCTATGCATGGATAAGTGATATTAAAGAACATTATTGGGTAAAAAGTGGTCAAGGGCACAACTTGCCTTCAATGAGCTCCTGCTCAGCTACTTCAACCTGCTGCTCGCCAGGCTCCACAGCAACGGGCTCTTCTACTCGCCACAATACAAACAAGCACAGTGCATATAGAGAAATTAACATTACACCAAACATATAAACAAAATGCACAGAGATATTCTACATATTAAAATAAAATCTTAGGAACAGAAATCATAATTTTCTGAATTATAGATTTTAAGTTATGCATTTTCAAAGGTTTTATGTGCTTTAAATAGGATTAAGTGATAAATAAATTTCTTACTGTTTTCATGACATAACAGAGGCTCTAAGTGATAGTGAATAAAATTATAAAATTTTAGGAACTGGAATGGATTAATTTGGAGTTAGTATGAATTTTCTATGAATTTATTAAGTTCTAGCAATTATTTTTCTATTAAAAATCCATTTTCTATTTCATTTATTCAAATTAAATGATCTCTGGACTGGGCCTCATATAAGCCGAAGTTCAGGGGTCTCGGAGTAAATCGCCCAAGACACAGGGTATTGTAACAATGGACGGCGGGTTCATTCTTAACTAACCGAGGGGCTCATCTATAAAATTACCAGGCAGTCATAAAAGGGGACGAATCTGAGTCGCCAGATCAAGAACCAGTGGCCAAGATTACATCATGAACCGGTATGTTGCCATACCCGTTGGATCCGAGGCCAACGCCTGAGATCCAACCACGCCAGTGCCCACTCCCATCCCTCGGATGCACGATTTGTGGCCTAGATTTAAAGTGCCAAAAGGGTATATCTATGGTTTAATCCCAGCCGTCCAGTTCAAATCGACGGTAGCCAGTTCATCTACCACCCCAGGCATCACAAGACGGCGGCGAGAGCACACCGTGCGGCGGCGCCATAGCCGGCGTATAACCAATCGGCGACAGCGCGCGCTATCACTTAATCTAAGCCTCGCTACGCAACGAGAAGGACAAGCGAAATATGCTAATTAGGTTCTCACCGGAGATTAGCGTCGCAGGGTGTCTGTCAGCGGCACAGGGCAGATCCACGGTGGCGGTGAAGAATTCCGGCGATGCGGGTGGCCAAACACACGAATCACGAGCACAATCGCCTTCTCCACGACACGCGGAATACCCTCGACACCACCGAAGGCGCAGGCGACGACTACGATGAGGATCCCCTCCCACAGCGGCACCCCGAGCGCCGCCCGTGCTTGATGTCCTCCGGCGGCAATAGTTCTCCGATTTTAGAGTCGCAGATGAGGGGATAAGAGAGGGAGAGGAGCTTTGGCTCGACCTTTATTAGCCGAGTCATGTGGGCGCGTGCGTGCAGTTGAGATCGAGTGGAGCGCGACCGAGCTCCCCGGCGGAAGAACAGCGCAGATCCGTTGCGGTCGAGTGAAGAGGGTGCTCCTGACCTCCCGGGCCCGCATGTAAGTGAGTAAGGCAGGAACGCGCGAGTCAGCGGTGCAGCGCTAGCCGGCATGCGCACACGGCTGTGTAGGTGACCAGTGTGGCCCACCCACCAGTGTGATGACACGCGCAGGCAACAGATCCTGGGCTGTGCGTGAGTAAAGGGGAAGTGGGCTGAAAAAAAAGCAAGCCGGCCCAAGTAGGTTTTTCTTTTATCTTTTTCTGATTTTTCCCTTTTTGCCTTCTCTCCTATTCAAAATTCAAATCATCTTCTAAGTTTAAATTCAAATTTCCTTGTGACAAATATTATTTCACATTAGTTGTTTGTTTTGAACATATCAACTGTGATGAAGTAATTTTAATGATAATTTTATTTATATTGAATAATATTCCTTTCTCTTCTCTATTTTCAAGAATTTCTTTTAGGATTTAATTTTCCCCTTTTGGTCTTTATTATTTTCTTGTTACAAAATGCACACAAAAATAAAATATTCAGCATGATGCAACAATTTAGTAGCATATATTTTTATTAATTGTTATTGGACATGGTGTTCTCATATGATGGTGCATAAAAATCAAGCTCACATAAAGAGAGAATGTTTCTCTATTGATATTATTCCTAGCACTTACAAAGTAGGTGTTACAAATCCTACCCCCCTTAAAAATAATCTCGTCCTCGAGATTTAAGAAGAATTAGAGAAAAGGTGGGGAAAATCTATGCGAAGCTCTTCCTCTCTTTCCCAAGTTGCTTCATCTTCACTGTGGTGACTCCATTGCACTTTGCACATCTTTATCACCTTATTCCTTGTAACTCGAGTCAATGTATCCAAAATCTTGATCGGGTACTCCGTGTAAGTCAAATCACCTTGAACACTGAGCTCTTCCATTGGTAACTGTTCCTCGGGAACACGGAGACACTTCTTCAGTTGAGATACATGGAACACATTATGCACATCTGATAGACTAGCAGGTAACTCCAGTTGGTATGCCATCTCCCCAACTCTTCTAAAGATCAAGAATGGTCCAATGTAGCGAGGGGACAATTTGCCCTTGACTTTAAATCTCCTCATTCCACGAAGTGGTGACACCTTGAGGTACACATAATCTCCTTCTTCAAATTCCAGTGGCCTTCTTCTATTATCTGCATAGCTCTTTTGCCTGGTTTGAGCCACTCTCAAATTTTCTCGAATTATACGAACTTGTTCTTCTGCTTCCTGAATCAATTCAGGCCCAAAGAACTGTCTCTCTCCAGTCTGATCCCAATATAGAGGAGTCCTGCACTTCCTCCCATATAAAGCTTCAAAAGGTGACA
Source organism: Zea luxurians (assembly GCA_029449295.1). Lineage (NCBI taxonomy): Eukaryota > Viridiplantae > Streptophyta > Magnoliopsida > Poales > Poaceae > Zea > Zea luxurians. Next base: position 152,625 of record JAOPSE010000901.1, read on the forward strand.
TCTTCAGACTGGCCTGGTAACTATTATTATACGAGAACTCAGCATAAGGCAGACTCTTATCCCAACTTCCTCCATGCTGAAGGGCACATGCTCTCAACATATCCTCCAAAACTTGATTAGTCCTTTCAGTCTGTCCATCAGTCTGAGGGTGATAAGCCGTACTAAAATTCAACTTCGTACTCATGTTCTCATGAAAGCTTCTCCAAAATCTTGAGGTAAACTGCGAACCTCGATCAGACACGATCTTCTTTGGTACTCCATGTAAACACACAATCCGGGCCATATATAACTCTGCTAGCTGAGAACCTTTATAAGTAGTCTTCACAGGAATAAAGTGAGCCACTTTAGTCAATCTATCCACAATCACCCATATAGCATCATATCCTTTCTGGGTGCGAGGCAATCCAGTAATGAAATCCATACCAATCTCTTCCCATTTCCACTCGGGTATCTTTAGTGGATGCAGTAGTCCAGCTGGCCTCTGATGTTCAGCCTTAACTCTTTGACATACATCACACATAGCTACATATGCAGCCACATCTCTTTTCAATCCATACCACCAATATTTCCGTTTCAAATCCTGATACATCTTAGTACTACCAGGATGAATAGAATAATCCGAATCATGGGCCTCTTTTAAAATGGTCTCTCGAAGGCTTTTAATATCAGGAACACATATCCTGTCCTTGAACCATACAGTGCCCTGCTCATCTTCCGTGAATTCCGGAACTCGACCTTCAGTAATCAGATCCTTAATCTCTTTTATCTTATCATCACCAATTTGTCCCTTGCGGATCTCTTGCTCCAAAGTAGGTTCCACATCAATAGTAACTCCCTCAGTGTGAGCAACTATCCCCAGGTTAAGTCTCCTGAAATCCTCAACAATCTCATCGGGTAGCTGGGCAACAATAGCTGAATGAACATGCTCCTTTCGACTCAAGGCATCTGCAACCAAATTTGCCTTGCCCGGGTGATAGTGAATCTCCAAATCATAATCCTTGATAAGCTCCAACCAACGGCGTTGCCTAAGGTTGAGATCCTTCTGAGTGAATATGTACTTCAAACTCTTATGATCCGTATACACTTGGCACTTGGTCCCCATGATATAATGTCTCCAAATCTTAAGTGCATGCACAACGGCTGCCAATTCCAAGTCATGAGTGGGGTAGTTCAATTCATGTCTCCGCAACTGACGAGAAGCATAAGCAATCACATGTCCTTCTTGCATGAGCACACATCCTAAGCCTTGGCCACATGCATCGCAATAGATGTCAAATCCTTTCTGCAGGTCTGGCATAACCAAAACTGGTGGCGACATCAACCTCTTCTTCAATAGATCAAAGCTGTCTTGACACTTCTCGTCCCACTTAAATTCTTTTCCTTTCTCCAAAAGCGAAGTCATAGGCTTAGCAATCTTAGAAAATCCTTCAATAAATCTCCGATAATATCCAGCAAGTCCTAAGAAACTTCGAATCTCAGTAACTGTAGTGGGGACTTTCCACTCCATTATCTCCTTAACCTTAGCAGGATCCACTGCTATTCCTCCATTAGAAATAATATGACCAAGAAATGGCACTTCGCCAATCCAAAACTCGCACTTGCTGAACTTGGCATAGAGTTGATTGTCTCGTAGCTTCTGTAGCACCATCCTCAGATGTTCCTCGTGATCACTTTCACTCTGAGAATAAATAAGAATATCGTCGATGAATACCACGACGAATCTGTCCAAATACTCCATAAATACCTTGTTCATCAAGTTCATAAAATAAGCTGGCGCATTAGTCAATCCAAACGACATAACTGTGAACTCATATAATCCATATCTAGTCGAGAACGCCGTCTTGGGGATATCCGATGGTCTAATCCTCATCTGATGGTAACCGGATCGGAGATCAATCTTCGAGAACACTCTAGCACCTCTCATTTGGTCAAATAAATCTTCAATACGGGGCAACGGATACTTGTTCTTCACTGTAACATCATTAAGAGATCTATAATCCACACACATCCGTTGCGATCCATCCTTCTTCTGTACAAACAAGACCGGTGCTCCCCAAGGTGAGGAACTCGGACGAATGTACCCAGCCTCTTGTAACTCAGTTAACTGCTTCTTAAGTTCCTTCAACTCCTCTACGGACATTCTATATGGCCGTTTAGAAATAGGGGCGGTTCCAGGTAAGAGGTCAATAACAAACTCAACTTCTCTATCAGGTGGCATTCCTGGTAACTCCTCTGGAAAGACATCCGGAAAATCTCTAACCACCCGAATATTGTCACCGACAAACTCCTCAGGCATGAAGAACATTGCACGCATAGATGAGGAGGTTACTGCAATGTTAACTTGAAACCTTTCTCCTTTAGTAGTCGTGAGTTCTACGGTACCTCTACCACATGCTATAACGGCCTTTGCCTTTCTTAGCCATGACATACCAAGGATTAAATCTATACTGCTTGACTCCAATATTATAGCAGTAGCTCCAAATTCTCTACCCATAATGGTTAATGTCAATTTACGTGTCATTTGATTCGCCTCAACAGGCCCTTTAGGTGTAATTACTATCAGGGGTGTTCTCATTTTTAGCAGTGATATTTCATTTGTGTTGGCATATCTAGCAGACATGAATGAATGTGTAGCACCAGAATCAAATAATATGGTTGCAGGAATTGCATTAACATAAAACATACCAATTACGAGGTCCCCTCCATCCGGAGTAGCATCAACGCTGACTTGATTAACCTTGGCAATAGAATATCCCTTGCCAGTTCCTGGAGTTTGCTGCCTGTTCTGAACTGGAGTAGTAGCAATCCTCTGTGGGCAGACATTTGCATAATGACCAATCTTCCCACACTTGTAACATTGAGTGCCCGGACTCTGTCCTGAAAACTTCGTCGGGGTGCCAGTAGGGGTAGCCTGTCGAGGAGGTGGAGTCCTCAGTGGTGATTGCTGAACTGGGCGTGGTCCTCCGGGTCGAGTCGGTGTACTCTGTGGTGAACTGTAGCGAGGACGAACACTGCTGCTTCCTTGTCCCTGAGATATGGCCTTTCTCTTCAAATCTCCCAATTGAACACGCTTGTGTTCAATAGCCAATGCCTTGTCAAGCAGCCTCTGAAATGATGGGAATGTGTGTGCCACTAGAGCATACTGCAGTGGTCCATTAAGTCCTTCAATAAAATGCTCCTGCTTCCTCTCGTCTTCAGCAACTTCTTCAGGGGCATATCGGGATAACTGAATAAACTTGTCTCTGTACTCGCTGACTGACATACTCCCTTGCTTTAGCGACAGAAATTCCTTCTTCTTGATCTTTATCATCCCAGCTGGAATATGGTAGTTCCTGAACTGCGTACTGAACTCTGCCCAAGTAATAGTATCCGCAGCATCGTGGGCAGCAGTATAAGAATCCCACCAGTCAGCAGCAGGACCAATCAGACGTCCAGAAGCATATAAAACCTTCTCCCGGTCAGTGCATTGTGCAATATTCAGCATCTTCTCAATTGCTTTCAGCCAATCATCTGCGTCCAGTGGATCAGGTGAGCTTGCAAATGTAGGTGGCTTATGACTCATGAACTCTCTATGCTTGTCTCGGGGTGGAACTGGTGGTGGTGGAGGTGGAGGCAGTGGCACTTGTTGCTGTTGTTGTTGCATTTGCTGTTGCAGCTGCTGTTGTTGCGCCCTCCTTTCCTGGCGTATCTCATCTCGCTCCTGGCGCAACTCCTGTCGTATATCCTCTCTTTCTTGACGCATCTCCTGGCGTTCTTGCTGCATCTGAGCACGCATATCAGCCATGGTGTCCGCCATTTGCTGCATCACCGCCATCTGAGCAGCAACCAATGGGTCAACTCCGCCTGGTGGAGGATTGGGAGGATTCATCCCCGCAGGTTGTGGCTGAGGTTGTCTTCGAGTGTGTTGGTTAGGAGGCAAGTCAATTCCACCACCCCGCCTGGTATTGACCATCTGAGTTAGATACATATGGTAAGAAAATAGCAGACAAGGCAGTTATTTACAAATCAGGTTAATTTGGGGGATTTATTAGCTAAGCAGATTAATATTTCACCTACTATAGCTAATTCAATACCTTATGTTGGTACATGCTAAGATGTCCATCTATACTATTCCAATCAATCAAAGAAGCAAATCAGACATTTAGCATCAGCACAATCAACCAATATTTTTAGTAGAGAAAATAGTTTTAACTTTTGTTTTGGGTTCCCTAACTCTTAAGAATGTCATAGGGGTAGGGATTCCAAGGTTTGAAATCCATCTTGTCTTAGAGTAGGAAAGGTAAGAATGATCAGAGGAGAACAGTAGAAGGTGAGACAGGATCAAGATAAGTGTAGAAAGAATCAGAGTAAGGTGAGTGTAGAATGAACCAGAATGAGATAAGTAGGTAAGGGTTTTGTCAATTTCTATCTAGGTTTCGTCCTACAGTCAACATTTCCTCTGATACCACTTCTGTAACACCCGGTTTTAAAGAACAAAGCCGGGTGCATCTCATACATGCGCCAAGAAGACAACATATATAATAACAGAGTGTATAGAGATAAATGTCATTAACATCAGAGTATTTATTACATAGCGGAAGACTTATTACAAAATAAAATAATAAAGATAAAACGAACTAAGGATCGACGGCGCCAATGTCGACTGGGAAACGCCACCTAGATCAGATCGAACTCTTCAGTGTTAGGCAGCTCCTCCTGAACCACCTGATCATCTCCTGTGGGGGGGGTGTGAGACAGCAAGGGTGAGCTCACACATGATCATAGCTCAACAAGTTGTGGGGAACCAGTGGACACAAACTCACAAAGGTGTGAGTTCATGTGATGTGTAAGGCTTAATCAAAGACAGGGGTTAAAGCTGAGCATTGCTTTTAAGTAGTTGGTCAAAATTTTATTAGCAGTTACTAAGTGTAAGTAAATACCAAACCATAAGTAAAGTAATAGAACAAAATTAATAATAAACCCATGCAATGCAAATGACAAAATTGAATTTAAGTTCCATAATTAAACATCAGAGAGTCCTGAGCCGCTCATGACCGTGAGCTCGGCTAGTATACCAGTTTTACACTCTGCAGAGGTTGTACCCTTTACCCACAAGTCATGTTACCCATCTGCCAAGGGGTCATGAATCCCATATACCTCTACCTAGGAAGCACGGCAGGGCAACACTACGAGGCCTTTACAAAGTTCCACTAGCTTCCGAAAACCCGCTACAGTTTATGGGAAGATCCAGTAAAGGGTTCCTGGCTGATAGCCATCGCAGCAAAATCAACCAGGGACCTCCCCGTACTGACCTCTCCCCTACTGCCCTTGCCCCTTTCGGGTAAGGTAGTCTTCCACTAGCTTTCCTAATTAGTCAGCCAAGGGCGTCCCATTCCACCCTTGTGGTGGCACGTGGTTCTCAAGTTAAGCTCTATGTTCCAATTAACATTAATGATAACAACATGAACATAAACAGAATAACAACAAGAATTGGAACATAGAGGTAATAAATGATTATCCCAAAACCATATAAAGCAATAGCAAACTACCCAAGTGATTCAGGGGTAAACAAGGTAATGAGATAAACAAATCTAGGGTGACCTATTGGGTCCCATCAAAATTAACCTATGCATGGATAAGTGATATTAAAGAACATTATTGGGTAAAAAGTGGTCAAGGGCACAACTTGCCTTCAATGAGCTCCTGCTCAGCTACTTCAACCTGCTGCTCGCCAGGCTCCACAGCAACGGGCTCTTCTACTCGCCACAATACAAACAAGCACAGTGCATATAGAGAAATTAACATTACACCAAACATATAAACAAAATGCACAGAGATATTCTACATATTAAAATAAAATCTTAGGAACAGAAATCATAATTTTCTGAATTATAGATTTTAAGTTATGCATTTTCAAAGGTTTTATGTGCTTTAAATAGGATTAAGTGATAAATAAATTTCTTACTGTTTTCATGACATAACAGAGGCTCTAAGTGATAGTGAATAAAATTATAAAATTTTAGGAACTGGAATGGATTAATTTGGAGTTAGTATGAATTTTCTATGAATTTATTAAGTTCTAGCAATTATTTTTCTATTAAAAATCCATTTTCTATTTCATTTATTCAAATTAAATGATCTCTGGACTGGGCCTCATATAAGCCGAAGTTCAGGGGTCTCGGAGTAAATCGCCCAAGACACAGGGTATTGTAACAATGGACGGCGGGTTCATTCTTAACTAACCGAGGGGCTCATCTATAAAATTACCAGGCAGTCATAAAAGGGGACGAATCTGAGTCGCCAGATCAAGAACCAGTGGCCAAGATTACATCATGAACCGGTATGTTGCCATACCCGTTGGATCCGAGGCCAACGCCTGAGATCCAACCACGCCAGTGCCCACTCCCATCCCTCGGATGCACGATTTGTGGCCTAGATTTAAAGTGCCAAAAGGGTATATCTATGGTTTAATCCCAGCCGTCCAGTTCAAATCGACGGTAGCCAGTTCATCTACCACCCCAGGCATCACAAGACGGCGGCGAGAGCACACCGTGCGGCGGCGCCATAGCCGGCGTATAACCAATCGGCGACAGCGCGCGCTATCACTTAATCTAAGCCTCGCTACGCAACGAGAAGGACAAGCGAAATATGCTAATTAGGTTCTCACCGGAGATTAGCGTCGCAGGGTGTCTGTCAGCGGCACAGGGCAGATCCACGGTGGCGGTGAAGAATTCCGGCGATGCGGGTGGCCAAACACACGAATCACGAGCACAATCGCCTTCTCCACGACACGCGGAATACCCTCGACACCACCGAAGGCGCAGGCGACGACTACGATGAGGATCCCCTCCCACAGCGGCACCCCGAGCGCCGCCCGTGCTTGATGTCCTCCGGCGGCAATAGTTCTCCGATTTTAGAGTCGCAGATGAGGGGATAAGAGAGGGAGAGGAGCTTTGGCTCGACCTTTATTAGCCGAGTCATGTGGGCGCGTGCGTGCAGTTGAGATCGAGTGGAGCGCGACCGAGCTCCCCGGCGGAAGAACAGCGCAGATCCGTTGCGGTCGAGTGAAGAGGGTGCTCCTGACCTCCCGGGCCCGCATGTAAGTGAGTAAGGCAGGAACGCGCGAGTCAGCGGTGCAGCGCTAGCCGGCATGCGCACACGGCTGTGTAGGTGACCAGTGTGGCCCACCCACCAGTGTGATGACACGCGCAGGCAACAGATCCTGGGCTGTGCGTGAGTAAAGGGGAAGTGGGCTGAAAAAAAAGCAAGCCGGCCCAAGTAGGTTTTTCTTTTATCTTTTTCTGATTTTTCCCTTTTTGCCTTCTCTCCTATTCAAAATTCAAATCATCTTCTAAGTTTAAATTCAAATTTCCTTGTGACAAATATTATTTCACATTAGTTGTTTGTTTTGAACATATCAACTGTGATGAAGTAATTTTAATGATAATTTTATTTATATTGAATAATATTCCTTTCTCTTCTCTATTTTCAAGAATTTCTTTTAGGATTTAATTTTCCCCTTTTGGTCTTTATTATTTTCTTGTTACAAAATGCACACAAAAATAAAATATTCAGCATGATGCAACAATTTAGTAGCATATATTTTTATTAATTGTTATTGGACATGGTGTTCTCATATGATGGTGCATAAAAATCAAGCTCACATAAAGAGAGAATGTTTCTCTATTGATATTATTCCTAGCACTTACAAAGTAGGTGTTACAATTTTGAAACTAGGCTTTCACCATATGTTAAAGATAGGTTTGGGTATTAATTTTTTTTGTTTATTAGTTGCTAGGAAAGTTTGGCTTATGTTTCTTTTGCCAAATTTTGTTCATTTTTCCTCCATTTTAGCCACATTTTGGATATAGGGTTTCACCATGTGTTAGAGATAAAGTAGTCTAACTACTTTTATTGGAAGAGATAAAGTAGTCTAACTACATTTGTATATATACCGATCAATATGTACTGTATATATACATGCATGGTAATCTGACTTGCCATGAAAACTTCGGACTGGAAGGGTAGGCAGCAGATATCGCACTCCAACGCGTCCTTCTCCATGGATAGTGTCACAGTCGCCTCTTCCTCATCCTCCAACCCCGACTCTTCCTCATCCTCCATGTGCAGCATGTAATTTTACATGACTTTCTAGAGAGGAGAGGGAGGGGGAGAGAGAGCTATTGTTGCCAATGCGCTCGGAGCAGGTGCAGCACTTACCGTCCGTGCGGATGCAGCACTTTGCACATCCAGAATGCCCGTTCTTGCACTGATTTTACACAGAGTAGAGCATCATGCTGGAGTCTACCGATCAATATGTACTGTATATATACATGCATGGTAATCTGACTTGCCATGAAAACTTCGGACTAGAAGGGTAGGCAGCAGATGTCGCACTCCAACGCGTCCTTCTCCATGGATAGTGTCACAGTCGCCTCATCCTCCAACCCCGCCTCATCCTCCATAGAGAGAGAGGGTTTCACATTTTAGCCACATTTTTGGATATAGGGTTTCACCATGTGTTTTATGTTACTTTTTTACAGGTGGTGATGGAGAGGACATCCTGGATGTATAACTTATCAAGGCTAGATCCATCATACATATCCGAGGTCCATAGGTTTATTGATGTTGCTACGAACCATGCTTGGAGAACAAAGACAAAACACATATATTGTCCATGCATGGACTGCAAAAATGCTGCTGTATTTAATGACACAGAACAAATCATATCTCATCTGGTATGCCGAGGATTTATGAAGGATTACACAATTTGGACAAAGCATGGAGAGGGTAGCTCTTCGCCTTATACGACTGGAAACCCTGAGAACATCGACGACAGATTTCAGTTCGTTCACGAGACACACCAACCTCTTCCACAGAGCGAACATGTAGTGCAAAATGTTACTGATCATGGTTACGCTGGAGGAAATGAACATGATGGACCTCATGTTCTGCCAAGTGTTATGGATGAGGAAGATGCAGAGTTGCTAGAGGCAATGTTGCGTCGTCATACAGATCAATCGATGTTCTTAATGAAAGGTATGGAGTCCCTGAAGAAGGCAGCAGAAGAGCCTTTGTACGACGAGTCTAAGGGTTGTACCAAAGAGTTCACGACGCTCCGGTCTGTGCTAAAGCTGTTGATGTTAAAAGCTAAATATGGTGTGTCTGATGCTGGCTTCGATGCGTTCTTGAGTATTATCGCAGACATGCTTCCAAAGGAGAACAATGTGCCTGCTAACACGTACTATGCAAAGAAACTAATCAGTCCGCTCACTATGGGTGTGGAGAAGATCCACGCGTGTAGAAATCACTGTATCCTTTATCGAGGTGATGATTATAAAGACTTGGAGAGCTGCCCAAAGTGCGGTGCAAGTAGGTACAAGACGAATAAAGACTATCGAGAGGACGAAGAGTGTGTTGCATCCGTGTCTAAAGGGAAGAAGCGAAAGAAAGCCCAAAAAAAGACTTCAAAATCCACGAGCAAAGAAAAAGAAGAAGTAGACTATTATGCGCTCAAAAAGATTCCTGCTTTGGTGATGTGGTACCTCCCCGTCGTCGATCGATTGAGGTGTTTGTTCGCTAATCCTGAGGATGCCAGACTTATGAGCTGGCATGCTTCTGATGAGCACAAAAACGATGGGAAGCTTCGACATCCAGCCGATGGGAAGCAGTGGCAAGATTTCAATGACAACCACCGAGACTTTGCCGATGAACCGAGAAATGTTAGGTTCACACTGAGTACTGATGGAATGAACCCATTTGCTGAGAGGAGCAGCAAGCATAGCACATGGCCGGTGATCCTCACCATATACAACCTTCCTCCATGGTTGATGCAGAAACGGAAGTACATTTTGCTAACCATCCTTATTTCTGGACCTACACAACCTGGAGTTGACATGGATGTATTTTTGGAGCCCTTAATGGAGGATATGAAAATATTGTGGGAAACGGGTGTTCAAATGTTGGATGAGTATCGTAAAGGTTCATTCACGCTGAGAGCAATTCTTTTTGTTACGATCAACGATTACCCTGCTCTCTTCACATTATCAGGCCAGTTTAAGGGAAAGGTTGGTTGCACAGTATGCATTGATGGAACTGCTTACGTATCCCTTGCTGCATCTAGGAAGATAGTTTACATGAGGCACAGACGCTTTTTATTGGAAGGACACAGGTACCGCATGCGAAAGATGGATAAGTACTTCGACAATAATGGTGAACTACATTCTACTGCTCCATCGGGTAACAATAGAGGTCATAGAGTTTTTGAAATAGTCAGGAATATCAAGTTTGTTTTCGGGAAGAAGACAAAAGATGGAAAAACAAGGAAGGATGTCAAACCAGCTTCGGGGGCTATATTCAAGAAGAAGTCTATTTTCTTCGAGTACTTGCCTTACTGGAAAGAGTTAGATGTGCGGCATGCGATCGATGGTATGCACGTTTAGAAGAACGTGTTTGAAAGCATAATGGGCACCTTGCTAGACATAAAGGGCAAAACAAAAGAAGGGCTCAATTCACGCATGGACTTGGTAGATTTAGGCATAAAAAAGGAACTACATCCCGTTCTTCAAGAAAATGGGAAGTACCATCTCCCAGCAGCAAGCTACAATCTCAATGTAGATGAGAAACATGCGATGTGTGTTTGGCTCAAGAATTTGAAAGTCCCATCCGGATTCTGCTCTAGCATACGGAGTATTGTGTCAATGAAAGACCTGACAATCACCAACTACAACTCACATGATTGCCATGTCATGCTGACTACATTCCTACCTATTGCCATTAGGGCTATAAATCCTTTGTTTTTAAAGATGGCAATCACACGGTTGTGCTACTTTTTCAACAGGATTTCACAAAAGGTAATTGGCCGTGATGAGTTGGCATCTCTTCAGGAATTCGCAGTGGAGACAATATCACAGTTTGAGATGTGTTTCCCTCCATCGTTCTTTGATATTATGGTGCACCTTGTGGTGCACTTGGTGCCACAAATAGAAGCATTGGGTCCTATGTACTTGCATGAAATGTGGACGTATGAGCGTTTCATGTCAATACTGAACGGCTATGTATCAACCCGTGCTCGTCCCGAGGCATCCATGATAGAGGGGTACTGTACCGAAGAGGCCATTGAGTCCGGAGGTCCATTCTGCAATAGTATCCTAAAAGACCAGGTTGCAATAGGTCTGCCTCCGTCACGACACGAGGGTAGACTGTATGGAAGCGGGAGGATGGGACGGAAATCTTTCATCCCACCGGATTACGATATAGTACTTGAGGCACGTCAGAGCATCCTACATCAGCTAACGATAATGGAGCCATTTATCCAACAACACATCAATGAGCTTTGCGAGCAAAATCCTGGGCATACGGATGATTGGGTAATGAAGCAACATAAGCAGTGGTTCAACACATGGCTAATGGTGAAGGACATTCCACGTGGAGAAACAATAGAAGAACAAACCATCAAGGGCTTGGCATCTGGACCATCACGCCAGGTCACAACATGGCAAACCTATGACATTAGTGGATTCACATTTTGTACCAAGTCCAAGGACAAAAAGAGCATGTCACAAAACAGTGGTGTTCGATGCGAAGCCATAGATGATGAAACTGGTGAGATTATTACATATTTTGGCTTTATTGAGGACATATGGGAACTAGACTATGGTACATTTCAGATCTCGGTTTTCCGATGTCAATGGGTTGAAGACAAACATGTCACGGTAGACAACTATGGGGTCAGAGTTCTTGATCTAAGTAAGGTAGGTTACAAAGATGACCCATGGATCCTTGCTAATCGTGCTGCACAGGTCTTCTATGCTGAACAGATCATTTCTAACAATGAGAAGAAAAGCACCGACAAACCGAAGCATGTAGTTTTTCCTGGAAAACAACAAGCTATAGGAGTTGATGGTGTATCTGATTTAGAGGATTTTAACCAGTTCAATGACATGTCTCTTTTCATAGACCATCCAACCAAGATAAGGAACGTTGAGCGAAGCATCCCACGCAATTCGATGCCCTGGGTACGCCACGATGGAGAAGGTAGAACAATAGCTCCCTAGATTGTATAGTTGTCATGTAATTGATTATTGTTAGGACATGTCATGTAATTGATTATTGTTAGCGACAAACCGAAGCATGTAATTTTACACGACTTTCTAGAGAGGAGAGGGAGAGGGAGAGAGAGCTATTGTTGCCAATGCGCTCGGAGCAGGTCCAGCACTTACCGTCTGTGCGGATGCAGCACTTTGCACATCGAGAATGCCCGTTCTTGCACTGATTTTACACAGAGCAGAGCATCATGCTGGAGCCTACCGATCAATATGTACTGTATATATGCATGCATGGTAATCTGACTTGCCATGAAAACTTCGGACTGGAAGGGTAGGCAGCAGATGTCACACTCCAGCGCGTCCTTCTCCATGGATAGTGTCACAGTCGCCTCTTCCTCATCCTCCAACCCCGCCTCTTCCTCATCCTCCACCACCACCTTGGCTTTCTTTGGAGTGCCGCCGTCATGGTTTATCACCTAGAACGAGGTAAAATAAAAGCAGGGAGGACTATTCGACTAATATATACATATCAGGCAGTAAGAAACAAGCATCTTCAAAGAACATGTTGTAAAAGAACTTGGAAAGATGTTTACCAGATCTGATACTTGTGAAAGAACTTCACACCAATGGTGATGAGAGACGCGAAGCCATGAGACGACGTAGTATTTAAACACTACAAGAACGGGCATTCTAGTGACAGAGGAGGGAGAGAGAGGGAAGAGAGAGGAGGGAAAGAGGAGAGAGATAGGAGAGAGAGAGAGAGGAGAGAGAGGAGAGAGAGAGGAGAGGGAGAGGATAGAGAGAGAGAGGAGAGAGAGGAGAGAGAGAGGAGAGAGAGAGGATAGAGAGAGAGGAGAGAGAGAGGAGAGAGAGAGGAGAGAGAGAGGATAGAGAGAAAGGAGAGAGAGGAGAGAGAGAGGAGAGAGAGAGGAGAGAGAGAGGATAGAGAGAGAGAGGAGAGAGAGAGGGAGAGGGGAGAGAGAGGAGCTAGGGAGAGGAGAGAGAGGAGAGAGAGGATAGAGAGAGAGAGAGGAGCTAGGGAGAGGAGAGAGAGGAGAGAGAGAGGGAGAGATAGAGGTGGGAGAGAGAGGGAAGAGAGAGGAGGGAGAGGGGAGAGAGAGGAGGGAGAGGGGAGAGAGAGGAGAGAGAGGGGAGAGAGAGGGGAGAGAGAGAGAAGTAATATATAAATATATATATTATGTATACTAAATATATATATTTATATATTTAATATGTACAAAAATTTATATACTTAATGTAATATACAATAAAAAATAATATACTAAAAACATTTCTACTGGCGGTTGACAATGAAAACCGCCAGTAGAAATCATTTTTACTGGCGGTTGTCGATGAAAACCGCCAGTAGAAATGGCCTCCACAGTCTGTGGATGGAATTTCTACTGGCGGTTCTCTATGACAACCGCCAGTAGAAATTATTTCTACTGGCGGTTTTCATTGTCAACCACCAGTAGAAATATCTCCTATATAAAGGAGCGCGCGTGGGACCGAAAAATTTCACTAAGTCTCTGGCGCCCTGTCTTTCCATCTTCCCGCCGTCAGGCTGCCAAAATTTTCGCCCGGCGATTTTCTCCGCCGTGCGCCGCCGTCGTTCACGCCGTCGTCCACGTCATCGTCCCCGCGCCGTAGGTAAGTTCTTCTCTCTCTCTCCCTTTCTTCGTCTATGATCGCTCGGGCTCGGGCGCCATGCGCGCCGCCGCCGCGCACGTGGGCGCACGCCGCCGCCGCCGCCGCGCGGCTAAACCCTAAGGCTAGGAAGAGTGAGAGAGTGAGAGGGAAGAGAGAGGAGGAAGAGGGAAGAGAGGGAGACCCCTGCGCGCGTCTCTGCAGAGAGTGAGAGAGAGGAGGGCGCACGCGCCGCCGCCGCCGAGAGGGAGGAAGAGAGAGGAAGGAGAGGGAGAGGGAAGAGAGAGGAGGGAGAGGGAGAGAGATAGAGGGAGGGAGAGGAGGGTGAGAGAGAGAGAGGAGGGAGAGGAGAGAGATAGAGAGAGGGAGAGAGATAGAGGGAGAGGAGATAGATAGAGGGAGGGAGAGGAGGGTGAGAGAGAGAGAGGAGGGAGAGGAGAGAGATAGAGAGAGGAGAGGAGATGAGAGTATTCATACAATACTTATTTTTATTCATATGTGTGTTCATATGTGTTCAAATGTATGTGTTCAATATATATATGTGTTCATATGTGTTCAAATGTATGTGTTCAATATATATGTGTGTTCATATGTGTTCAAATGTATGTTGAATATATACATTGTAATTTTATCCGTCACAACTCGATAATATACGTATCCGATCCGATCCGAATTCGATCTGAACTCGATAATTTCCGTACGACTCTCCCTCTCTATACGTCCTATGCGACTCTCCCTCTCTCCCTCTCCTCGTCCTATACGACTCTCCCTCTCTCCTTCTCTATACGTAACTCGATAATATCCATACGATTCTCCCTCTCTCCCTCTTTATACGTCCTATGCGACTCTCTCCCCGTCCTACACGATACTATACGACTATACTATATGGTTACGGTTTAGGGTTAGGGTTATGGTTAAGGGTTAGGGTTAGGGTTAGGGTTAAGGGTTAGGGTTTAGGGTTAGGGTTAGGGTTAGGGTTAGGGTTAAGGGTTCGGGTTTTGGGTTAAGGGTTCGGGTTTTGGGTTAGGGTTAGGGTTAAGGGTTATAGTTAGGGTTAGGGTTAGGGTTTAGGGTTAAGGGTTCGGGTTTTGGGTTAAGGGTTCGGGTTTTGGGTTAGGGTTAAGGGTTTAGGGTTAGGATTAAGGGTTATAGTTAGGGTTAGGGTTAGGGTTAAGGGTTAGGGTTTAGGGTTAGGGTTAGGGTTAAGGGTTCGTTATTTGGGTTAAGGGTTCGGGTTTTGGGTTAGGGTTAGGGTTAAGGGTTATAGTTAGGGTTAGGGTTAGGGTTTAGGGTTAAGGGTTCGGGTTTTGGGTTAAGGGTTCGGGTTTTGGGTTAAGGGTTCGGGTTTTGGGTTAGGGTTAGGATTAAGGTTTTAGGGTTAGGGTTTAGGGTTAGGGTTAGGGTTAAGGGTTTAGTGCCTGAGGATGTATTTAATTATACTATTTGTTAATATGAATTTAATTATTGCTTACGTTAATATGTGTTAATATGTATTTAATTATTGCTTATGTATTTGTATATATATAGCTCAATGAGTTCTCCGATCAAGGACCAAGATTTAGTGCCTGAGCACATGGACAAGAGTGTTGCTCAAGAACAATCCAGCAGTGAAGGATATGAAACGCCTAGCGACCCTTTTCCTACCACTAGCATAGATAGGGCCGCTCTCCGTGAGTTGCAACGTGACCCTACTTATGATCCACAAGAAGCTGAGGTAAAAGTACGCATCTTTAGCTTCGTATGTGTACCCTACTGATTTCACATGCATGATCTCTTGTGCATTTTATTACATGAATAGGAGGTCGTGTCTGAATTTCGTGCGATACTCGAAGAAGCCGTGGCACGAAACGAAGACGTACCGGAGCCGACCCAAGACGCACCGGAACAGACCAAGACAACAACCGAGACGTCAAGGAAAAGGAAGCAGAGCGATCGAAAAAGAGGTGACAGGGGGCTGAACAAGTTTCCCGACAAAACATACATAATCTCAGACGTGAGCCCGAAAGGTCAGCCCCTAGCTCCAGAAGAGGCACTACCTAAGTTCCGGAATGCACTTGGGTTTTTAGTTAGAGATAATCTTGACATAACAATACGACAGTGGAGAGATGTGTCAGATGATGTCAAGAATCAAATATGGAATAAGCTATTAATGAGGTTCGTTCTGCCTCGGGGTTCAGAAGAACTCGTGAAGGAATACACGATGAAGCAGCTTGCAATCAATTTCCGAAACTGGAGGTCTGAGATGAACACAAAGTTTGCAAAGAAAGGTCTGGACCCGACCAAAAAATATAAAATCTCAGCAGGTCAGTGGGCAGTATTTCTAGAGCAGAGGAGCAGCCCTGATTTCATATCTCTAAGTGAGGCAAATTCGGAACTATCAAAGAAGAACAAGTACCGCCACCACCTAGGCACAGGTGGTTACAAGCGTCAGGTTCCTAAATGGAGACAAGAAGACGCCGAGAAGAAGGCTGCAGGGTTGCCGACGCTGTCCGAGCAACTTGGTGAAAGGGCGGCAAATTGGCTCCGTGCTAGAAAACCAAGGGAAACCGAGACCGGTGTATCTTTTGATGATCCCATTGTCGAAGAAGCGGCAAAAAACATATATACAATGGTAGCTAAGCAGAGCCAAGGAACTTTTAAGCCACAAAGGGAAAGAGACATCCTAACGGCTGGTCTCGGTAACCCTGAGCATCCTGGCCGTGTACGAGGAATCTCGTCTAAGGAAGGATGGAAGGAAGGATTCGGACAACAGTGGGAAAGTCTGTACAGGAAACGTGATCGATACAAGGAAGAGATGGCAGATTATTTTAAGGAGGAGGCCAAGAAAGAGTTCAAAGCCATGATGTCTCAAATGCTATCGAATCCTCCTCCAGAATTGATGCAACAGTTGGCGAGTGTGATGTCTGTTCAACAGATGACCACTCCACAAATACAAATAATTCCAGCAGCTCAACCGCCGGCTTCCACAGATTGTACGACATTACCAAGCTCTGTTGCTTCAACGGGAAATAAGGACCGTTATCCAGTTGATGACATCACAAGGCCTGTGGCGTGCACACTGGTTATAAGATATGGTATTAACAATAAACGTACAAAGAAAGTAGCCACAGGCCTTGCGATCCCAGGACGTAAGTTCCATGGAAACGATATTCCAGATGATTATTGCAAAGTAGAAGTGACGTCGGTCGTCCAAGGATCCGAGGACGACATGCTAGACATCCCTGGGCTCGAAGGTATCGAGAAACTTGGACAAGCTATCAATAATTTTATCCTTTGGCCTCGAAGGGATGTCGATTTGCTTGATTGGTCGAATTCGTCGCAGGCGTCGCAGGCCCAACCGTCTCCGCCTTCTCAAATTTTTGCTCCTATTGTACATCCATCATCCTCACCTCCTCAAACTTCACATGCTGCTCCTCATCCTTTTTCTGACCCACCGTCTCCGCCACAAGCATCACCATTCAGGGCTCCACCACCTTCTCCTCCCCATCCTCTTGGTGACCCACTGTCTACGCCACCATCAAGGGATCCACCTTCTCCACAACCATTAAAGGATCCAAGGCCATCAAAGAAATCTAAACTTCCTATTCCAAAATTGGTGTCCCCGTATCAGAAAAAGAAGAGTAAAGCTACTACTGCTGGCACAGCTCGGTTTTTGAAAGGGATTGGATGGAGCCTCACGTCACAAACTGTTGATTTGGCCAAGCACGAGGAGTCTGCAAAAAAGGCTGAGGCAATGGCCGCAAAGATAAAGAAGCCAACTAAGCCAGATTACAAAAACGTGCCTAAAAAATATGTGCCGGGCAGACCTCTGCTACCTCTTGAGAAACTAAGAAAGGTCCCGGCTGGTGTTAAAAGGTTGCATGACTAGTACATGCGGGCATCATCGGTTGGCATCGACACCATCAGTGTGCATATACCAGACCATGCTTTTATTGGTTCGGACCAAAAGGCCGTTGTTACATTCGAGGACATGTGGTTAATGATGAACCTTCAGAGACTCGACGTGCAACTTGTAACGACGTTTGCATTGTAAGTGTCGCTCATACTTCCACATATGTGTGTTATTATTAGTGAGCTGTATAAAATTTCAATATCTGACATGCACGTGTGACTTGCAGAATGCAACATGATCAGCAGGAGATCCTTTACGGTACCAAGCCCAATGCTAGTGCCAGTAAAAGGGTTGGGTATCTCAACCCAATACTTATATCCGAGGAAAGCCACACTTTTAGAATCGGGAAAGACAACGATGAATTACGGGGAAAGACGGACGAAGAAGTTGAGAAGCGTATAAAGGATATGAAGAAGGATTTTGAAGCTCGATACGCCACCTATATAGGACATGCAATGCTTCAATTTCAAGACAGGGAAGCCATAATGGCCCCGTACAACTTTAAGTAAGTGTGATTTTGTATAAATAAAATTAATAATTTCAATACACATGCATCACAGATTTGATTCGTACAGGGACCACTGGATATGCTTCCTCATTTATCCTAAAGTTGGAAAGGTGCTGGTGCTCGACTCCTTAAACTTCGACCCTTCGACATATGCAGAATTCCTCAGCATCTTAGAGCTGTAAGCCTTTTCTATGCATGCATACTTTTATCGATTAAAATTTGAGAATAACATGGTGATTCTATTTGAGATCACAGGGCTTATAGATTCTATAAGATGAGAGGTGGAAAGTACGACCTGTCGAAAAAAGGCGTGCCACTAGACATCCATCATCACTGGCCGGTAAGTATGTGATTTTATGAATACATATCATACACAATGTTGCAACTAAATAACCAATCTCCCGTTATGTAGTGCCACAAGCAACCACAAGGATCGGTCCTATGTGGATTCTATGCGTGCGAGTTCATGAGAGTGAACGGACGATACATCACGAACCCTGACAAGGTATTATTAGTAATAGTCAAGTATGTATTTATGTCATTAAAGATGCAAATGTGTTATTATTGAGTATAAATAGATGATGTTTATAAAATTCCTTTACAGCAATTTCAACGAGGAAACCCGGAGAACTTGACCGAAGCTGCATTGTATGGCATAATCGAGGACCTCTGCACATTCATATTGAAAGAGGTCATACCCGCAGAAGGAAAATATCACGATGCTTCCGGGACATTAGCTTTGCCAGAGTTTAGAATACTAACAGAAATTAGTAGATTATCTCTTAGCCGAGATAGTTATTAGAGCTTAGGTGAAAACTTATGATGTATAGAATGCATGAAGCATATATGGTTGTAAACAGAATACTTTGATGTATATAAATGTATGATAGAATTTAATTTCATGTTGCTTTCAATATCAATATAGATCTATATATATATGTTTGTGTGTGTGTAAATAAATATATATATAATTCAGTATTGTTTGAAATTTTGAAAAAAGGCGGGAAAACTTCCACTGGCGGCTAAATAAAGAAAACCGCCAGTGAAAAGTGCATTTCCACTGGCGGTTTGCTTTATAAAACCGCCAGTGGAAATGCATTTTCACTGGCGGTTTTCTTTATTCAGCCGCCAGTGGAAATGCACTTTTCACTGGCGGTTCCTTAAGAAAACCGCCAGTGAAAATGCACTTTTCACTGGCGGTTCCAAAATAACCGCCAGTGGAAATGCTGATTTCCACTGACCCCTAGCACTGGCGGTACTGAAAAATGCCTGTGTAAATAGGTTTAGAACCGCCACTATAGAGCTTCTGTGTACTAGTGGCCTGCCGAGCCGCGCCCTCTGCTCCCCGCGTGAGCCAAGCCTGCTGCCTGCACGCGCCCCTACACGCCTCGGTCGAGCGAGCCCCGCGCCGCGCGACAAACGCACCAGAGCCAGCCCGACGTCGCTCCGAGTTACGCCTGCGCCGACCGTTCGCTTCGTCGTTAATGGAGATTCAATACCGACTGTTTCTCCCCATTACCTCCCTCTAATTAGTGGAGAAACCGACGCCATTAAACCGCGTTAAACGGTGACCGTTCTCCTCTCTCCCTGGCCGACACCTCCTCTACTCTCATCTCTCTATAAATCCCTCGCTCAGGCCCTGTGGAGCTAGTACCTGGCCACCCAAACCTCTCCACGCGCTCTCTACTCTCTCTCTCTCCGTGAAACTAGATGCCGTAGCTTCGCTCGCCATCACCAGAACACTGCTCACCGGAGTTCGCCGGAGCTGCTCGCCATCAAGGATTGCCGGTGTCCTTGACGTCGTGCCCGCGTCGACTCCCCTGCTTCTGCTCGCCGAACTCCCGCCAGCCCCTCCCTGCTCACCCATCGTTTTGCGCAAAGAAAACAGAGAAAGGTAGAAGATAAACATGTGTTATTTTTAGTCCTTGATTTTGTGTAATATCTATCTAGAAAATATTCAGATCACAAGAAATAAAAATAGGGCCCTGTAATTTTATGTGCTACCCCAATAGTTAGTAGTTAATCGCGATATAATTTTCATAGCGATATGTAATTTTAGTTTGTATGTTTTGAGTATGAAATCATGTGTACAACGACTAATGCCATGTGTATAAAGTAATCTATTTTTTTAGTGTTTCTGCTGTCTTTCGCCTTTGTGTATTTTAATTTGAGTATGTTTGTTGACATTAATTTAAATATAGTATGTTAGAGTAAAATATTAAGAGATAGTTAGACCACATATTTGGAACAAAAATACTAGATGAATAATTGCATGGTTATCTTTGCTCAGGATGAACTATAAATTTGTAGTCACACTGTATCTGTTCGTATGTGCGATTATAGATAAATTGCTTCTTCACTAAGTCGTGTTAGAGTCTCGATTAGTATTAAATAATATAGCTACTATGACTACTGTAAACTAAATAGTAGAATTATATTGGTAGGTTAATTTAGTTCTTCTAAATATTAAAGTTAAGTGACTTTTAAATAATATTGTAACGTCTACTATAATTTTCTTTTAGAAAGAAATAATAAAATATACTCCACGTACTATCCGGTAGAAATAATTGATTAGCTAATTAAACTTACTCCATAGAGTTTGGTTTAGCACGATATATATATTAATGAATTTATATAGTATACACTTTCATAGTCAAATTTGCCATATAGATCTCTCTAGTGAATTATGCAAAGGAAATGATCGTTGATGTGTTTTATTTTATATTATAGTTACAAATTAAGTTTTCTTTTTGGAATGTTTTTCTTTTACGATGTGTTAATATGTATGTTATGGTGTATGATTATGTGATGCATGTTTATTTATTTGTGTATGTTTTATTTTTGTATGTACGCTATGCGACTCTATTAGAAGCCGACCGTGTGGTAGAGGATTCGAATACGTTCGAAGACGAACCACAGGACTCGCTTGAACAAGGCAAGTGGATTCTCCCTCTGCATATTCTATTTGTACCTACTCATTGCATATAATAATGTTTACTTTTCGATATATTGCATAATTTGATGGGCTTACCTAATTAAGGATTTCCTAGATTTACTACCTGTATTCCTTGTTTAACCTCGGAAAATAATTAAGCTGTGCAAGATTCATGCTACCGCTCAACTTAATGATTCTTAATGTCACTCTTGAACTGGTTTTAATGTTCCAAAAATGTTAATTTGCAATTATGACATTAACCCGATGGTTAAAGATAACTTTATTACAAATTAATTGGAACATGGAGTGACCACCCAGGATAACAGTGCAACCACGAGTGCTATTATGGCTCTGGCTTTGGTAAATAGCACTATATGGTTAGTGCCTAGCAACCTTACCTGAAAGATGGGCAAGAGGGGGAGCGGTAGGAGCTGGCAGCCCATGTTAACATGGGGTCGTATTCTTGGCTAAGGTACTTCACCTAGGGGGCCACCACCATCGTCTTAGAAACCTTAGCGGGTTGCTTCGTATTAAGTGTATTTTGTGAAAACCTCATAATGGATCCCTAGCCATTCACCTCGGCAGTGTCTAAGGGTCCGATCAACCCGGGCTAGATGGGATACATGGCTTGTGGGTAAAGTTGTACCACCTCTGCATAGTGTAAAACTGATATATCAGCCGTGCTCCCGGTTATGAGCGACCTAGACTCCTCACATGATAATTGAACTTAAAGATGGACATAAATTGAGATCCGATGATCTGCCAACAGTTTGCTTAAGTGGTTTCACTTAAGTGTTTTTGTCATATTCATAATCCTTTGTTTAATTGGGATATTTGGGATTCACTCTTGTTAGTAAGACAGGTGTTGATAATAAAATGTTGACCAACTAAAATGCTTACTGCTCAACCTTAGCCTCACCTTGTTATACCTGCATTAATTTTTCCCCCACTTGCTGAGCCCCGACCATAAGTGAGCTCACCCTTGCTAATATTTTGATCAGAGGGTGATGCTGGAGACTTTGATGGAGAATTTATCGACGAGGAATTCTAAGTCTAACGATGCGCCGGTCAACTTCCTGTGGAAGATTGCCCAGTTGTTTATTTCCGCTTTACATTGATATGATACTGGTTTAAGACACAATGTTTCAGATGATGTAATAAAGTTTTATACTCTCTTTACGCCTTTATTGCATTGTCTTTTGATATATTACACTTGTGACGTCAACATATGTGTGGAAATGGATCCTGGCACACATATGGTATGCGCTCGGTTCTACCCCCTGGAACCGGGTGTGACACGCAGCCTATTTTCAAATTCTTCCTGTAGCTTCTATGTTTCTCATTATATCTTTCAGATGTTGAGATGAAGGGACTATTATATGATATGCTTGAAAATAATGTCGAAGCTTTTGGGAGGCCATTAACACAACATACAACACCTTCTCCAATTCTGTGTAATTTTTCTTTGATAAGCTAAGTACTTTGGAGACGAAGTATACCGGTGCTTGTCTTTTTACTTGGCCATCTTGCTTCTCTTGTACAAGTGCTGCACTAACTGCAGAATGGGAGGCAACCACATATATAGGAGCAAAGGAGTTCCTGATGAAGGTGGAGTTAAAGTTGTCAGGTCTATCAATTATTGTTTTAATTCTTGGAAAGCCTTCTGCTGAGCCGAGCCCCATTGAAAAACTTCGACTGACTTCAGTATTTCAAAGAATGGCAGGTTCCTTTCTGCTGATCTTGATATAAATATATTAAGTGACGCCAGCCTTCCTGCCAATCGTTGAGCCCCCTTCTTTGAATTTGGCGGCTCCATCCGAAGGATAGCTTCGATCTTACTTGGGTTAGCTTCGATTCCCTTTGTTGATACCAGATAGCCAAGGAACTTGCCCTTTACTCCAAAAACACACTTTTCTAGATTTAACTTGAGACAAGCTTGCCTGAAATTAGCAAATGTCTCTTGCAAATCGGCAATATAATTTTCTTGTTTCATGCTTTTTACTATGATGTCATCAACATAAGTTAGCACATTCCTGCCTATTTGAGAGTGAAGAACCTTGGCTGTCATTCTACTAAAGCTTCCTCTAGCATTCTTGTGTCCCTCGGGCATCCGAAGTTAACAATAAGTACCACTGAGAGTTATAAAGCTTGTCTTTAGCTCATCTTCTTTCTTCATCCAAATTTGGTGATAGCCTGAGTAGCAGTCCAATAAGCTCATGAGTTCCAAAGAAGCTGCTGCATCTACAAGGGAGTTTATTCTTGGTAAAGGGAACTCGTCCTTCAGGCATGCCTTGTTGAGATATGTGAAATCAATACACATTCTCCATTTCCAATTAGCCTTCTTCACCATAACAGTGTTGGCTAGCCACTCTAGATATGTTACTTCTCTGATAACACCAGCACTAAGAAGTCTCTTTACTTCATTCCGAGCACCTTCGGCTTTATCCTCAGACATTTTCCGAAGTCTTTGCTTCCTTGGTCTGAAAGATGGATCCATGTTGAGTGAATGCTCAATGACATCTCTATTAACATCATAGAGATCATTAGCTGTCCAAGCGAAGACATCTTTGTTGTTGAACAAAAATCTTAGCAGAGTCTTTTGTTGTTCATCAGATAACTGAGATCCCAGCAGTACCCTTTCGTCTGCTATATCTTCACACAAGAGCATAGGCTTCGGCTGATCTACCGAAGCAGCCTTCTCTCCTTTGTACTTATATTGTTGACAAGCTTCAGCTCCATCTATGTTATGGATCACCTTTGAATCCATCCAACTCCCTTCAGCCCTCCTGCAGCTTCTTGACATCCATGAACAGCAATGGCCCTTGTTCCGAAGGTATCTTCATGCATAAGTACGCTGGATGGAGTATAGCTTCGAAGGCATTAAGCATCCCTCGACCAATGATTGCATTGCATGGGTATTCCATGTCAACGATGTCAATGACAACTTGTTCAGACCTTGTGTTGTGGGCATAACCGAAGGTAACTGACGTTGTCATTTTACCAAGTGCCACAATTTGTCTACCTCTGAAGCCACAAACAGGGTGTGTTGCATCATGTATTTAGTCTTCTGGCTCTTGCATCGGTCTAAAGGCCTTTGCAAAGATGATGTCCGCCGCACTGCATGTATCAACCAGAACATTGTGGACCAGAAATCCCTTGATGACACAAGATATAACCATAACATCATTGTGAGGATAGTCTTTAATCTGAAGGTCTTCCTAGGAGAAGGTAATTGGGATGTGAGACCACTTGGATCTGATGAAGGGTCCTTGCACCCCAACATGCTGCACTCTTCTCTGTGCTTCCTTCTTCTGCTTCTTGTTAGCTGGCTCTGCGCTTGTACCATTTGTGATTGGGAGCACCAGCTTCATGACCGAATGGGCTACAGCTTGGTCGTTGTACGAAGCCATTGCCTCAATAGTGATAGTGAGTTCACCGGAGGTGGGCACCAATGTTGGTCACTTGTTCTCAAAGGCTATGAATCAAGAACAAGGTAACACAAAAGTTAATGGTTAAAGACCTTCATCCTTCATAACATTATCTCCCTTAGGATATAATGATCTTTGGAGGAAGGTCGAGAAGGACATACCTTCTTCATTGCAATATACAAAGATATAAACATGATTGTATGAAACATACAGAAAGCATGAATAATCATTTTAGATCATTAGATTATTAATAATATCATCCTAAAGTTATAAACAAACATCAATGATATTGTATTACATTTGTACCTTCGGCTTGACAGAAGGTAAAGATCCAAGAGTGACGTGCGAGTGATTACAAGTTAGCGTGAACAGTACGGGGGTACTGTTCATCTATTTATAGGCACGGGACACAACCCGGTCAAAATTACATTCATGCCCTTGATAACTAATCATGACTATAACACAAACTATCAGGGACTATGCAGTCTTTTCCTCTCTAAGTTGGTGCCACCCTTCGTCTCAAGCGTGTCATCATGCTGAAACTCTTTCAGTTGTAGCTTCGGCATACATCTTCATGTCACACCTGCTTGCTTGTTATCTTGCCGAAGGTGTTTTTGCTTAGGGAACCTTCGGCGGAGAAGAAGGCCCCAACAGCAGCTAAATCCAAATCATGCGTAGGATAATTCTTTTCATGCTTCTGTAACTGCCTTGAAGCATATGCAATTACTTTTCCTTCTTGCATTAACACACATCCAAGTCCTAGATGTGATGCATCGCAATACACATCAAATCCTTTATGAATATCAGGAATAATTAACACTGGTGTTGTGGTTAGCCTTTCCTTTAATTCGTCGAAACATCTCTAACATGCTTCATCCCACTTAAATTCTTTACATTCCTCCAACAGTGAAGTAAGGGGTTTCACTATTTTGGAGAAGCCTTCGATAAATCTTCTGTAGTATCCTCCTAATCCAAGAAAACTTCTAATCTTGGACACATCTTTGGGTTGTTTCCAATTTAGTATTTCACTTATTTTACCGCGGTCTACCTTGATTCCTCCATTGGTGATAATATGACCTAGGAAAGCGACTTGCTTCAGCCAAAAATCACACTTTGAAAATTTCGCATACAACTGATTGTCTCGAAGTTTCTGTAGAACTAATATCAGATGATTTTCATGTGCTTCTTCATTCTGAGAGTATACCAGGATGTCGTCGATGAATACCACAATGAACTGGTCGAGGTATTCCATGAATACTTTATTCATCAAGTTCATAAAGTAAGCTGGTGCATTAGTCAGTCCAAAAGACCTGACTAAAACTCATATAGTCCATATCTTGTAGTGAAGGTCGTCTTAGGTATATCTTTGGTTCGAATCTTCAACTGATGATAGCCTGATCTTAGATCTATTTTTGAGAATACTTTAGCTCCTCTCATCTGATCAAACAGATCTTCAATCCGAGGTAACAGGTATTTGTTCTTAATTGTTACTTTGTTCAAGCTTCTATAGTCAACACACATTCTCCTTGAACCATCTTTCTTGTTCATAAATATAACTGGGGCTGCCCATGGAGATGAACTAGGGTGAATAAAACCTTTTTCTAGTAATTCCTCTATTAGTTTCTGCAGTTCAATTAAATCTTTGACATCCATTCGGTAAGCTCTTTTTGAAATCGGTGCAGTTCTGGGTAATAGTTCAATAGAAAACTCTATATCACGATCGGGTGGTGTCGGCATTCCGAGACCGGGGGGTCCCTAGGCCGACGAGTGAATGTCGCCGCGTCCCCCAGCCCAGATGGGTCGAGCGCGAGGGCGAGCGCGAAGGGGGGAGAGCGAGGCGGCCGGAGACCGGCGTGAGAGAGGTGGGAATCCCGTGGCCTTCGTGTTCGTCCCGCGCCCAGGTCGGGTGCGCTTGCAGTAGGGGGTTACAAGCGTCCACGCGAGAGAGGGAGCGAGCGGCCTCCGGCGAGCGCCTGTTCTCGTCCTCGTCCCCGCGCGGCCAACCCTCTCTAAGAGGGCCCTGGTCCTCCCTTTTATAGGCGTAAGGAGAGGATCCAGGTGTACAATGGGGGTGTAGCAGAGTGCTATGTGTCTAGCGGAGGTGAGCTAGCGCCCTAGGTACATGCCGTTGTGGCAGCCGGAGAGATCTTGGCACCCAGCTGGTGTGATGTCGTGGCCGTCGGAGGAGCGATGGAGCTTGGCGGAGGGACAGCTGTCGGAGCGGTTGAGTCCTTGCTGACGTCCTCTTGCTTCCGTAAGGGGGTTGAGAGCCGCCGTCGTCACAGAGCATGCGGGGCGCCATCATTGCCTATCTGGCGGAGCGAGCCAGATGGGACGCCGGTCTTGTTCCCTGCGGCCCGAGTCAGCTCGGGGTAGGGTGATGATGGCGCCTCCTGTTGACGTGGCTGGTCTGCCCCCTAGGTTGGGCGATGTGGAAGCTCCTCCGAAGCCGCGGTCGAGTCCGAGCCCCCGGGTCGGGCGAGGAGGAGATTGCCGGCTGGTGCCGGGGCGGAGTCCGAGCCCTGGGTCGGGCGAAGCGGAGTTCATCGTCTTCTGGGGCCGAGCCCAAGTCCGAGCCCTGGGCGAGGCGGAGATCGTCGTCTTCTGGGGCCGAGCCCAAGTCCGAGCCCTGGGTCGGGCAGAGTTCGCCGTCTTCAGGGACTTAGCCCGAGTCCGAGCCCTGGGTCGGGCGGAGTTCGCCGTCTTCCGGGACTTAGCCCAAGTCCGAGCCCTGGGTCGGGCGGAGCGGAGTTCGCCGTCTTCCGGGACTTAGCCCGAGTCCGAGCCCTGGTTCGGGCGGAGTTCGCCGTCTTCTGGGACTTAGCCCGAGTCCGAGCCCTGGGTCGGGCGGAGCGGAGTTCGCTGTCTTCCGGGACTTAGCCCGAGTCCGAGCCCTGGGTCGGGCGGAGTTCGCCGTCTTCTGGGACTTAGCCCGAGTCCGAGCCCTGGGTCGGGCGGAGCGGAGCTTCCTATGGTGCCTTCGGCAGGGCCTGACTGCCTGTCAATCTTACTCTGTCAAGTGGCACTGCAGTCGGAGTGGCGCAGGCGGCGCTGTCCTTCTGTCAGGCCGGTCAGTGGAGCGGCAAAGTGACGGCGGTCACTTCGGCTCTGCCGGCTGGGGGGCGCGCGTCAGGATAAGGGTGTCAGGCCACCTTTGCATTAAATGCTCCTGCGACTTGGTCGGTCGGTGCGGCGATTTGGTCAGGGTTGCTTCTTAGCGAAGGCAGGGCCTCGGGCGAGCCGAGAATATGTTCGCCGCTGAAGGGGGCCTCGGGCGAGACGGAAATCCTCCGGGGTCGGCTGCCCTTGTCCGAGGCTAGGCTCGGGCGAGGCGTGATCGTGTCCCTCGAATAGACTGATCCCTGACTTAATCGCACCCATCAGGCCTTTGCAGCTTTGTGCTGATGGGGGTTACCAGCTGAGAATTAGGAGCCTTGAGGGTACCCCTAATTATGGTCCCCGAAAGTAGCCCCCGAGCCTCGAAGGGAGTGTTTGCACTCGCTTGGAGGCTTTCGTCGCACTTTTTTGCAAGGGGACCAGCCTTTCTCGGTTGCGTTTTGTTCCGGTGGGTGCGCGCGAGCGCACCCGCCGGGTGTAGCCCCCGAGGCCTCGGAGGAGTGGTTTCACTCCTTCGAGGTCTTAATGCCTCGCGTAATGCTTCGGCTGGTCTGGTCGTTCCCTCGTGCGAGCTGGCCGTAGCCCGGGTGTACGGTCGGGTCCCAAGTTCTCGGGCTGGTATGTTGACGCTGTCAACGGTTTGGCCGGAGCCGGGTTTGCGAGAGCAGCACCCGAGCCTCTGCACAGGGCGAGAGGGCGATCAGGGACAGACTCGGCTTTTTTACATAAGCCCCTGCGTCGCCTTTCCGCAAGGCGGAGGGGGGAAAGCTCCATGTTGCCCTCGATGGGCATCGAACATGGTGTCTCCGTTGAGCTGCAAGCGGGTGATCCGAGTGGACGTCCGTGCCCCGTTCGTTGGGGGTCGGCTAGGGGCGTAGAGGCACGCCCAAAAGTACCTGCGGGTGATCTGCCGGACCCGGTCCCCTGGCGACGGGGTCCGAGGGCTCGATGCCTCCCTCTGATGGGATTCCGTTACAAGATCGTTCCCGCCGGTCTCGGAAATGTCCTAGGGTACCTCGGGAGCGCAGCCCGAGCCTTGGTTATGTATCGAACGTACCCATGGTCATCCCTCGCTCGGCGTCTGAGGCGGCTGTGAACCCTTCGGGGGCCAGCCTTTGAACCCCTGATCAGTATTGGGCGCGGAGCCCGAGTAGCCTGAGGCGGTCGTTGAACCCTTTCGAGGGGCCGGCCTTCGAACCTCTGACCAGTAGTGGGTGTAGGGCCCACGCGATCTGAGGCGGCTGTTGAACCCTTCCGAGGGGCCAGCCTTCGAACCTCTGATCAGTAGGGGGGGCTCGGAGCCTGGTTCCTTCTCGGGGAAGGATCCTTTTCGGGGTATCCACCTTTCCCGGTCCCTGTTGCAAGAGAGAGAAAGAGGAAAAACGGAAAAGGATACGAAATCGAACGACGCGGCGTACCTTTTTGGACGCGGTCATTATGGCGAAGGCGAAGCGTCGCCCGCTTCTCCTGCCAGAGGCGCCGCGTGTCCCGCCGCGGAGTTAATGCGACGGGGCGAGTGGTTGGAGGAGCGACCGTTGCGCATGCGCGAGCCGCTCGAGGAATGGATCACGGGCGCGTTGTCTTCACGCCGTGAGAGAGGGTTCTCTCGCTGCCCTCGGATGCGACGTAAGCTTGGCTGACGATGTGGCCGCTGCTCCTGCCCGCCTGCCACCGCCATTACTGCCGGCCCACTTTTGGCCACGTTGACCGTCGCGCTAGGCTGGTGCTGCTGGGTCATGCGCCGGGTCACCTCGAGTCGCGGTATTGGTTCCGTAGTTGAGGAGGCGCGGTAGTGGCGCAAGTGGCGGTGCAGTTGCATGCACGAAGCATTCGGCGTGCCGGTTGTATGACGCGTGGGCCTGGGCCTCCATGCCGGGCGTGTTGGGAGTCGGAGAAGCGCGCCCACTTGGCGCGGTTGCATGCCGCCTGCATGGCTGCCCACCCTTTCGCCCGCTGGTCTGGGCAAAAGTGGTGGGTCGCTTGTAACCGCTGGGCGGTTGTACGCACCGCGCGCGGCGGTTTGGCTTCTTCTGCTCTGAGCCGGCTTGCATGACGTGTGGGACCCAGCCCCCGCGCCGTAGGGGAGGACCTTGGAGTGTGTTGGAGAAGACTCAGCCCGTGACGGCTGGGGACGCGAGTAGGGAGAACCGCCCTTAAAAGGAGGGTGACCCCCTTGGAAGGGCGACCATGTCCTCGCGCTCCCTTATGCTTCGTGTCTTTCCACCTTCCAAGCCCCCGGATGGGGGAGATCCGCCGTCTTTCCGCCTCGTCGTTGGAGGAACGCAACTCCGCGGGAGTTGGTACCTTTCAGCCATCGTTCAGCTTCAAGGATTTTCATCCTGCAGCCCCGCTGCACCCCTCCACCGGCGGTCACCCAAGACGGTGACCTCCAGCTTGATGGTGGGGGAAAGCGAGCCGGGCTGCGGCCTCTGCCCCTCCCTCAGCCTCAAGGAATTTCGTCATCCAGGCTGAGGTGGAGGATGAGGCGAGTCGGGGGGCCGCCTCCGCGTGGGTCGGTCACCCTCTTCTTCCCCTGGCGTCTGGGGGAGAAGGGCATTCTCCAGCCTCGCGGAGGCTTCCTCCAGCCATGCCGGGAAAGGCGGACCGCCGCCACTCAGCCAGGGTGCAGCATTACGTCCTCCGTCCGGACGATGGTTGCGCCGCGTACCACGAGGGCGGCGCCCATGTTCTGGGTGGTTCCGGCGAGGGCGAAGACCTACCGGCGCGCTTTGAGGTGTCGGCAGCCGGAGATGGCTTCTCTACCGATGAGATTGCCAACTCCGCCAGTAGCCCCGGGTCTCCGTCTCTCGGCCTGAATGGCTAGCTCTCGTCCTCTGTGGGTGAGAGTCCTTCTGCCATAGCACCCGCCCCGAAGCCGCTACTGAAGCTGCTTCGTTGCCCGGGACGGGGGTTGTTGTCGCTGTTGCCGGGTCGGGCGGTGGCGAGCCGCCCGTCGGCCCGCGATCGCTCCACGGGTTCCCCAATCTTGTGGGGATGTTCGTACCCGCGGAGACGGAAACGGGGTTCCGTTTGTAATGGCACTTCGAATGCCAGGGTTTTTGTTCATTGTGGATGTCGGGGCTTGAACATGTAGGTGATTTCGGCACGGAGCCGTGTTTTTTCCTCCTTTTCGAGCACTAAGACTCGCCTGTTGGTTGTCTAAACCGCTTCACCAAGCGTGAGTCGCCTCGTGTACAGGTGACGAGTGAGGTATCCGTATCCCGGAGGCGTAGTAGTCCCTCGGCTCGGTCGGCCTTGTTGTCCGAGGTTTCTCTAGCTTAGTTAAAGGAACCCCTCGGCCGCTCTTCGATGAGCTGAGGCCAGGGGTAGCGGCGTCAACATGAATAGAGGCGGAGTTGGCTCGAAAAGAAAACCTGGTTGGCCGGAGCCTGGCCGGGTCGTCCGTTAGCGGGACCGACGCCGGAATTAACCAGCCGAGGCCTCGGGTCGGGCTGACGTCCTTGGAGGGCAGCTGGCCGAGGCCCCGGGGTGACCGGCCGAGCCGCCTGCTCGGGCCAGATTGACGTCCTTGGAAGGTAACTGGCCGAGGCCCCGGGGTGACCAGCCGAGCCGCCTGCTCGGGCCGGATTCCCGGAGAAGACCCTGGCGGCGATGGCCTAGGCGTGGTGATGACGTCGTCCTCCAGAGTGGATATCCTCGAACCGCGTCGCCGTCCGAGGCTAGGTCGGCCCTCGCCGAAGGTGTCGTCGATGCCAAGGGTGCTGCTGCTCCCTTCAGCCGTCAAGATCCGAGCCTGCAGGATCGGATTGTCCTGTAGTGTGTGTTTCCTGCGGCTGCCGAGGCCTAAACACACCCTCGCCGTGTTGTAAAGTTGCGTCTCTTTTCCTTTCGTTTCGAGTATCTGGACTTTTTTGTCGGTAACAGAAATGTTTGTGCGAGCAAGAGTTGCTTCTCGCGGAAGGTGATGAGTGAGGTATCCGTATCCTGGAGGCGTAGGAGTCCCTCGGCTCGGTCGGCCTTGCCGCTTACACGTACTCTTACCCGTCCATGGGGCTCTGTCACCGACGCAGTCGAGAAGGCTCGAAGGATCGCTTCGGCAGAAGAGCTTTCGAGCGTGAAGACTTGTTTGGTCCACAGAATCACTTATCCGAACGTGAGTTACTTATCGCAAAAGGTGATGAGTGAGGTATCCGTATCCCGGAGGCGTAGGAGTCCCTCGGGTCGGTCAGCCTTGGCTGCTTACGTGTACTCCGTCGTTTTCAGGATCCACTTTCGAAGTAGCCAAAAAGCGCGAAAGACATTCTGGCAGAAAAGATCTTTTTTCGAGGAAAATTTCGACGCAGAGGGGGTTTCCCCCCTTTTGGCCCCCGAGGGAGGGTCGGGCTTTGCCGAGGCGAGGCCGACCCTTCCTTGATGACTAAACTTTGCGTGGGTGCGAGGTATATGATCAACTTGAAAACATCTTAAGGGTAGAAGCGATGTAGCTGTTGGATGTTCCAGGCGTTGCCGTAGACCTTGCCTTGACTGTTGGCCAGCTTGTATGTTCCGGGCTTCAGAACCTTGGCGATGACGAATGGCCCCTCCCAGGGAGGCGTGAGCTTGTGCCGCCCTCGGGCGTCTTGTCGCAGCCGAAGCACCAGGTCGCCCACCTTGAGGTCTCGGGATCGGACCCCTCGGGCGTGGTAGCGTCACAGGGACTGCTGGTACCGCGCCGAGTGTAGCAAGGCCTAGTCCCGAGCCTCCTCCAGCTGGTCTAGCGAGTTTTCTCGGCTGACTTGGTTGCTTTGGTCGGTGTAGGCCCTCGTCCTCGGGGAACCGTATTCTAAGTCTGTGGGCAAGATGGCTTCGGCCTCATAGACTAGAAAGAACGGTGTGAAGCCCGTGGCTCGGCTCGGCGTTGTCCTCAGACTCCAGACCACCGAGGGGAGTTCCTTCATCCATCGCTTGCCGAACTTGTTGAGGTCGTTGTAGATCCGAGGCTTGAGCCCTTGTAGAATCATGCCGTTGGCACGCTCCACCTGCCCATTCGTCATGGGATGAGCCACGGCGGCCCAGTCCACCCGGATGTGGCGATCCTCGCAGAAGTCCAGGAACTTTCTGCCGGTGAACTGGGTGCCGTTGTCGGTGATGATGGAGTTCGGGACCCCGAAGCGATGGATGATGTTGGTGAAGAACGCCACCGCCTGCTTGGACCTGATGCTGTTCAGGGGTCAGACCTCGATCCACTTGGAGAATTTGTCGATGGCGACCAGCAGGTGCGTGTAGCACCCGGGTGCCTTCTTCAAGGGGCCGACGAGGTCCAGACCCCACACCGCAAAAGGCCAGGTGATGGGTATCGTCTGCAGAGCCTGAGCGGGCAGGTGGGTCTGCCTCGCGTAGAATTGACACCCTTCGCAGGTGCGGACGATTCAGGTAGCGTCAGCCACCGCCGTCGGCCAGTAGAAGCCTTGCCGGAAAGCGTTCCCGACAAGGGCTCGAGGCGCTGCGTGATGGCCGCAAGCCCCCGAGTGTGTCTCTCGCAGGAGTTCCTGACCTTCGGTGATGGAGATGCATCGCTGGAGGATGCAGGAGGGGCTGCGGTG
Source organism: Zea luxurians (assembly GCA_029449295.1). Classification (NCBI taxonomy): domain Eukaryota; kingdom Viridiplantae; phylum Streptophyta; class Magnoliopsida; order Poales; family Poaceae; genus Zea; species Zea luxurians. The sequence continues at coordinate 185,721 of JAOPSE010000901.1, forward strand.
GTAGAGCTCCTTCTCATCTCCCAGCAAGACGAATGACTTGGCACGCCGCGCCACCCGCCGAGCCTCGGCTCGGTCGAGGGGTAGCTCTCCTCGGTGGAGATATTGCAGGTACGGGGTCTGCCAGTTTCGATTAGGCGCAACCCCGCTTCCCTCCTCCTCGACGCGCAGTGCCTCACCCTCGGGGGCCGAGGGTACCTCGGACTGAACCGAGGGCGCCTCGGGCCGAGCTGAGGGTGCCTCGGGATGAGCCGAGGGTGCCTCGGACTGAGCCGAGGGCGCCTCTGGTTGAGCCGTGGGTGCCTCGGACTGGGCCGAGGGTACCTCGGGCTCGGACGTGTCGTCGATCTTGACGGAGGGTTGATGCAAGTCTCGGGAGAAGACATCCGGGGGAACCGTCGTTCGCCCCGAGGCTATTTTAGCCAGCTCGTTCGCAGTCTCGTTGTAGCGCCGAGCGATGTGGTTGAGCTCGAGCCTGTAGAACTTGTCTTCCAGGCGCCGAACCTCATCGCAGTAGGCCTCCATCTTCGGGTCGCGGCAGTGGGAGTTCTTCATGACTTGGTCGATGACGAGCTGCGAGTCACCGCGAGCGTTGAGGCGTCGGACCCCTAGCTCGATGGCGATCCGCAACCCGTTGACCAGAGCCTCATATTCGGCCACATTGCTGGACACCGGGAAGTGGAGGCGTAGCACGTAGCGTAGATGCTTTCCGAGGGGTGAGATGAAGAGTAGGCCTGCGTCGACTCCTGTCTTCATCAGCGACCCGTCGAAGAACATGGTCCAGAGCTCCGGTTGGATCGGAGCCGTCGGTAACTGGGTGTCGACCCATTCAGCCACGAAGTCCGCCAAGACCTGGGACTTAATGGCCTTCCGGGGAGCGAACGAGATTGTCTTGCCCATGATCTCCACCGCCCACTTTGCAATCCTACCCGAGGCCTCTCGGCACTGGATGATCTCTCCCAGGGGGAAGGATGACACCACAGTTACCGGATGAGACTCGAAGTAGTGTCGCAGCTTCCGTCGCGTTAGGATCACCACGTACAGCAGCTTCTGAACTTGTGGGTAGCGGATCTTGGTTTCGGACAGTACCTCGCTGATGAAGTAGACTGGCCTTTGAACGGGCAACGTATGCCCCTCTTCTTGCCTCTCGACCACAATCGCGGCGCTAACCACCTGAGTGGTCGCGGCAACGTAGACCAGGAGGGCTTCTCCGGCAGCTGGGGGCACCAAGATGGGCGCCTTTGTGAGGAGCGCCTTCAGGTTCCCGAGGGCTTCCTCGGCCTCAGGGGTCCAAGTGAAGCACTCGGCCTTCCTTAAGAGGCGGTACAGAGGTAGACCTCTTTCGCCGAGGCGTGAGATGAAGCGGCTCAGAGCCGCGAGGCATCCCATGACCCTCTATACGCCTTTCAAGTCCTTGATGGGCCCCATGCTGGTGATAGCTGCGATCTTCTCCGGGTTGGCTTCGATGCCCCGCTCGGAGACGATGAATCCCAAGAGCATGCCTCGGGGTACTCCGAAAACACACTTTTCGGGATTGAGCTTGACGCCTTTCGCCTTGAGACATCGGAATGTCGCTTCAAGGTCGGAAAGGAGGTCGGAGGCCTTCCTCGTCTTGACTACGATGTCATCGACGTAGGCCTCGACCGTGCGGCCAATGTGTTCGCCGAACACATGGTTCATGCACCGCTGGTACGTCGCGCCCGCATTCCTCAAGCCGAATGGCATGGTGACATAGCAGTACATGCCGAAGGGTGTGATGAAAGAAGTCGCGAGCTGGTCGGACTCTTTCATCCTGATTTGATGATACCCTGAGTAGGCATCGAGGAAAGACAGGGTTTCGCACCCAGCAGTGGAATCCACGATTTGGTCGATGCGAGGCAGAGGGTAGGGAACCTTCGGACATGCTTTGTTGAGACCAGTGTAGTCTACACATATCCGCCATTTCCCCCCTTTCTTTCTCACAACCACAGGGTTGGCAAGCCATTCGGGATGGAATACCTCTTTGATGAACCCTGCCGCCATTAGCTTGTGGATCTCCTCGCCTATGGCTCTGCGCTTCTCCTCGTCGAATCGGCGCAGGGGCTGCTTGACGGGTCGGGCTCCGGCTCGGATGTCCAGCGAGTGCTCGGCGACATCCCTCGGTATGCCGGGCATGTCCGAGGGACTCCACGCGAAGACGTCAGCGTTCGCGCGGAGAAAGTCGACGAGCACTGCTTCCTATTTGGGATCGAACCCGGAGCCGATCCGGATCTGCTTGGAGGTGTCGCTGCTGGGGTCGAGGGGGACGGACTTAACCGTCTCCGCTGGCTCAAAGTTGCCGGCGTGACGCTTCACGTCTGGCACCTCCTTAGAGAGGCTCTCCAGGTCGGCGATGAGGGCCTCGGACTCGGCGAGGGCCTCGGCGTACTCCACGCACTCCACGTCGCATTCGAATGCGTGTTTGTACGTGGGGCCGACGGTGATGACCCCGTTGGGGCCCGGCATCTTGAGCTTCAGTTAGGTGTAGTTGGGGACGGCCATGAACTTCGCGTAGCATGGCCTCCCCAGCACCGCGTGGTAGGTTCCTCGGAACCCGACCACCTCGAACGTCAGGGTCTCCCTTCGGAAGTTGGAGGGTGTTCCGAAGCAGACGGGAAGGTCGAGCTGTCCGAGGGGTTGGACGCGCTTCCCGGGGATGACCCCATGGAAGGGCGCAGCGCCTGCCCGGACAGAGGACAGATCAACACACAGGAGCCCGAGGGTCTCGGCGTAGATGATGTTGAGGCTGCTGCCTCCATCCATGAGGACCTTTGTGAGCCTGACGTCGCCGATGATGGGGTCGACAACGAGCGGGTATTTCCCCGGGCTCGGCACATGGTCGGGGTGATCGTCTCGGTCGATGGTGATGGGCTCGTCGGACCAGTCTAGATAGACTGGCGCCGCCACCTTCACCGTACAGACCTCCCAGCGCTCTTGCTTGCGGTGCCGAGCCGAGGTGTTCGCCGCTTGCCCACCATAGATCATGAAGCAGTCGCGGACCTCGGGGAACTCTCCTGCCTGGTGATCTTCCTTCTTGTCGTCGTCGCGGGCTTTGCCACCCTCCGCGGGTGGCCCGGCCCTATGGAAGTGGCGCCGAAGCATGATGCATTACTCAAGGGTGTGCTTGACGGGTCCCTGGTGATAGGGGCACGGCTCCTTGAGCATCTTGTCGAAGAGGTTGGCACCTCCGGGGGGCTTCCGAGGGTTCTTGTACTCGGTGGCGGCGACAAGGTCCATGTCGGCGGCGTCGCGTTTCGCTTGCGACTTCTTCTTGCCCTTCTTTTTGGCGCCGCGCTGAGTTGACGCCTCGGGAGTATCTTCCGATGGGAGGCCCTGGGGCTGCTTGTCCTTTCGGAAGATAGCCTCGACCGCCTCCTGGCCGGAGGCGAACTTGGTGGCGATGTCCATCAGCTCGCTCGCCCTAGTGGGGGTCTTGCGGCCCAGCTTGCTCACCAGGTCGCGGCATGTGGTGCCAGCGAGGAACGCGCCGATGACATCCGAGTCGGTGATGTTGGGCAGCTCGGTGCGCTGCTTCGAGAATCGCCGGATGTAGTCTCGGAGAGACTCTCCCGGCTGCTGTCGGCAGCTTCGGAGGTCCCAGGAATTCCCGGGGCGCACATACGTGCCCTGGAAATTGCCGGCGAAAGCTTGGACTAGGTCGTCCCAGTTGGAGATCTACCCCGGAGGCAGGTGCTCCAACCAGGCGCGAGCGGAGTCGGAGAGAAACAGGGGGAGGTTGTGGATGATGAGGTTGTCATCGTCCGTTCCACCCAGTTGGCAGGCCAGACGGTAGTCCGCGAGCCACAGTTCCGGTCTCGTCTCCCCTGAGTACTTTGTGATAGTAGTCGGGGGTTGGAACCGGGTCGGGAACGGCGCCCGTCGGATGGCTCGGCTGAAGGCTTGCGGACTGGGTGATTCAGGCGAGGGACTCCGATCCTCCCCGCTGTCGTAGCGTCCCCCACGCCTGGGGTGGTAGCCTCGGTGCACCCTCTCATCGAGGTGGGCCCGACGGTCGCGGTGATGGTGCTCGTTGCCGAGGCGACCCGGGGCCGCAGGCGCGGTGTTGCGCGTGCGCCCGGTGTAGACCGAGGCTTCCCGCATGAATCGGGAAGTCGCAGCATGAGGTTCCGAGGGGTACCCCTGCCTTCGGGAGGCAGAGCTCTCGGCCCGTTGGACCGCGGCGCCTTCCAGGAGATTCTTGAGCTCTCTCTGGATCCGGCATCGCGCGAAGAAGCATTGCTGCTGCCGCCAGGTTCTGGCCGACCCCACTGGAAGCGGGTGGTGGCCTGACCCTGACGTCATCGGCGATGCGGTGCTGGAAGCCCTGGGTAGATGACGTATTTCTCCGGCTGGAGGATGGCCCGCCCATGCCTGCCCGACGTCCCGACGGATCGGCTCAAGCGCTCCTGCTCCCTCGTCGAGCCTGGCCTGCACCCCGCGGATTTGCTCGAGCTGTGGGTCATGACCCCCCGCCCGAACGGGGACCATAGCTAGCTCCCGTGGGATGTCAACGCGAGGCACCGGCCTAGGGAGGTCACCGTCCTCTGGCATGCCGAGATGGTTGCCATCGGGGGGACCCCCTAGATCGACGTGGAAGCATTCGCGACTTGGGCCGCGGTCCTCGTCACCGAGGCTACGGCTACCGTCGGAACAGTCGGAAAGGCAGTAGTCGCATGCGGTCATGAAGTCCCGCATGGCACCGGGGTTGCCAGGTCCAGAGAAATCCCAACAGATGCTGGGCTCGTCGTCTTCCTCGGACCCAGAGGGCCCGTAGGTCGAGACGTCCGTCAGCCGGTCCCAAGGTGACCGCATACGAAACCCCAGAGGGATTGGACTTGCCTCTACGAGAGCGCCCGCCAAAGCGAAGTCGCTAGACGGGTTGAGGCTGAATCCGAAAGACGCGGGATGGGAATCGATCGGTACCTTTTGGTCGACGGGCGGCGATAAGGTCGCGTCGGGGACCGACTGCGCCGTCGTCTCAGGTACGAGGGTGACGTCCAGCAAGCTTTTCGCGAGCGTGCTGGCGTCGTCCGCTTGCTCGGGTTTGGCGTGTCGCGGGGAGACGGCGCTCGCCTTCGTCTCAAACGCGAGATCGACGCCCGGTGCGCCCCCCGTTGGGGTGCCGGGGCCATCGACTCACTCGACAGCCGACGAGGCGCTGTCTCCTGCTTGGCCTTGGTTGCCCCGCCTCCTCCTCCGTCGGCGGGGGAGAGGACGGTGTGAGCTCGAAGGTTGCTCTTCCACCATGCGGGGAAGACGTCGCCGATTCCGCCGCCGACAGGCGGGTTGTCGGCCGCCACTGTTGTTGTCGCACGGCGGTGGAAGGAGTATCATGTCGTAGCTGCCGTCGAGGGACATGAACTCAAGACTCCCGAAACGGAGCACCGTCCCGGGTTGGAGAGGTTGCTGGAGACTGCCCATCTGGAACTTGTCGGGAAGCTGTTCGTCAACATGCAGCAGGCCCCTACCAGGCGCGCCAACTGTCGGCGTTCCGAGACTGGGGGGTCCCTGGGCCGACGAGTGAATGTCGTCGCGTGCCCCAGCCCAGATGGGTCGAGCACGAGGGCGAGCGCGAAGGGGGGAGAGCGAGGCGGCCGGAGACCGGCATGAGAGAGGTGGGAATCCCGCGGCCTTCGTGTTCGTCCCGCGCCCAGGTCGGGTGCGCTTGTAGTAGGGGGTTACAAGCGTCCACGCGGGAGAGGGAGCGAGCGGCCTCCGGCGAGCGCCTGTTCTCGTCCTCGTCCCCGCACGGCCAACCCTCTCTAAGAGGGCCCTGGTCCTCCCTTTTATAGGCGTAAGGAGAGGATCCAGGTGTACAATGGGGGGTGTAGCAGAGTGCTACGTGTCTAGCGGAGGTGAGCTAGCGCCCTAGGTACATGCCGTTGTGGCAGCCGGAGAGATCTTGGCACCCAGCTGGTGTGATGTCGTGGCCGTCGGAGGAGCGATGGAGCTTGGCGGAGGGACAGCTGTCGGAGCGGTTGAGTCCTTGCTGACGTCCTCTTGCTTCCGTAAGGGGGCTGAGAGCCGCCGTCGTCACAGAGCATGCGGGGCGCCATCATTGCCTATCTGGCGGAGCGAGCCAGATGGGACGCCGGTCTTGTTCCCTGCGGCCCGAGTCAGCTTGGGGTAGGGTGATGATGGCGCCTCCTGTTGACGTGGCTGGTCTGCGCCCTAGGTTGGGCGATGTGGAAGCTCCTCCGAAGCCGAGGTCGAGTCCGAGCCCCCGGGTCGGGCGAGGCGGAGATTGCCGGCAGGTGCCGGGGCGGAGTCCGAGCCCTGGGGTCGGGCGAAGCGGAGTTCGTCGTCTTCTGGGGCCGAGCCCAAGTCTGAGCCCTGGGCGAGGAGGAGATCGTCGTCTTCTGGGGCCGAGCCCATGTCCGAGCCCTGGGTCAGGCGGAGTTCGCCGTCTTCCGGGACTTAGCCCGAGTCCGAGCCCTGGGTCGGGCGGAGTTCGCCGTCTTCCGGGACTTAGCCCGAGTCCGAGCTCTGGGTCGGGCGGAGCGGAGTTCGCCGTCTTCCGGGACTTTGCCCGAGTCCGAGCCCTGGGTCGGGCAGAGTTTGCCGTCTTCCGGGACTTAGCCCGAGTCCGAGCCGTTGGTCGGGCGGAGCAGAGTTCGCCGTCTTCCGGGACTTAGCCCGAGTCCGAGCCCTGGGTCGGGCAGAGTTCGCCGTCTTCCGGGACTTAGCCCGAGTCCGAGCCCTGGGTCGAGCGGAGCGGAGCTTCCTATGGTGCCTTCGGCAGGGCCTGACTACCTGTCAATCTTACTCTGTCAAGTGGCACTGCAGTCGGAGTGGCGCAGGCGGCGCTGTCCTTCTGTCAGGCCGGTCAGTGGAGCGGCGAAGTGACGGCGGTCACTTCGGCTCTGCCGGCTGGGGGGCGCACGTCAGGATAAGGGTGTCAGGCCACCTTTGCATTAAATGCTCCTGCGACTTGGTCGGTCGGTGTGGCGATTTGGTCAGGGTTGCTTCTTAGCGAAGGCAGGGCCTCGGGCGAGCCGGGAATATGTTCGCCGCTGAAGGGGGGCCTCGGGCGAGACGGAAATCCTCCGGGGTTGGCTGCCCTTGTCCGAGGCTAGGCTCGGGCGAGGCGTGATCGTGTCCCTCGAATGGACTGATCCCTGACTTAATCGCACCCATCAGGCCTTTGCATCTTTGTGCTGATGGGGGTTACCAGCTGAGAATTAGGAGCCTTGAGGGTACCCCTAATTATGGTCCCCGACAGGTGGCATACCTCGTAATTCTTCCGGAAATACGCCTCGGTATTCACACACTATTCTGAGGTGCTCCAAAGATTTTTCTTCCAATTGATTTACTATTGCTTCTGCTGTTGCTGGCATACTGACATTGACTTCAATTCTTTCTCCTTGCGGATTGGTTAATGTAACCATCCTCTTAGCACAAGATATTACTCCATCATACTTGGTTAATTTCACACTCGGTTCTGGGGGCACAACCGAATGCATAGCATATGTGGGCCAAGATCCATTTTCCACACATATATTGATGTCACAAGTGTAATATATCAAAAGACAATGCAATAAAAGCGTAAAGAGAGTAGAGTAACTTTATTATATCATGTGGATCATAGTATCTTAAACAAGTATCATAATCAAAGTATGGTGGAATTAAACATGGACACTCTTCCACAGGAAGGTGACTGGCGCATCGTTAGACTTTAATACTCGTCGACATTATCTGCAATGTCTTCGTCATCACCCTCTAATCAAAATATTAGCAAGGGTGAGCTCACTTATGGTCGAGGCTTAGCAAGTGGGGGAAATAATGCAAGTTAACAAGGTTGCTCTTAATCGTGAGCACGGCTGACGTATCAGTTTTACACTCTGCAGAGGTGGTACAACTTTACCCACAAGCTGTGTATCCCATCTAGCCTGTGTAGTTCAGACCCATAAACACTTCCGAGGTGAATGGCTAGGGATCCACTATGAGGCTTTCACAAAATATCCTTAGTATAAAGCCACCCGCTAAGGTTTCCACGTCAGTATTGATGGCCCTCTGGGTGAGGCAACTTAGCCAAGACTACCACCCCATGTTAACTTGAGCTGCCACCAAAACACTGCCACCCCCACTTGTCCATCTTTCAAGTAGGGTTGCTAAGCACTAAGTCTATAGAGCTAATTACCAAAGCCAGAGCCATTATAGCACTCGTGGTTGCACTGTTATCCTGTGTGGTCACTCCATGTACCATTTAACACAAAATGTTATTGATTAACCATCGGGTTAACATCTTAATAAAAATTCATTTTTTGGAACATAGTATCATTAAAAGAGTGACATCATATTTATCAAGTTGAGCAATAGCAAAAATTGCTAAGCATAGCATTTATCTCAGGGTAATTCAAGGAATAGGGTTGGTAATTCTAGGAATTCCTTATTTAGGCAAATCCCATCAAATTATGCAATATATCCATAAAGTAAACATTATTATATGCATTATTTGGGTACAAATAGAAATGTAGAGGGAGAATCCACTTGCCTTGATCGAACGTGTCCTGTGGGTCGTCCTCGAATGAGTTCGGTTCGTCTACCTCACATTCAACTTCTAGCATCGATTTGCGTAACGTACATACAAAAGAATACGTACGCCAAATAAATAAACATACACTATTACATGGGTAATCATTCACCATTACATACACATTCATATATCACACAATTATACTCATAGATATGTCTAAAGCATAAATATTTATTAATCCACTATATCTTCCATTTTTGAGTTATCATTGGTGAAAATATGAGTCGGTGACTATGACGCTAGTTTATCTAGTACAATATAGATAAAATGTCTTATCAAACTTTATGAAAAATAATTATTAATTATTACTTAATAATAGTCCCTTGGGTTTTATCCTTTCCTTTCTAAATAGAAATTATACGTATAGCTAAAAATCTTTATTTCTAAATTACCTATCATTAATATTCTAAGAATTAATATAGATTACTAATTGGACTATAGAAATATAATCATGGTGATTTGACATAAATAAATATTTTACTAATTCTAAGTAATTAAGTGCTATACATATGAATACATTTATCATGACTAGTAATAATCTAGATTTTAACATGACCAAGAAAATGGGACCTAGTTCTTATTTTAATTTCTTATATCATTAAAAACTATACTTAAACAATCACTAACATAATTTTATTTTATATGTTAACAAAATGAGCAGTTAATCAAAAAGGATTCTAGTACTTAATCACAAATTATAGAATTGTGACATAACTTATTTATTTTTGAAATACAAAAATAATGTTCATATTCAAAATACTATCGCCGGGGTTGATTCCAAAGTACACGTATACTTTGGGGAGTAGCACATAATATTTTAGGACTTCTTTGATACATTTGTACTACAGAAATTATAGGAACACATTTCTAGAAAACTGGAGGGCCAAAACGCAAAATGGTCGTCTTCTACCTTGGGCTCGGTCTCGTGCTTGTGCAGGAAGCTCGATAGGGGGGAATGGGCGAACAGCGCGAGGCACGGCCGGGACGGGCGAGGTGCGGCCGGAGGCGCGGACGGCAGGCGCGGCGCGGCAGTGCGGCGAATCTCCGGCGAGGTCCGAGCACGGCGAGTGCGAGCTAAGGAGAGAGAGCGAGGAGTGAGAGGGAGAGAGCTCAGGTAAGGAGAGGGATAGAGCTCAACGTCGGTTTTTATAGGGAGAGAGAGGGAGAGGCGCCGAGGAGGAGGTGGCCGGTGGTTTCAATCACCACGCCATTGATGGCCATCAATGATGGTCGCCATAATGGGGAGGAAATGGGGGGGAGAGAGAGAGAGAGGGAGAAATAGTCGGGCGTTTACGGTGGAGGGAGTAGAGTGGGCGCGTCCGGGGCGCGGGTCGGGGGAGGACGAGGCGTTGCGGCGCGCGAGGCACGGGCAAGCACCAGGCGGCGGCGGCACGGTTGGGAGGAGGAAGAAGGGACCCTGACGGGTGGGCCCCACGCGTCTGTGAGAGAGGGAGGAGGGAGGAGGTGGGCGCGCGGCTGGGCCGGTAGTGGGCCGGGTTGGCCGGCGGCTAGGGTTAGGGTTTCGTTTTTTCTTTTCTTTTCTATTTAAAAATATAAATAAATATATTTTAAATAATTCTGAAAATCATAATAATTATACCAAAATTATTTATAAGTAAAATATTTATTTTTGGACCAATATTTCTATATTAATTAATTGGACTTTTAATATAAAAGAAATTCTACGCAATAACCATATATCAAATATGAGCAAACAAAAATTATTCTAAATGCAATTAAAAATCAAACACTTGAAAGAAAAATTCATTACCATATTTACCACTAATAATCTAAATGCTTTATTTTTAGTTGATGGTTTTGTGGTGTTACAAACCTACCCCCATAAAAGAATCTCGTCCTCGAGATTAAGAAACTTCTGAGAGTAACTGGGGGAATTCTGCTCTGAGTTCATCTTCTCTTTCCCTAGTGGCCTTATCTTCCGAATGATGACTCCACTGAACTTTACACATGTTTATAACTTTACTCCGTGTAATGCTGCGAGATGTTTCCAAAATTCTGATAGGGTACTTCGAATAAGTCAAATCCTCCTTAACATTGAGTTCTTCCATAGGTAATTTTTGCACCGATACTCTTAAGCATTTCTTAAGTTGTGACACATGAAATACGTCATGCACATCCGACAAACTATTTGGTAGCTCTAACTGTTACGCTACTTCACCTTTTCTTTCCAAAATTTTGAACGGGCCAATGTAGCAAGGAGATAGTTTACCCTTAACCTTAAATCTTTTCATTCCTCTCATTAGTGAAACTTTAAGGTATACGAAGTCTCCTACTTCAAAGATAATCTGTCTCGACTATGCTATTTTCAAATTCTCTCTGATAATATGTACTTGCTTTTCTGCTTCTGAAGAATTTCTAAACCAAATACTTAACTTTCTTCGGTCTGATTCCAATAAAGCGGTGTTCTACACTTTCGTCCATAAAGTGCTTCAAACGGTGCCATTTTTAGACTTGACTAGAAACTATTGTTGTACGAAAATACTGCGTAAGGCAAACTTTTATCCCAGCTTCTACCATGCTTTAGAGTGCAAGCTCTTAGCATATCTTCCAACACTTGGTTTATTCTTTCGGTTTGCCCATCCGTTTGCGGATGATAAGCTGAACTGAAGTTTAGCTTAATATCCATGGATTCATGTAGTCTTTTCCAAAAACGTGAGGTAAATTGGGTTCCTCGATCTGATACGATCTTCTTTGGTACTCCATGTAGACAAACAATCCTCGACATGTATAACTCTGCTAAATGGGCTCCTGAGTAGGTTGTCTTCACAGGTATAAACTGTGCCACTTTAGTCAACCTGTCCACTATAACCCATATTGAATCATAGCCATCCAGAGTATGGGGTAATCCAACTATGAAATCCATACCAATTTCTTCCCATTTCCATTCTGGTACTTTGAGAGGTTGTAGTAATCCTGCTGGTCTTTGGTGTTCGGCTTTAACTCGTTGACACACATCACATAGTGCAACATGAGTAGCCACATCTCTTTTCAAACCGTTGCACCAATGCTTTTCCTTTAGGTCCTGGTACATCTTAGTACTTCCAGGGAGAATAGAATATGCCGAATCATGGGCTTCCCTTAAAATAAGTTGGCGTAGGTGCTCGATTTTGGGTACACAGATTCTCTTTTTAAACCATACTGTGCCTTGTTCATCTTTTGTGAAATCTGGGGCTTTACCCAAACTAATTTGTGCCTTAATTTCCTTGATTTTGTCACCAGATTCCTGTCCTTTACGAATCTCTTCTTCCAAAGTAGATTCAACTTCCATAACTGTTGCTTCCATATTATTGAGCATACCAAGATTAAGTTGTTCCATTACCCAGCACAATTCCTGTGACATCAAATGAGTAGTGATGTTGTTCACTTGACCATTACGGCTCAAAGCATCAACCACTACATTTGCTTTTCCTGGGTGATATTGTATTTCCAAATCATAGTCTTTGATTAACTCAAGCCATCTTCTCTGTCTTAGGTTGAGTTCTTTCTGCGTGAAGATATATTTCAAGCTTTTGTGATCCGTGAAGATTTTACACTTGTTTCCAATCATGTAGTGCTCCAAATCTTCAAAGCGTGCACTATGATAGCTAATTCCAAATCATGCGTAGGATAATTCTTTTCATGCTTCTGTAACTGCCTTGAAGCATAGGCAATCACTTTTCCTTCTTGCATTAACACACATCCAAGTCCTAGATTTGATGCATCGCAATACACATCAAACCCTTTATGAATATCAGGCATAATTAACACTAGTGTAGTGGTTAGCCTTTCCTTTAATTCCTCGAAACATTTCTGACATGCTTCATCCCAGTTAAATTCTTTACCTTTCTCCAACAGTAAAGTAAGGGGTTTCACTATTTTGGAGAAGCCTTCGATAAATCTTCTGTAGTATCCTGCTAATCCAAGAAAACTCCTAATCTTGGACATATCTGTGGGTTGTTTCCAATTTAGTATTTCACTTATTTTACCGGGGTCTACCTTGATTTCTCCATTGGTGACAATATGACCTAGGAAAGTGACTTCCTTCAGCCAAAAATCACACTTTGAAAATTTCGCATACAACTGATTGTCTCAAAGTTTCTATAGAACTAATCTCAGATGATTTTCATGTGCTTCTTCATTCTGAGAGTATACCAGTATGTTGTCGATGAATACCACAACAAACTGATCGAGGTATTCCATGAATACTTTATTCATCAAGTTCATAAAGTAAGCTAGTGCATTAGTCAGTCCAAAAGACATGACTAAAAATTCATATAGTCCATATCTTGTGGTGAAGGCTTGTAACACCCTGAATTTGGGGGTATAAAATTTATTTCTAATTACCTACCAAATTTAGGTGTTACTGTTCTTTCTCTCTAGTTTCTCTCTCTCATTTTCTTTTTGGTAGAATTAGCTTAATTAGTGAGGGATTAATTATTTTATTTTGTCAAAACAATATGAGTCATGAAATGTTGCATCATGCTGAGCTCCAAATATTCTTTGAATTGTTGCACATGTTTGATTTGGTTTGAATTTGAAACTTGAATTGAATTTGAATTGAAAAACCTAGAGAAACTAAATAGAAAAGCAATTAAAAATTCCCTAGAAAAACAAAAAGCCTTTTCAACCCAGTCGGCCCAGCCAAGCCGCGCGCGCGCCTGCGTCGCCTGATAGGTGGACCCCACCTGTCAGCGACCGCTCGCGCCCACGTTCTTCTCCCCCCTCTCTCTCTCCCACTCGCTGCCAGTGGGGCCGATCTATTGGCCGCAATTCCCTCGTGCTCGCGCCCGTTCTCTCCCGCTGCCCGGTGGACCCTTTCCATCAGTGTTGACCGCCCATTCACGGATCCCCTCTCACTACTACGCCGACCCCACCCGTCAGGTCCCCCGTCCCTAACCTCTCGCCCACGCCCCACCGTGGACGCGCCCACATCCGCGTGTTCTCCAGCCACCTCCTCACGCCCTCACCCCTTTAGATCCTGCAACTCGCTCGCCCACTCCCCCTGCTCATTTGCAACCTTAGCTGAGCTCTCTTGCCCCCTCTCCCAACCTATGCGTGCAACTAGGCAACTCCATCGCCATTCATAGAAGTCCGTCGCCCGTTCCATGACCGTCGTTGAGTCCCCGTCGCGTCCGTTGCCTCGGTGAGTTCCGCCTCGCCGTCAACAACTCGGGACACCCCTTGGTTTGCCTTCTTCGCCCCTGGTTTGCACGGTCGACGCTCACTGGAGTGTTTTCCCGTGTAGCCGGAATCTGCCGCCGTCGACCCGAGGCTTCACCGCACCACCGCCGTCTGCCAGACGCTCCTGAGTTTGCGCTCGAGGTGAGCAACCTCCCTATGCACTTAATTCGTCCATTACTGCCCTAATGCCCGCGCAATTCTTCACCGGAGTTGATCCGCGCCGCCGTTAGACCACCTCGCCGAGTTCCATGCTCTCTGGTGCCCCTGTGCCAGTATTGCACCCGGGACTGAGTTTGCCAGGTTGCCCTGATCACAACTGAGCCATTCCCCATGCCCCTAGAACCCTACCATGCCCGTTCCTCTCGTCTCCGGTGACTTCACCATCGAGGGGCAGGAGCGGCGCCGCCCGCAGCCGTAAAACCTTCCCGGCGTTGATCTCCACCGTTCGATCCTGATCGCATGGTCCAGATCACCGGGTACCGATTCACGCCCGCACGCCCGGTCCTCGGGCCTGCAAGTCCATGCCTGCGCCCCTGGCACTGGGCCCAACTGGTCAGCCCGCGTTCTCCTCTAGTTGTTGATGCCCCGTCCCCGCATGTCAGCGCTCGCTGGGCGCCCGTGTCCGCGCGCGTGTTCGCAGATCTGATCCTAGCCGTTGATCTACGATCTGATGGTTGAAATCGTGAGATACCCCTTCGCGTGTACTTTTGCTTAAGAGAATCTAAGGAATCACTGATCTTTAATTATATTAAACCCTGACATTTAGGTCTACCCGTTATATTCATAGTGTTCTACCAAACATGTGTTCACTTGATTGTGCATGCTTGGTGTGATGTTCATTTGTACTTTTCCCAAATGTATTGAATGTATAATCGCTTTATTTAGACAACGAGCAGCCCATGGTTCCTAAGTGTGTTGCCGAAGATCTTCCTGAGCAACAACCTGGTGAAGGCAAGTGTCCTCTAACCTATTATGCCCTATCTATTTTATAATTCACCGTCCTGCATTACATTATTGAAACTTAAGGATTGACTAGTCTGTATTAACCTTATCCTTGTTTACCTTTTGGGTTATCATGGTTAGCTTTATGCTATTGCTTTGCTTCAATCAATGAACATGATGTGAGTCTTATGATACGATGATGTTATCCCGATGATGTTCTAGTGATACTTTAGGGGACTCAGGCCATTTTCCTCAGTACCTCTTCATAAGGACCTGTTTAGGGAGTGACAACCCGGGATAACAGTGTAACCATGAGGGTGGAATGGGATGCCCTTAGCTGATTAATTAGAGGAACCAGAGGAGTAGTTGGCTTCGCCGTACGACCGTCAATGGGGTTCGGGCACAGTACTTGCTCTGCCGAGGCTGATTGTAGAGGTTCTTGATTTGGTTTTATTAGTCACCCTTCCTTTGTGTAGGGCCCAAAAAAAATCAGTATAAAAAATAATAAAATAAATATATATATCTATTGCATCATAATTGCTTTCAAGTATGTATTAAAATTTGAATACTTAAACTCTATTTTGGATTCGAACTTGAAATGTGTAAATCAAAAAAATAGAAAATAGAAAATGAGAAAGGAAAATGTTTATGGACCCATTTATTCCCCCCTAAATAAGTGACAAAGAAAAATAATATTAATATAAATAGTAGATTTGTTCATTATGGAGAAGTTTGATACTTGAAAAGCTGAAGTCCAAAAACATATGTTTGAATTTGAAGTGAGAACCTTGAAGTAGAAGAGGAAATTCTAGGGTTTGAGCAAAGAGAAGAAAATGCTATACAAACAAGATAAAATAAATATATAAATTTATTAAATTCGGTTCATATTGGTATTTGGATCTAAGCATTCAACCTAAGTATGAACCTCACAACAAATATGAATTTAAATTTGAAATTTAAATTTTAAAGAGAAGGGGAAAGAAAAGGAAAATACAAAAGAAGAAGGGAAAAAACACTAAATGGGCTCGCTCGGTGGTTCATTCCGGCCCAACAGCTCTTCATTCCGCGCGGCCCAACTTCGCGCTCACGCGTCCGCAGGCACGCTAGCGTCGACAGGCGGGCCCGCCTCGTCATACACTGGTAAGGGTACTCGCCTGAGCATGCCGACCGCTAGGGCCCACGTGCAGCCTCACCGAAGCGCGCGCTCGCAAGCCTTCTTTTCACTGCCCTGCGGGCCTAGTCTGTCGGAAGTACCGTCTCCACCGAATCCCTCGCGTAACAAACCCCCGCCGTCGCCGTACCTGCCAGGATTGGGTTGACCGCAATGCCATGAATGGATACTAACCCCAGGATTTAAGGTGGGTCGCCGCGATTGTTCCCCTGCGTCATCAACCTGCCGCTTGTTTTCCTTGCCACCACCACCTAGCAGAGCGATGCGGCGCTCGGCACATGCCGCCGTAGTCCAAAATCGCACCCACACCATCGTAGAGCCTTCGGGATGGGTCGTGAGTTTCGCAGTGTAGCTAGGGAGATGGTCGTGGCGTCCTTATGGGGGGAGGGTCACCCGAGCTCCGGTAATTGCTCGATGGACCATGACTGCCGCCGCGGGGTCGCTGTGCACAGCGGCCGGGTCTCCCTGCCATCTTCAATCCATGGTATGTGCCCCTAATCAATGTGCTATCGTTCGGGCATCGTGTAGAAGTCTTTGAATTGGGAAATGGCGCACTAGCGGGGCTTGGGACCGCCTCGCCAGCGATGGCGCGGCGTGGAGTGAGCGGCGCCACCACGTCTGTTCGCGGATGAGGAAGCCTGCGCCCAGTCGTCGGATCGAGGATGTAGGGTTCATATTAGATCTAGATGTAGGGTAATATGAAGCATTGATCTCAAATCTAAAGGTCAGGGTTTGATATCAGGTAAGATTTCGACCGATTAGGTTGGGCGTTTGGATCTTGATCCAACGGTCTGTAGATGGTGCTGGTTCATTATGTGGAATAACCTGATCTGGGCGGTGCATTTTCGATCGGACAGTCAAGATTTCGTGATACCTTTTCGCTGAGGCGATTTTGCATAAGAGCCCCTGGTTAATGCCTGAATCAACCCGCGGTCTTGTCCAGCACAGATAACCTTACAGTTTAGCCCTAGAATTTATAGATTTTACCCCGAGTTCCCGAGTTATTGTGCGCGCAGTCCAGTGCTGTGAGAAAATAAGAAAAAGGGTTTAGAAAATGGATTTCTATTGCCAAAATAATTCCAGAACTTATATAATTCATAGAAAATTCCTAGTAAGTCCAAATGAGTCCATTCCAATTTCTATAATTCTATAATATTATTGTTTATCCCTTAGTGCCACTTTTTGACATGAAAGTCACATTAAAATTAATATCCTATTTAATCTTGTACTAAACACATAAAATCTTCAGAAATTCATAACTTCCCCATTTTAATTCCGAAGTGACTCGTTCCAGCTGCGTTAGTCTCGTATAAATATTTACTACGCAGCAATAACATTGATTATACATGTCTCATACTTTTATATTAGATATTTCTTTATCCTATGTTAATTAGATTAACCAATGTCTATTGGATTAACTTTTGATTTTATGGATTATAATTTGACTTGATTATCTTTAATCAAATAATGACCTAGAATGAAGTTGAGATAATTATTTATAGAATAATCTCTCGTATGATTTATATTAACCAATTTATAATAGAGTTTAATATTTTAACTATGCAGATCTTCTATAAAATCATAGCTCCCTAACCGTAACTCCGATCTTAGTAGTTCTCGATTCCGTAATCTCGTAGCAACGCGTAGATCATTATTATGCAGTATGTTCTTATGTCTTGTGTGATGTTAATTTTGTCTATACCATGTCTGTTTGTATTTCTAGGACTAGCAGTGAGGTTACGAGGATTTGAAGAATCACCTTGGTAACTGGAATCTCAAGTGCCAGGCAAGTTGTGCCCTTGATCACTTCTTTTTACCCAGTCATGTTCTTATTAATCATAATGATCTGCATAGGTGAATTTTGATAGGACCCAATAGGTTACCCTAGATTTTGACTATCTTTATACCTTGTTTCACCACTGGTTTTACTACTAAATTTTTGGGTAGTACATGCTATTGCTTTATGTGGCTCTGGGTATAGAGATATTCATCACTCATTGTTATACTTTTTATTATCTGTTTATTATTTACTGTTCATGATAAGATCATTATGTTAATGGGAACATGGAGAACCACCCGGGAAAATAGTGCTACCACAAAGGTTTAATGGGACGCCCTTGGCTGATTAACTAGAAAAGCTAGTGGATGACTACCTTACCCGAAAGGGGCAAGGGCAGCAGGGGAGTGGTTAGTGTAGGGAGGTCCTTGGGTTGATTTTGCTGCAATGGTGGTCAGGTGAGGGATTCCTGCACCAGAGCGTCCTATAAACTATAGCGGGTTTTTTGAAGCTAGTGGAACTTTGTAAAGGCCTCATAGTGGTACCCTGCCTCGCTTCCTTGGTAGAGGTGTATGGGGTCTGATCAACTCCGTGGCAAATGGGTAACACGACTTGTGGGTAAAGATGCGCAACCTCTGCAGAGTGTAAAACTGGTATACTAGCCGTGCTCATGGTCATGAGCGGCTCGGACACTCACATGATTAACTTATGGAATTAAATTCAATTTGTCATTTCATTGCATTGGGATTATTTTATTATTATTTTTACTTATTATTACTATGGTTTGGTATTTACTTACACTTAGTAATTGCTATTAAAACTTTGACCAACTTTAAAAGCAATGCTTAGGTTCAACCTTTATTTTGTTCACCAGCCTTACACTTCAAATGAACTCCCACCTTTTGTGAGTTAATGCACATTATTCCCCACAACTTGTTGAGTGATGAACATGTGTGAGCTCACCCTTGCTATCTCACACCCCACAGGAGAAGAACAGGTGGTTCAAGTGGAGCCACATTTCGAGGAGTTTGATTCGATCTAGGTGGCGTCTCCTAGTTGACTTTCTGGCACCAAGGATGGATTTTAGATCCTTTTATATTTATCTTTTATTTTGTAAGACTTCCACTATGTAATAAATACTCTGATTATTGTGACATTTATCTCTATACACTCTGTTATTATATATGTTGTCTTCTTTGGCGCATGTATGAGATGCACCCAGCTTTGTTCCTTAAAGCCCGGGTGTGCCAGAAGTGGTATCAGAGGAATGTTGACTGTAGCACGAAACCTAGATAGAAATAGACAAACCTTTACCTACTTACCTCTACTACTCTGATTCTTTTTGAACTTATCTTAATCTTTTCTCGTCTATTTCCGCTTTACTCTGATTATTCTTACCTTTCCTTTGTAAAGACAAATGTGGATTTCACATTTTGAAATCCTATGCCTAAAGTGATCTTTAGGAATAGGAGACCTAATCTTAGGAACAAAAAAACACAACTATTTTTATATGTATCTATACACTTGAGTGTTTGTTCTTATGATATTTGTCTGATTTGGATCTTTGATTGAGTGTGATAAGTCGTGCAGTAATGTCCACAATTACATATACGTATAGATATAAATAAATAAAATTCATGAGATAACTAAACAACTTAGATTATCCTCTTATCTTAAAAGACTCTCTCTTATCTTAATAGATCCATCTTATCTTAAAAGATTCTTTCTTACCTTGTTCTAATAGATCTAACTAATCTCAGAAGATTCTACCATAATCTTAGAGACTCATCTCACCCTAACAAGCATACTTATTCCCACCACCTTGCTTAACTCATAACAGTGTAACAAACAGGATCTATTCCAAAATAAATTGAGTTGATCTTATCTAGTCTAATGTGATTACACCAATTTAATTCTGATCCCATCTAATCTAACCAGATCTAATCTAATGGACGAACGTGTTAGATAATACTGGTAAAATAAGATTGGATCCTACTCTTGTAAATATGTTTTAACCTAAATTGGAGTCTTAGTCCAACCTGGCCATATGCAACTACTTTAACCACCCGATAGTTGCATAACCCCTCTGTTTTAACTGACAGAGATTCTGACCTACCTACACCATAGAATCCATCTTATCTCAAAAGATTCTAGCATATTGTAAAAATATATATTCTACCCTGGCAGCTCTACCTAAACTAATATGGTCTAATCTATGTTACAAGTATTAACTAAACCATATTCCTATATATGGGTTTTAAATCTAAATTGGTGTCTTAAGACCAACTCGTCCATGAAATCACGACCTAGCCAATAGTATAGGTTGCCCAACCCATTTATCTTACAAGTAAAAAAACTCTGTTCAATCTACCTACCCCATGTACCCACACCTATCTCAACTATGTCCCTAGTTATGGTAACACCAATACCCATTATCCTTGATGATAACACCAAACTTGACCGATATAATAGGTTAGATAACTTATCCAACCAATCTAGAAGCAAAACAACAAGATAGACTCTGCTTAAACTTATTTAACTCATAACCACCTATTAACCTATTTTGTTTACCTAAGAATCTGCCTTCACTACATGTCCCAAATTCAGGTAACAACTTCGAGAACGATGATTGAAGATGATCGACCTCATCCAATCAAGGAAGGATAAGATTCAAGCCAGACCTTCAAAGGAATCAAGATCCACAATCTTGGATGGAGTATTTCCTTACCCTATCCTTTCTTGCCCAAACCTATCTATGCTTTAGAGGCATCTTCTATCCTACAAAATAAAGTGGACATACATATATACAACCATGCTTTCCTAATCACCAGCTCCACCAAGCTACATAAACATATATATCCGTTACTACTATTTGTAAGACCTAAATGTTACTTTAGTTAGTATTTGGTATGATACTATTTTAGGAAGAATAATAAGGTCTAATTGACCACATGTGTTGCTAATAAATTATGCATCATGCTGAGATTTTTGTTTGTGCGTATGTGTTGAGACAATATGAGTATACACCCTTTCCTTACAAATCTCGAGGATGAGATTTCTGTTAAGGGGGTAGGATTTGTAGGGCCCAAAAAAATCAGTATAAAAAATAATAAAATAAATATATATATATATCTATTGCATCATAATTGCTTTCATGTATGTATTAAAAATTTGAATACTTAAACTCTATTTTGGATTTGAACTTGAAATGTGTAAATCAAATAAAAATAGAAAATAGAAAATGAGAAAGGAAGATGTTTATGGACCCATTTACCCCCCCCCCAAATAAGTGACAAAGAAAAATAATATTAATATAAATAGTAGATGTGTTCATTATGGAGAAGTTTGATACTTGAAAAGCTGAAGTCCAAAAACATATGTTTGAATTTGAAGTGAGAACCTTGAAGTAGAAGAGGAAATTCTAGGGTTTGAGGAAAGAGAAGAAAATGCTATACAAACAAGATAAAATAAATATATAAATTTATTAAATTTGGTTCATATTGGTATTTGGATCTAAGCATTCAACCTAAGTATGAAACTCACAACAAATATGAATTTAAATTTGAAATTTAAATTTTAAAGAGAAGGGGAAAGAAAAGGAAAATACAAAAGAAGAAGGGAAAAAATAGTAAATGGGCTCGCTCGGTGCTTCATTCCGGCCCAACAGCTCTTCATTCCGCGTGGCCCAACTTCGCGCTCACGGGTCCGCACGCGCGCTAGCACCGATAAGTGGGCCCGCCTCGTCATACACTCGTAGGGGTACTCGCCTATGCACGCCAACCGCTAGGGCCCACCTACAGCCTCACCGAAGCGCGCGCTCGCAAGCCTTCTTTTCACTGCCCTGCGGGCCCAGTCTGTCGGAAGTACCGTCTCCACCGAATCCCTCACGTAACAAACCCCCGTCGTCGCCATACCCGTCGGGATCGGGTTGACCGCAATGCCATGAACGGATACTGACCCCAGGATTTAAGGTGGGTCGCCGCGACTGTTCCCCTGCGTCATCAACCTGCCGCTTGATTTCCTTGCCACCACCACCTAGCAGAGCTATGCGACGCTCGGCACATGCCGCCGTAGTCCAAAATCACACTCACACCATTGTAGAGCCTTCAGGATGGGTCGTGAGTTTCGCAGTGTAGCTAGGGAGATGATTGTGGCGTCCTTATGGTGGGAGGGTCGCCCGAGCTCCGGTAATTGCTCGATGGAGCATGACTGCCACTGCGGGGTCGCTGTGCACTACGGCCGGGTCTCCCTGCCATCTTCAATCCATGGTATGTGCCCCTAATCGATGCGCTATCGTTCGGGCATCGTGTAGAAGTCTTCGAATTGGGAAATGGCGCACTGGCGTGCCCTGGGACTGCCTCACCTGCGATGGCGCGGCATGGAGTGAGCGGCGCCGCCGCGTCTGTTCGCAGATGAGGAAGCCTGCGCCCAGTCGTTGGATCGAGGATGTAGGGTTCATATTAGATCTGGATGTTGGGTAATATGGAGCGTTGATCTCAAATCTAAGGGTCAGGGTTAGATATCTAGTACCGTTTTGACTGATTAGGTTGGGCGTTTGGATCTTGATCCAACGGTCTGTAGATGGCGCTGGTTCATTATGTGGAATAACTTGATCTGCGCGGTCCGTTTTCGATCGAACAGTCAAGATTTCGTGATACCCTTTCGCAGAGGAGATTTTGCATAAAAGCCCCTGGTTAATGCCTGAATCAACCCGTGGTCTTGTCCAGCACAGATAACCTTACAGTTTAGCCCTGGAATTTATAGATTTCACCCCGAGTTCCCGAGTTATTGTGCACGCAGTCCAGTGCTATGAGAAAATAAGAAAAAGGGTTTAGAAAATGGATTTCTACTGCCAAAATAATTCCAGAACTTATATAATCCATAGAAAATTCATAGTAAGTCCAAATGAGTCCATTCCAATTTCTATAATTCTATAATATTATTGTTTATCCCTTAGTGCCACTATTTTGACATGAAAGTCACATTAAAATTAATATCCTATTTAATCTTGTACCAAACACATAAAATCTTCAGAAATTCATAACTTCCCCATTTTAATTCCGAATTGACTCATTCTATCTGCGTTAGTCTCGTATAAATATTTACTACGCACTAACAACATTGATTATACATGTCTCATACTTTTATATTAGATATTTATTTATCCTATGTTAATTAAATTAACCTATGTCTATTGGATTAATGTGTCACCTAGGGTTTCTTCTCAGTACTAACTCAAGGGCCATTATCTCATGTGAACCAAATTGGGCAAGAGGCACCAATCAACTTAAGAACAAAAGATCCACTAAGTTTATCTCTAAAGAATCATGACTAAAACAATTGAGGTTTTCAAAAAAAATAGGGAAATGTTGAAACCCTAGACCAACCCTAATTAAGCCACTTAAGTAGAAAGGAAGAAAAGGGGTAAAAAGACCCTGAAAAACATGGAATCATGGCTTAGGCAAATTATTAAAATTGGAATACACTAACTATTAACTAAGCTACAATAAAGATTATAAAAGTTTGGCCAAAATAGTTTGTTAAAAACCCCAAGCAAGCCATTCAAGTGGAGGTTTAATGGGGAAATCTGAAATTTAGATTTCTGAATTTTCAGCCTCTAAACCAAAACCGAGCGCGTTCACCTTAATCTCTATCTCAAAACCCTAAGCTCCCATTGACAAAAATGTGCCTAACTAACCCCTCTACCTCATACCTGAAGATGGCATTGGGACGCATGCCCTGGACACGTCAAACCTGGGATCTTCTCTCGGTGTTCAGTAGTGAGACAAACCAAACTTCACCCCTCCCTATCTCTTGATCCAGTCAGCGAAACCCATAAGCCTCCATAAACAAACGACAAAGGAATGTCAGGGGAAGAGATCTCTCAATGGGATCATGGCCATAATCTCAAAGATTTGGAGCCAATCCATGCTTGAACATGACCTCTCTCTGCGTTGCCTCGTGCTCGACGCTGTGCCCAGACGCCAGTGCGTGCATTGGCGCTCGCCCGCGCACACCCCGAACGCTTGTCAGAGCCACCCCTCGGTTGTGCTCTCCCACGCCTTTAAAACCACCCCCGGGCGCGCCTCACCTCAATGCGCGCTCACCCTCGCTGGCCAAACACCCTCCCTTAGCTCCGGCGAGCTCTCCTCCGCCCGCCACCACTGCCCGAGCCTCGGCCACCGCGGCCAGCTCACTCCAGCCACATCCAAGTCATGCCAGTCACTCGTTTAGCTTCACCAGTGGCCCGTGAAGCTTTCCAAGCCCTCAGACCCGGCAAAACCTCACCGGAGACCTAGGATCGCCTTCGCCGGACTTCGATCGTCCGCAGCCGCGCGTAGACCGAGCAATCCGGTGAGCCATTCTCAAATTCCTCGCGCACATATCTTCCTTGATCTCTGGTGAATCTCCCTGACCCGTTCAATTGAACTGTACTGCCCTGGTTAGGCCGGATTCCTCGCCGCCGACGAGCTCCCTTGCCTGCGCACATGGACCGACCTACTCTGACCACCATCGCCGGTGATCCGCACCTCAACATGATCGCCAGAGACCCCCGGACCTCGCCCGACCCCTCACCGGAGCAACCTCGCTGCCGGTAAGCCCCTCCGCCCTTTTCCTTCACAGCGATCACTGTTCCATTAGGGGATGGATCGCGGGTTCGATTTCGCAAAACCCTAGGCGGTTTTATGCAGAGTCATAGACTCAGTTGAATAGTGAACCGAGGACCTACCTGTAATACACTTAAAACCTTTCGCCAGGACCCCAGTGCAAAACCATTTTTCCTTTATCCATTTCTGATTATTCTTTTTAAATTCAGTAGAGAACTTAGGAAATTTATATCTTAAGAAATATTTAGCCAAATCTAGTCAAACCAATTTTACTGGACTTAGAATATTATGAACTGTCACATAAAAATAGTGAACTCTGTGCTTTCTATTTTAAATTTTAGAGTTTGAAATTAATTAAGGAAACTGGCCAAGCCTTATTAAAATAAAGAAAATTAGTTATGCTTCTGTGCTGAACTTAAGAAAATTTGTAGAAGTGCAAACCCCACTTAGTCACTATTTAAAAATAGTAAGCACCCCAGTATTAAAGGTTTAGACAAGGTTACTTATTAAAAGCCATATTTGCCCAATACTTAGGAAAATGAGAAGGGCACTAGAAAGTAATGAATAGTGGATGCAAATATTTTTCCTAGTCCACTTAAGTAATAAAGAACCTAGGAAAAATAAAGGGAACCCTAGTTCAGAACAAATTTAAGGTGAAATGTTTTATTAGGCACTAATAAAACTAGAAAGGTCATTATTAAAAATATAAGAACAAATTCAAAATTGGTAAGAAAAAATCAGTAGACTTGTGACCAATAGGACACCACTCAAAAATGATAAATACCCCAACCCATTATCTTAAGTGGGTTGAACAAATAAAACTTGATAGTGAGCCATATTCCAATTAAATTATAAGCAAGCCAAAAAGTGTGCAACAATGGGCAAATAAATTTTTACCACATTATTGATAAAGTAAACCAGCAGAGAAAAATGCAAAACCTATTCAAAACTACAAAATAATACCCATTGCCCGTTCT
Source organism: Zea luxurians (assembly GCA_029449295.1). NCBI lineage: Eukaryota > Viridiplantae > Streptophyta > Magnoliopsida > Poales > Poaceae > Zea > Zea luxurians. Next base: position 210,928 of record JAOPSE010000901.1, read on the forward strand.
TAATGAAAAAGGCCAATTAATTCAAGAAATTCCTACCACCTTTCCCTTAAGCAAAAAATTACCAAATTTCAGAATAATTGCTCTTGCACAAAGAAGAAGATAGGAAAAATAAGAAATCTATTGTTTGATATTTTTCAAGTATAGTGGTAGTAGAAAGCACCCCTTTGGCTAGAAACTTTAGAAAATCATAGCAAAAGAACTAATAAGTATTAGTGGCTGAAAAGTTGTACAAAGTCATGTTATAACATCTAAATGCCAGCAAAAATAAGCCTTAGAGAATGACCCACTGTTAAAAGGGAGTGGTAGTTCAAAACACCCCATCTGTCCTAATATATGATAATTTTGTACAGAGAGAACCCCTTACTTTTTAAGCCCCAAATTTTGAGACAGATTAATACACACCAGTGAGAAGCCATTGTAATTTTTGCAGAATTGTTGGAAATCTATTATGCTATCTTGTAGTTCAAACCCACCTTAAAAGCATAAGAAAAATAGAGAAGAAGAGATGAATTAGAAAGATTAATAAGTATTACCCCAACATGGCAGCTAAGAAAATTATTAAAAATACCCATAAGATATAAAGAAGAAAATCAGTAGAACCCTAAAAATAGGTTAACCATTCAGTAGTCAACTTGACCCTAAGTTGCTAAGTATACCACAAAAATCTCCAATAGTAAGAATAAGCCCTACCTTATTAAAATTGATCATCCCCCATCAAATCTTAATTGTTCAATTACATATCATGCCATGCATATATCTTACTCATTGCATTCATTAGATTGCAATCTCGCTGATGGAGAGTACGTGCTGATCCCTGAGCAAGGAGCTGTCCACGAGGAAGACCAAGAGCAAGCTCCCGAGACTGTCGTCGAGGATCTCCCCGCAGCCCTAGCATTTGAAGGCAAGCCCCGGTTATATGCATAACCATTTATATATGCTATTTTACTACACTTAACATTTGTAGGCTTGTAATGTGCACTTAAGTGTAGGAGTTGCTTGAAATCCTTAGTTACATGATTTCAGGATTTCTTTTTGAGATGGATACTAGTATGATAGATCGAGTAGCTGCTTTGCTAAATTAGGATCTCGGTAGAAGTCGAGTGATTTTTCTAGCACTCGCGCGAGGTTAGGAATTGATTGTATTCATCTTGATAATGGGATCTATGATGGTCCATAGACTTGGATCCAAGGAGGATGCCTTGTCCGTGAGACAGGAAAAGGAATTAAGGATTAATGTGTGGATACCTGAGTCAAGCGTTTGAACGTACTAAGCACATGTCGGGAAATATGGTAACCTGTAAATCTAGTACCTGAGTGAAGCCGGGCGCGGACTTTACCCCTCACGCAACCTAAGACTGGGTCTCCCATGCTAGCTATGGTGGGTACAAGTGCGGTCACTGCACGGCGGCAGCCGGGGTTAGTGGAGCATTGTATGCCAAGGCGGTGAGGCCTGACCGCGAACGGGGAATCGATGGGGACAGTTGATATGTGTGGGGACGGAGTGCCCCTACATGTCGTGTGTTTAGGTTTACCTTGCAAGGTTTAAAACTTGATTCGAATCGTCTCCTTCTCGCAGCTAATGAGACTGCTTGACCCCTTGTACTACATTGAGTAAGAAGTGAAATGAGGATTACATGAGATAACATGTTGGTTGTATTAAACGATTGCTACCATGTATGCTTAGAAAGGGCAACCTTAGCTAAAATAACGATACTAGAAATGGAAAAGCTAAAAGTGGACCTTAGATACAGCTAGTGCTTTTGGCAAACCAAACCCCTTAGCCAAACAGCTTCATGGTCTAGAGGTAGAGGAGTAGATTCCTCACACCGGGTAAGTCTAGCTGAGTATTAGTATACTCAGCCTTGCTTGTGGCATAATTTTTGTAGGTATGCTTCAGGATATGGTTGATGGTGTGACTTGGCCTACCACCCTGCCACCAGGTTGGACAGTCGAGTGGGATGCTGCTCCGGCAGGAGAGGAGCAAGAGGAGTAGTGGGCTAGGCCTTGCCCTATTCCTCACTCGTGATGATGTAGATTATCCACTGCAGACAACCTTATGAACTTGTTTCAGTCTATGTGAAAAACTCCAATTTATGTAATAACTCCAGTACTTTAATTTGAGGTTTCCTGTTTTATTGTATTTCTTCTATGACTCACCTTCGAGTGAGTTTGTGGTATTTGATCCTGGTTAAGTGGCTTTATCAGACTAGATCAGAGGGACTGACGGGTTATTCCGATTTAAGTGCGTTATGGCCCCTGAGGCGTGACTTGGGCACTTAAGCTAGAATAACTCAGGCGGTTCTGCCACAATTAACTTTTGATTTTATGGATTATAATTTGACTAGATGATCTTTAATCAAATAATGACGTAGAATGAAGTTGAGATAATTATTTATAGAATAATCTCTCGTATGATTTATATTAACCAATTTATAATATAGTTTAATATTTTAATCACGCAGATCTTCTATAAAATCATAGCTCCCTAACCGTAACTCCGATCTTAGTAGTTCTCGATTCTACGATCTCGTAGCAACGCGTAGATCATTATTATGCAGTATGTTCTTATGTCTGGTGTGATGTTAATTTTGTCTATACCATGTATGTTTGTATTGCTACGACTAGCAGTGAGGTCACGAGGATTTGAAGAATCACCCTGGTAACTGGAATCTCAAGTGCCAGGCAAGTTGTGCCCTTGATCACTTCTTTTTTACCCAGTCATGTTCTTATTAATCATAATGATCTGCATAGGTGAATTTTGATGGGACCCAATAGGTTACCCTAGATTTTGACTATCTTTATACCTTGTTTCACCACTGGTTTTACTACTAAATTTTTGGGTAGTACATGCTATTGCTTTATGTGGCTCTGGGTATAGAGATATTCATCACTCATTGTTATACTTTTTATTATCCCTTTATTATTTACTGTTCATGATAAGATCATTATGTTAATGGGAACATATAGAACCACCCGGGAAAACAGTGCTACCACAAGGGTTTAATGGGACGCCCTTGGCTGATTAACTAGGAAAGCTAGTGGATGACTACCTTACCCGAAAGGGGTAAGGGCAGTAGGGAGTGGTCAGTGTAGGGAGGTCCTTGGGTTGATTTTGCTCCGATGGCAGTCAGGCGAGGGATTCCTGCACTGGAGCTTCCTATAAACTGTAGCGGGTTTTCTGAAGCTAGTGGAACTTTGTAAAGGCCTTGTAGTTGTACCCTGCCTCGCTTCCTTGGTTGAGGTGTATGGGGTCTAATCAACTCCGTGGCAAATGGGTAAAATGACTTGTGGGTAAAGATGCGCAACCTCTGCAGAGTGTAAAACTAGTATACTAGTCGTGCTCACGGTCATGAGCGGCTTGGACACTCACATGATTAACTTATGGAATTAAATTCAATTTGTCATTTCATTGCATTGGGATTATTTTATTATTATTTTTATTTATTATCACTATGGTTTGGTATTTACTTACACTTAGTAATTGCTATTAAAACTTTGACCAACTTTAAAAGCAATGCTCAGCTTCAACCTTTATTTTGTTGATTAGCCTTACACTTCACATGAACTCCCAACTTTTGCGAGTTCATGCACATTATTCCCCACAACTTGTTGAGCGATGAACATGTGTGAGCTCACCCTTGCTGTCTCACATGCCCCACAGGAGAAGAACAGGTGGTTCAAGTAGAGCCACGTTTCGAGGAGTTCGATTCGATCTAGGTGGCGTCTCCTAGTTGACTTTCTGGCGCCAAGGATGGATTTTAGATCCTTTTATATTTATCTTTTATTTTGTAAGACTTCCACTATGTAATAAATACTCTGATTATTGTGACATTTATCTCTATACACTCTGTTATTATATATGTTGTCTTCTTTGGCGCATGTATGAGATGCACCTGGCTTTGTTCCTTAAAGCCCGGGTGTGACACTTTGGGGAGAGGTACTGTGTTTATCAAACTGGAGAAACAAAACGACGGCTATGACCTCTGGGGAATCTTTGTAAAGGCTACGTAGTGAGACCCTGCTGGGTTACCTTGGTAGTGATCAATGGGGAGGCTAGTACCCCGATCAGAACAGAAATCACGACTTGTGGGTAAAGTGTGTGGCCTCTACAGAGTGTTAGAAAACTGATATATCAGCCATGCTCACGGTTAGGAGCGGCCTTGGATCCTCTTTGATTAGAAGAACTTTGGTTACTTTTATGATGATGGTATAAATATGATCTCTGGTATTTCCTCTTGGAGGGAGTGCTTTTGGATAATAACTGGGTTATACTAAAACTTGGCTCCACTTATAGTAGTAAATACTTGACCAACTAAAAGCAACTGCTTGACATTAACTCCATATACATCTAGTCCACTTTAGCCAAATGGGACATTTGCTGAGTACGTTGATGTGTACTCACCCTTGCTTTACAAACCACGCCACCCCAGGTTGTCCCCACTATACTCAATGCTCAGGAGGAGATGCTGGCAACATGGAGGACTTTGAGGAGTTTCAGGACTACGATGAGTTCTAGTTTATTTTAGTGGCAAACCCCCAGTCAGCTGCCTGTGAAGGCTGTGTCTTCTACGTTTCTTATTTCCACACTTAGATGTTAATGACTATATTATAGACTCAGTGGATGTTTTGGATATCTTGTTGTAATAAAGTACTTTTCTGCTATTTACTTTAAGCATTGTTTGATGATGTCCAATTATGTAATCGCTGTGTACGTGAGTTTCTGATCCTGACACGTACATGGTTCGCATTCGGTTTACCTTCCAAAACCGGGTGTGACATAAGTGGTATCTAAGCCTTGCTGACTGTAGGACCGCTAACCTAGACTAGAATGGTCGCCCTATGGACTGTAGACCCCTACTCTTACCTTGACCTTAGTGTCATTTCAAAAGTTGGTCATCTTGACCAATTCTATGTTATTTACTTATCTCACAAAATTTTGTCTCACTTTTCTTTCTGTTTACTTTCTGGTCTTATAGTTCTACTCTCACTCTTGTGCTTACTATGTCTTTTCTAGATGGCTCGTATTAGATGCACTGCATGTAAGTCAGTGATTCCCATTTTGCCCTCTCGCCTAGCGGAGCGCCCAATGCGTCGCACGATGCCAGGTTAGTCCAGTCACCTGAAAAGACTGCATCGTCGTCTGCACGAGGAGCAAGAGCGCCGACACCAGGAGCAGGAGCAGGAGCAGCAGGACTCTTCCCCCTCACCTCAGTAGGAGGTGGAGCCTGGGAGGTAGCCTTCCCCTGCACCTCAGCCAGAGATGTCCCTTGCACCACCACAAGGCAGCCCGGCTGCTAGAGGAGACCCTGACGGAGACAAAGACGATGATGACGCTAGTGGCAGTTCGAGCCACAGCGTGGAGCTCTCGGAGGAGCAGAAGCCAGAGGGATGGATTGCTAGACCCATCACTCGCGACACCGCTCGCGGGTGTCACTTCCACGACACTCTCGACACCTTGCCGCGTCGGGCATTCGACCAACACACTTGGTCTATAGAGTACTGTTGTGTAGTCTACTAGCATCTTTGTGGGTTATACCCGGACCAGTGGGAGGCTACTTGCTTGGTGCGCCGTTCGGACAATGATCTCCTAGGTGCAGAGGCCTTCTTAGAACATTATTCTATCACTGAGAGAGATACCACCGAGGTAGCCATGCAAGATGCAGCACGACGTGCACTTTCGCGGTATTGCTCGTTGGCCTTGACTTGAAGTAATACCCTCGCCGATCGACCGGTAGTGCTGGAGGTGTGATTGTCTCGCCTGTTGGTGAAGGCAATCCCAGGCTGAACAGCATGGTCAACTTAGCCGTCGTGCTCAACATCGAGCTGGACCATGCCCTTGACGAGTTGGGCAAGTTTTGGGCGGAGGTTGTGCATGCTAAGTGTGCAGCACGCCACTATCTAGATGGTGGTTCTCCTGCCCCTATCGGGATTTAGCACCCCTACCATTCACCGCCCCGTGGTTGCTTCGATTACGGTACCCCTGACTGTAGGACCCAGATAGATTTGGATCCATAGATCGACAGTGTTGAATTCTGTAATAATGCTTAATTCAGTATCTTAGTCTTAGTTAGTCTTAGTTAGAGTTAGGTTGCTTATTTGTTTTGGATGCTTGTCATGATAAACCTGTAATGAACTTGGATCTTTGTAATGATTGTCATCAAGATGTCTGAGAACAGACGCAGAGGTGCAAGGCGTGCTCTCTCGGAATAGCAGGCACCCCAGGAGGAGGCAGCTCAGCAGTAGAAGTTGCCACCACCACCCACGATGACCGTTGAGCAGATGTTCCTGATGCAGACTCAAGCAGTCCAAGCGATTGGTTAGACCCTAGCAGCAATGCAGCAGGTGCAGCAGCAGCCACCCCCGCCTCAACCTCAAGTGCAAGCTCAGATGCCTTAGGTGCCCAGAGACAAGTGGGCAGAATTCATGAGGGGCCATCCCCCTGTCTTTGCCCACTCTGCTGATCCCATGGACGCTGACGATTGGTTGCATACTGTGGAGCGTGAGATGCACACTTCTAAGTGCAACGATCGCGAGAAGGTTCTGTATGGTTCCCGTCTGCTGAGGGGAGCAGCACGGTCCTAGTGGGAGTCTTACCTCGCCACACATGCCGACCCTGAAGCCATCACCTTGGAGGAGTTCAGGGACAACTTCCATCGTTACCATGTGCCTGAAGGACTGATGATAGTAAGGAAGGAGGAGTTTCTAGCTTTGAAGCAAGGCCCCCTGTCTGTCAGTGAGTACAGGGACAAGTTTTTGCGGCTGTCACACTACGCCCTAGAAGATGTCAACACAGATGCTAAGAGGCAATATCAGTTTCTGAGAGGTTTGGTTGTCCCCCTTCACTACTAGCTGATGAACCACACTTTCCCCACCTTCTAGCATTTGATCGACAGAGCAATCATGACTGAAATGAAGCGCAAGGAAATGAAGGATAGGAAACGCAAGATTCGTGGATCTCAGGCCAGGAGTAGCAGTCACCCCTGCTACTTAGGCAACCCATCTTAGCAATTCAAGCAAGGTCACCCTGAAGTTCACCAGCATCAGGGCCAGCACCAGCAGTAGTATCAGAGGCAGTTTCCTCAGCAACAGCACTAGTAGTACCGTTAGAGCAACAAGCAGGGAGGAAATCAGTACCAGTGTCAGAACAATCAGGTAGCTCGCTTTCCTGCCCCAGTAAGCAACTAGAACAACCAAGCGGCTCTAGCGCAAGTAGGAGGCCACGCGTGCTTCTATTGTAGGGAACAAAACCACTGGGTGAAGCACTGTTTGAAGAAGGCAACTCAGCAGTCGCCAGCAGTCAATACTCCAGCAAGACAAGGAGCACCACAGCAAGCACTAGGAGGCCGTGGTCAGGCTTACAACCGTGGAAAGGTAAACCACCTGGAGGCTGAAGCAATCCAGGATGCTCAGGATGCGGCAGTAGGTATGTTTCCAGTCGAATCCCATGTAGCAAAAGTATTATTTGACACTAGTGCCACACATTCTTTTGTTTCTACATCATGGGTAGAAGCAGATAACATCTCCATAGAATCAATGCTTCCACCTTTAAGAGTTAATTCAGTTGGGGGAAAAGTTCAGTTTGATAGGATTTGTCCGAATCTAAGGATTGAAATAAGGGGGATATACTTCCCTGCTAACCTATTAGTAATGGATACTCAATGGTTAGATGTCATCATAGGGATGAATTGGCTACACAGAAACCAAGCCACTGTCAGTTGTGACAAGAGAACAGTCAAGTTGGTGTCCCCATCCGGAAAGGAAGTAGTAACTAAACTGTACTTGCCAGAACTAGAAGAAGGAGCCTATCACCATTTATTAGTAGATGACAAGGAGGCCAACCTATTTGAGGAGATCAGAATTGTGTCGGAATTCCCCGATGTGTTTCCTGAGGATTTACCAGGCATGGCCCCTGAAAAGAAAGTTGAATTTTCCATAGAGCTTATCCCAGGCACCGCCCTTATTTCTAAGAGAGCATATCGAGTGTCCGGACCATAGTTGGTGGAACTCAAGAAGCAAATTATGAGTTGTTGGAGAAAGGCTACATCAGACCAAGTACGTCACCTTGGGCAGCCCCAGTGCTATTTGTGGAGAAGAAGGATGGAACGAAGAGGATGTGCATTGATTACAGATCTTTGAATGAAGTCACTGTCAAGAACAAGTACCCCCTGCCCCGAATTGAAGATCTATTTGATCAGTTGAGAGGAGCCAGTGTGTTCTCAAAGATAGATCTGAGGTCAGGTTATCATCAGCTTAGAATCCGACCTTCAGATGTACCGAAGACAACATTCATCACCAAGTATGGACTATATGAGTTCATGGTCATGTCATTTGGTTTGACGAATGTGCTAGCTTACTTCATGTACCTGATGAACAGTGTGTTCATGGACTACCTTGACCAGTTCGTAGTGGTGTTCATTGATGATATTCTTGTATATTCCTAGAATGAGCAAGAGCATGAAGAACACTTGAGGAAAGTACTTTAGAGGCTATGATATTGTCAGCTGTATGCCAAGCTTAGCAAGTGCGGTTCTGGATCAGCGAAGTTCTGTTCTTGGGTCATATTATAAACCAAGATGGACTAGCTATGGATCCAAAGAAGGTAGCAGCGATTCTGGACTGGAAAGCACCAAAAGATGTCCGAGGAATCAAGAGTTTCATCGGAATGGCCGATTACTACCGACGTTTCATTGAAGGTTTCTCCAAGATTGCCAGGCCAATGACAGCCTTGCTGGCAAAGAAGGTTGAGTTCAAATGGACCCCCGCGTGCCAAGAATCATTTGAGATGTTGAAGCAGAAGTTGACAATAGCACTAGTATTAGTTCTGCCAGATGTTCACAAGTTGTTCTCAGTATAATGTGATGCTTCGTACACCGGACTGGGATGTGTGTAAATGCAGGAAGGGAAAGTAGTGGCATACTCGTCTCGCCAGCTGAAGGTTCATGAGAAGAATTATCCCACTCATGATCTAGAGTTAGCAGTAGTGGTTCATGCACTAAAGAACTAGAGGCATTATTTATATGGGCGGAAGTGTGTTATCTACACAGATCACAAGAGCCTCAAGTACTTATTTACTCAGTCAGAGCTAAACATGAGGCAGCGAAGATGGCTAGAGTTGATCAAATATTATGAGCTAGAGATACATTATCATCCAGGCAAAGCAAATGTGGTCGCAGATACTTTGAGCAGAAAGAGTCAAGTTAATATGTTGGCTGCTCACCTGATGCCGTACGAGCTAGCAAAGGAATTCGACAGGTTGAGTCTCGGATTTCTGAACATCACTCATGGAGTGACAATCAAGCTGGAACCCACTCTGGAGAAAGACATCAGGAAAGGTCAGTAAGACGATGAGAAGATCAATAGATCTAGCAGCTGATCATAGATGCGAATGGTTCAGATTTCCGTGAAGATGCAAAAGGAGTGGTATGGTTCAAGGATAGACTCTGCGTTCCCGATATCAAATCGATCTGGGAACTGATTCTCAAGGAAGCTCATGAGACAGCGTATTCTATACAGCCTAGTAGCGAGAATATGTACCAAGACTAAAAGAAAGATTCTGTTGGTACAGTATGAAAAGGGAGATAGCAGAGTATGTTGCTAGATGCGACAGTTGTCAGAGGATCAAGGCAGAACATCATAGGCCCGCAGGTTTGTTGCAGCCGTTGCAAATTCCTAAGTGGAAATGATGAGATTGGGATGGACTTTATAGCCGGTCTGCCCCGCACTCAAGCTAGTTATGACTTCATCTGGGTAGTAGTGGACCGTTTAACAAAGGCGGCCCATTTCATACCAGTCAAGACAACCTATAACAGTGCAGTGTTGGCAGAATTATACATGTCTCGGATTGTGTGCTTGCATGGCGTTCCAAAGAAGATAATATCCGATAGAGGCACCCAGTATACTTCTCATTTCTAGTAGTAGCTACATGAAGCTTTGGGCACACACTTGATGTTCAGTTCAGCTTTTCACTCGCAGACAGATGGTCAGACAGAGAGAACCAACCAGATTCTTGAAGACATGCTGAGAGCTTGTGCTTTGCAAGACAAGTTAGGTTGGGACAAGAGGTTATTCTCCTACAACAACAGCTATCAGGCTAGTCTGAAGATGTCACCATTCCAAGCACTTTATGGGAGGAGTTGTAGAACTCCATTGCATTGGGACCAACCTAGCGAAAGGCAGGTGGTCAGTCCAGATATTTTGCTTGAAGTTGAAGAGAATATCAGAATGGTTCGAGAGAATCTGAAGACAACACAGTCCAGACAGTGAAGCTATGCTGACACCAGAAGAAGAGAACTGAGTTTTGAAGTGGGATACTATGTTTACTTGAAAGTGTCACCCATCAGAGGGACCAAAAGGTTTGGAGTCAAAGGCAAGATAGCACCTCAATATATCGGACCGTACCAGATTAAAGCAAGACGTGGAGAAGTGGCATATCAACTCAGCTTACCAGAAAATCTGTCAGTAGTGCATGATGTATTTCATGTGTCTCAGCTAAAGAAATGCTTGCGAGTACTAGAAGAGCAGTTGCCAATAGAGGACCTTGAAGTTCAAGAAGATCTGACATATATTGAGAAGCCAACTCAGATTCTAGAAACAGCAAATCGGGTCACTCGGAGGAGCACTATCTGGATGTGCAAAGTAAAATGGGGCCATCAATCAGAAGAAGAAGCAACCTAGGAAAGAGAAGATGATCTGAGAGCCAAGTATCCTGAACTCTTTGCTAGCCAGCTCTGAATCTCGAGGGCGAGATTCTTTTAAGGTCTGTAACACCCTGAATTTGGTGGTATAAAATTTCTTTCTAATTACCTACCAAATTCAGGTGTTACTCTTCTCTCTCTCTAGTTTCTCTCTCTTTTTCTTTTTGGTAGAATTAGCTTAATTAGTGAGGGATTAATTATTTCATTTTGTCAAAACAATATGAGTCATGAAATGTTGCATCATGTAGAGCTCCAAATATTCTTTGAATTGTTGCACATGTTTGATTTGGTTTGAATTTGAAACTTGATTTGAATTTGAATTGAAAACCCTGGAGAAAATAAATAGAAAAGCAATTAAAAATTCCCTGGAAAAAGAAAAAGCCTTTTCAGCCTAGTTGGCCCAGCTCGGCCCAGCCAGGCCACGCGCGCGCGTGCTCGCGTCGCCTGACAGGTGGACCCCACCTATCAGCAACCGCTCGCACCCACGTTCTTCTCCCCCCTCTCTCTCTCCCGCTCGCTGCTAGTGGGGCCGATTTGTCGGTGCTGATTCCCTCACGCTCGCGCCCGTTCTCTCTCGCTGCTCGATGGACCCTTTCCGTCAGTATTGACCCCCTTTTGCGGATCCTCTCTTGTTGCTCCACGGACCCCACCCGTCAGGTCCCCCATCCCTAACCTCTCACCCATGCCCCCGCCATGGATGCGCCCACATCTGCACGTTCTCCGGTCACCTCCTCACGCCCTCGCCCCTTTAGAGCCGGCACCCCACTCGCCCACTTCCCCCTGCTCATTTGGCCCTCAGCTGAGCTCTCTCGCCCCCTCTCCCACCTTGCACGCACAACCAGGCAACTCCACCTCCGTTCACCGAAGCCCGCCGCCCATTGCACGACCGTCGTTGAGTCCCCGTCGCATCCGTTGCCTCGGTGAGTTCCGCCTCACCTTCAGCAACTCGGGACACCCCTTGGTTCGCCTTCTTCCCCCCTGGTTTGCCCGGTCCACGCTCACCGGAGTGTTTTCCCGTGCAGCTGGAGTCCGTCGCGGTCGACCCGAGGCTTCACCGCATCCCCGCCATCTCCCAGGTGCTCCTGAGTTCACACTCGAGGTGAGCAACCTCCCTATGCACTTAATTCATCCGTTACTGCCCTAGTGCCCGCGCAATTCCTCGCTAGAGTTGATCCGCGCCGCCGTTAGACTGCCTTGCCGTGTTTTGCGCTCTCTAATGCCCCCACGCCAGTATTGTGCCATGGATTGAGTTTGCCAGGTCGCCCAGATCTTGCTTGAGCCCTTCCCCAAGCCCCTAGAGCCCTGCCATGCTCGTTCCTCTCGTCTCCGGCGACTTCACCACTGAGGGGCAGGAGCGGCGCCGCCCGTAGCCGTAAAATCTTCCCGGCGTTGATCTCCATCATTCAATCCTGATCGCATGGTTCAGATCACCGAGTATCGATTCACGCCCGTGCGCCCTGTCCTCGGGCCCGCCATTCAGCGCCTGCGCCCCCTGCGCTGGGCCCGGCTGGTCAACCCGCCTTCTCCTCTGGTTGCTGACGCCTCGTCCCCGCTTGTCAGCGCTCGCTGCGCGCATCCGCGGATCTGATCCTGGTCGTTGATCTACGATCTGATGGTTGAAATTGCCCGATACCCCTTCGTGTGTACTTTTGCTTAAGAGATCCCCAAGTTTTAGAAAATCAACCCGCCGTCCTGAGTTTTAGCACGCAGACCCCAGTTTTTTTAAACAGACCCCTGACCTATTAAATAATCACAGAATTGGGCTTAATTTCATATTTCATACTTCAAAACTTGTTTATTTCATATCTTTTTCATATGAACTCCAAATTTACTGGTTCAAATTGCAAAATGTTCATAGAAATATTCTCAGTCCAAATAAATTATGACCATCCACATCTTGTATACTTTAATTTATGCTTAGAATATAGGTTAAGTTTAAGCAATATTGTATTTGTTTAGTAAAATAAATAAAAAGGAAAATGCTAATGGTACTTGGAGGTTTAATGTTGTGAGATTAGTAAAATGTTATGCATGAATTGACCCCTGTTATAATTTTGTGTCTCACTAAAATTAGTGGCACTAAACTACATAGTCCATATTATCTAAGGAATCGCTGATCTTTAATTATATTAAACCCTAACATTTAGGTCTACCCTTTATATTCATAGTGTTCTACCAAACTTGTGTTCACTTGATTGTAAATGCTTGGTGTGTTGTTCATTTGTACTTTTCCCAAATGTATTGAATGTATGATCGCTTTATTTAGACAACGAGCAGCCCGTGGTTCCTGAGTCTGTTGCTGAAGATCTTCCTAAGCAACAACCTAGTGAAGGCAAGTGTCCTCTGACCTATTATGTCCTATCTATTTTATAATTCACCGTCCCGCTTTACATTATTGAAACTTAAGGATTGACTTGTCTATATTTATCTTATCTTTGTTTACCTTTTGGGTTATCATGGTTAGCTTTATGCTATCCCTTTACTTTAATCAATGAACATGATGTGAATCTTATGATACGATGATGTTATCTCGTTGATGTTCTTGTGATACTTTAGGGGACTTAGACCATTTTCCTGAGTACCTCTCCGTAAGGACCTGTTTGGGGAGTGACAACCCGGAATAACAATGCAACCATGAGGGTGGAATGGGACGCCCTTAGCTGATTAATTAGAGGAACTAGAGGAGTAGTTGGCTTCGTCGTAGGGCCGTCAATGTGGTCCGGGCACAGTACTTGCTCTATTAAGGCTGGTTGCAGAGGTTCTTGATTCGGTTTTGTTAGTCAGCCTTCCTTTGGGGAGAGGTACTATGTTTATCAAACTGGAGAAACGTAATGGGCGCTATGACCTCTAGGGAATCTTTGTAAAGGCTACATAGTGAGACCCTGCTGGGTCACCTTGGTAGTGCTCAATGGGGAGGCTAGAACCCTGGGCATAACAGGAATCACGACTTGTGGGTAAAGTGTGCGGCCTCTACAGAGTGTTAGAAAACTGATATATCAGTCGTGCTCATGGTTAAGAGCGGCCTTGGAATCCGCTTTGATTACAAGAACTTTGGTTACTTTTATGATGATGATTAATGATGATGGTATAAATATGATCTCTGGTATTTCCTCTTGGAGGGAGTGCTTTTGGGTAATAACTAGGTTTATACTAAAACATGGCTCCACTTATAGTAGTAAATACTTGACCAACTAAAAGCAACTGCTTGACCTTAACTCCTTATACAGCTAGTCCACTTTAGCCAAATGGGACATTTGCTGAGTACGTTGATGTGTACTCACCCTTGCTTTACAAACCACCCCACCCCAAGTTGTCCCCACTGTACTCAGTGCTCAGGAGGAGATGCTAGCAACATGGAGGACTTTGAGGAGTTTCAGGACTACGATGAGTTCTAGTTTATTTTATTGGCAAACCACCAGTGAGCTACCTGTGAAGGCCATGTCTTCCACGTTTCGTATTTCCGCACTTTGATGTTAATGACTATGTTAGACTCAGTGGATGCCTTGGACATCTTGTTGTAATAAAGTACTTTTCCGCTATTTACTTTAAGCATTGTGTGATGATGTCCAATTATGTAATCGCTGTGTACGTGAGTTTCTGATCCTGGCACGTACATGGTTCACATTAGGTTTACCTTCCAAAATAGGGTGTGACAAGGCTGTCTTAGGTATATCTTCGGTTCGAATCTTCAACTGATGATAGCATGATCTTAGATCTATCTTTGAGAATACTTTAGCTCCTCTCATCTGATCAAACAGATCTTCAATCCAAGGTAACTGGTACTTATTGTTAATCGTTACTTCGTTCAAGCTTCTATAGTCCACACACATTCTCCTTGAACCATCTTTCTTGTTCACAAATAGAACTAGGTCTCCCCATGGAGACAAACTGGGCAAAAAAAAACTTTTTCTAGTAATTCTTCTATTTGTTTCTTTAGTTCAATTAAAATTTTGACATCCATTTGGTAATCTCTTTTTGAAATTGGTGCGGTTCCGGGTAATAGTTCAATAGAAAACTCTATATCACGATCAGGTGGCATACCTGGTAATTCTTTTAGAAATACGTCTAGGTATTCACACACAATTCTAATGTGCTCCAAAGATTTCTCTTCCAACTGATTTACCATTGCCTCTGCTGTTGCTGGCATATTGACATTGACTTCAATTATTTCTCCTTGCGGACTTGTTAATGTAACCAACCTTTTGGCACAGGATATTACTCCATCATACTTGGTCAAGTAGTCTATTCCATGTATCACATCGATTCCACTTGATTCTAAAATTATCATCTCTACTAGAAAGCTTAGGCCTCTAATTTCAATCTTAGTATGAG
The DNA here is from genome assembly GCA_029449295.1 of Zea luxurians. NCBI lineage: Eukaryota > Viridiplantae > Streptophyta > Magnoliopsida > Poales > Poaceae > Zea > Zea luxurians. The sequence continues at coordinate 225,954 of JAOPSE010000901.1, forward strand.
GGCATGAGTGAGTGGCTCTAAGTTCACCTCCTTGTGATCGAATTAATATTTTCTTCTTCAAAGGATAGTTTGGTATATTATGTTTTTCCACAAATGACTTTGTTACGAAGGAGTGAGATGCTCCAGAATCAAATAAAACTGATGTAGGTATGGAGTTAATAAGAAACATAGCATACACCACGTCAGCATCCTCAGAAACTGATTCTGCTGTCACATGATTGACTCTTACCCTACTCTGGTTCTGTGGAGTCTTGTTCTGTGTATATCCACGAGCAAGTGTGTTCTGGTCAGTCCTCTGGTTGCTGTTCTTCTGGGGTGTCTATTAGTTGCGCCTTGGGCAGTTGTTAGCATAGTGGCCAAGTTTGCACACTTGAAACAACCATTAGGTTGGACCGGGGTAGTTGTGTTGTTGTTCTTGGTCGATGTGTTCATGGCGCTTCCCTGACGATTCTGCTGTTGCCCACTAGATCTTTGACCGGTCTGAGTGCTGTTCCTCTATTAGTTCTGGTATTGGTTGCTTCTCTGACCTTGTTGTCTAGAGCGTTGTGCTTGATAGTTGTTATTTCCACTCTGATTTCCGAAGGAACTGAGAACCTTAGGAGTTGTTCTGACGGGTATTCCTGCTGGTCTGCCCTTGGTACTTTCTCTTATGATCTGACAACTCTTTCCTTTTGCTTTCAAGGCCAATTGCCTTGTTAAGCAAAGTCTAAAAATTGGGAAAGTTGTGGCTCTCTAACTGGTAGTTCAAAGGCCCAATCAAGCCTTCCAAGAAACGTTCTTGGCGCTTCTCGTCAGTGTCCACTTCTTCTGGGGTGTAGCATGAAAGCTGGGTGAAGCAATCATGATACTCACTAACAGACATGTTCCCATGTGTGAGGGAAAGGAACTCCTTCTTCTTGAGCTTCATGATTACCGAGGGAATATGATGAGCACAGAAGTTTACTTGGAATTCCTGCTAGGTTATGGCATCAGCATTAGCATGTGCCACGGTGAAGGCATCCCACCAATCGGACGCGTCACCTTCGAGTCTTCTCAAAGCGTACAAGACCTTTTCTTGGTCAATGCACTGGGTGATGTCCAGTTTGTTCCCAATGACCTTAAGCCAGTCATCGGCATCCAAAGGGTCTACTACATGAGAGAAAGCAAGCGGGTGATGGCTTGTCACACCCGGATTTAAGGGATAAAGCCGGGTGCATCTCATATATGCGCCAAAGAAGACAACACATATAATAACATAATGTATAGAGATAAATGTCACAATATCATTAGAGTACTTATTACATAGTGGGAGTCTTACAAAATAAAAGATAAATATAAAACGAACTAAAGTCCATCCTTGGCTCCATAAAGTCAATTGGGAGACACCACCTAGATCAAGTCAAACTCCTCGTTGTGTGGCTCCTCTTGAACCACCTGTTCTTCTCCTGTGGGGGGTGTGAGACAGCAAGGGTGAGCTCACACATGTTCGTCGCTCAACAAGTTGTGGGGAATAATGTGCACGAACTCACCAAAGGTGGGAGTTCATGTGATGTGTAAGGTTGATCAACAATAGGGGTTAAAGCTGAGCATTGCTTTTAATAAGTTGGTCAAATTTTATTAGCAGTTACTAAATGTAAGTAAATACCAAACCATAATAAAAATAGTAGAACAAAACTAATAATAAATCCCATGCAATGCAAATGACAAATTGAATTTAGTTCCATAATTTAATCATGCGAGAGTCCTGAGCTACTCTTGACCATGAGCTCGGCTAGTATACCAGTTTTACACTCTGCAGAGGTTGTACCCTGTAACCACAAGTCATGTTACCCATTTGCCAAGGGTGTAACACCCCTAGTGTTACTGGCACTAAAACATGAGCATAACATCATCTGCATTGACATTTCATGTGTTTGTACACCTAGAATGCATTCACTGGGTAAAATTTTCAAACAAGTTGTGATGATGTGACTTGAAGAGTGTTTAACCTTAGGGTAGGGTACTGACCCTGGAATTAGGGCCTATGGATTAAAGTGAAGCCAAAATGAGTAAAAATCTCATAAGCCATGAGAAATGTTCACAAGGTATCACATTTTATGTGCTTTAGTGGCACAAAAACCCTAAAGTACTCAAAACCCTAAAAGAAACCCTAGAAAAGCCTAATTGGAACCCTAGGGGGGTAAATGTAAATTTTATGCACTTTTGGAAAGTGCAAATATCAAAGTGATAGAACACCACAAACCAAGTAACTTTCACATTGGAGAATTTTCAAATTGAATAATGGAATTTTGACTTAAGTGCAAAAGGGTCACATCAGCACTATGTGACTAAGTCTGAAATTCAGTGTATTGAAGCCAACTTTGGAGATCTATATCTCTAAATTCATAAGGGATTTGCCCTAGGTCAATACATCGAACTTGTAGAGCTATGTAAAGGGTACAAATTTGATTAAGTAAGCCCTAGTGCTACAAGAAAATGGGAGAAAAAGAGACTTGAAACTGGCCTATCAGATAGCCTTAGCTCTAAAAACCTTAGTTCACTGACATTTGGTTAACTTTGGAAGCAGTTCATGGTTAATTCAATGGAGATAAGGTTAGGGTCACTGTGGCAAAGTTGAAGCTCTAACATTAGTAAACAACTTTGTTATACCAAGCCTGACCTGGCGCTGAACGATTTTTGGAGTAAAATGCTCTCAAACTTGCTCTATGAGGCGCCTTGATGAGAGTTTGCGATGGTACAGTAACCTAACGAAGATCGCCAGGTTCAGTGCACCGCCGCTAGTGATCCCACGCCATGATCCTCGCCGTTGTTGCGATTCATGCCTGGTGTAGTGCAGATAACTACACAGGGTGAAAAATATCGCACAGGAGATGAACTTGGGGCACTATATCGCCCTATCGCCGTACCCACTTGCACCGGCGACGTGGCTGCACGACCGTCGCCGTTGTGCCGGCGTCTAGCTTGGTTCTGACAAACCTTAAGTATCTCACCACTCGTCGCAAGCCATGAAGACTCGGTAGTGACCGCCGTAGGCCATAAACCAGTGAACGCCACGTTAGCAAACTCTAGTGACTCCTCCCCCTTTTCACCACGCGCACTTCCCCAAACAAATTCACACTCCTCGCGGCCGTCCTCTATAAATTGATGCATCGTCCTATTCCAACTACTTGTTACGAACCCAGTGAACCAGTCCTTGCCTCCAATCGTACACCATAGCCTCTCAATTTCTCTTTTCCCCCAAATCTGTTTTCCGTGACGCCGAGAGTCTCTCACCGTGGCCAGCCCTCCTCAGGTTGGTTCATACCTCTTTATTGGATGTTCTAGCATCTCTTAGGTCTCCTGTTGCTTGTAGGCTCGATTGATTGAATTAAACAGCGTTGGATTGCCCTGAACACTATAGTTTCTTCTTGGTTTTCGCCATCGTCGTGAGCGGGCATGCTCCGGTCTGGATTAGTGCAATTAGTTGGGGAATTAGTGTCACCGAGGGTGGAATTAAGTGTCTGCCAAGCTAGAGCCCTAGTCATTGAGTGTCTTGGCTGGTACAGGTTCACCGGAAGGCGTGCTCACCGGCGATCACCATCGGGGACTGGAGTTTGCGAAGATAAGAAAGAGGAAGGGTCTAAGTGCAAAGGTTAGTGAGACAAGGAAATAGTGCCCAGGGTTCTTTACTGTTTGTTCAAAAAGCCGAGGTCTTCTGTGTAAAGCCGCCAACGCGGGCGCGCGAGCGGGCGTGTTTCGCCTGGACGTGGGCCGAATCGGGCTGGATAGGGCCCGTTACTATTCATTCCTTTTCTTTTTCTTTTTCTACCAGGCTTAGGGAATTTATAGAAAATTCGAGAAAAATGATAAAAATATGAGACCAATTTTACTAGACTCCAAAAATTCCCTAATATTTAATAAAAATAGTTCCAAGATTTTTAGCCTCAGCCATGAATTATGTAGCATTTAAGAAGACCTAAACCTAGTCTTTTAGAATTTTAGAAATTAGTTGATAGTACCAAAAATCATGAAATTTTTTAGGTAAGTTTAATTTGATAATTAGAATCCTTGAGTAAAATTTGGTATGCTTTGGACATTGTTTGATCCCAAAACCCCAAAACCCTATTTTCTTAGAATAGAACTGCCTAACCCTACTAGGGTGTTAACTTAGAAAACCCAAGTGACTTAGGTGTACCTTGAAGGAAAGTTGTTTTCAAGATACAACTTGATGTCTCTCTATTATAATTGCATATTCATACATCACATGATCATTCATGTATATGTATGGTTATGTATAGAAAACGAAGAAGAAGTAAGTGTCGAAGAAGAAGAGACTGCACCACCAACTAAGACTCCACCTGTCGGGAATTGTTTTTATTTTGATATCTGTGGAACAGATCTCGAATCCCCTACAACACAAGGCAAGCCCCGGTGCATTTACCTTTTCCTTGTGATTTTAAACTATTTATCACTTGAATTATGCATTAGGTGATAGGAGTTGGGTGCTAAACCAATTGCTGCATTTCCTTCCTTGGAACTATTTACCATTCCTTGATTACCTGTTTTATTAAAAGGTTTTCTGATGCTTAGTCTTGCTTTAGAAAACAAAAATTATTTGGTTTTAACAAAAGATGATGCTTTAGATGGAACGGGATGTTTTCAAAATAAAACTTGATGGTGGATCCATCATGGCCGTGATGGGTTCAACATCGGACAAGATGTACCTCTATCAGGTACCAAATTTTGGGTTTGAAAATGATAAAGACGAGACCGGGCGGGTGACTTGCACGAGAAGGAAGTCTCGGTGTAGTGTATCCGTCTGAGTCGATTAAGGACCATACCGATGTAGGCTTGATGATTGAGGACCTTTTAACTGGCCACATGCCTTGTCATGGGTAAGCTTTGCCTCGGGCAGACTAATACCAGAAAGGCCAACACGCAATGGGAGTGGAGAGATGGTGACAGTAGCGTGTACCCTCCGTGGCAAGAGGCTGGACGGTGGTGTATTTGTGCTCTCGGTTGGCGTGAACCCGGTCTGGTCTTAATAAACCCGGTGACGAGTTGACATATGCAAGGGTTAAGTGCTACATATGTCGTGTGGTTGGAGATCCCCAGCTGGGTATTAATCGATTCGGATCGTCGTTACTTCTTGGATATGAAGACTTGGTCACTGCCCTACACGTAGCAATCCAGTAAAGAAAAAGGGTGATAAAAGACGGCTAGTGCAGGTCAAGTGCTTGAACTAGGGTAGAAAGAACTCTAGCTGCAGGTAATGACTTAACTTGATAATAAAACTGGATTTTTAAGGATCCACTACTAGTAAGCATTTCTGCAAACAGAGTCCTTGTTGGGGGCCTTCGGGTTCCGAAGGTCCTCAAAAATATGATTTAAACAATGTTTCGGGAGTATAATGTGTGAACAGGTATCTTCGGACTCGAATCGATATCACAGTGGGGGAAGCCCAAAGAATACGAAGGTTAATACAGCGCCGAAGCTGTGAGCAGGAAAGCTTCGGCGTGATAGCAGAAAATGAAACCGACTTAAAGATGAAAAGGCTATTCAGACCTCGGTGAATTATTATAGAATTACTACCAAATGGAAAGGACATGGATGTAATTTTACATGGGCTGCGTCCCGTGCCTATAAATAGGTGAACAATGCTCCCGTACTGTACACGCTGACTTGGCATTTACTTTTACATCACGCTTGTACTTTTACCTTCTTTCAAGCCGAAGGTACGCTTGTAATTTGATATCATTTCCATTTTCCTATAATAATAATATAGAAATGAGTTGATAATTATACAAAATTGTTTATGATATCTCTTGTATTACATATGATTCCTTCTTCATTATGATATGTTGTGTTGATGAAGGTTTCTCCTTCATAACCTTCGTCCGAAAATCATTATATCCTAAGGGAAATAATGCTTCGAAGGACGAAGGACTTTGACGTTTAACAATTTTTGTGTTGCCTTGTTCTTAACTCATAGCATTTGAGAACAAGTCCCCAACATTGGCGCCCACCTCCGGTGAACTCACTTCCACTCTTTGAGTTTGGAACATCTTCGGCAATCATAAATCTTCGCTATGGCGCCGAAGAAGGCTTCAGCAACTGGGGCTGCAGTTCTGCAACCGCTGGACCCTAATTAGGAGACTCTCTCTCTTCGGGAGGCCCGAAGCCAGAAGAGGAAGGCTGTCAGCCCGACACCGCAAGAGGATGAGCTAGACCAAGAAATCAGAGACATGGAGATGCTTCATCAACAGGTGCAGAGGAAGAAGGAAAAGATGGCCAGGCTAGCAGAACTGCAAAGGCAGATAGACGAAGCCTCTGAAGAAGATCGTCATCTTACTCAGGATGAGCAGAACCGAAGGCCTCAGCACAAGGACCTTCACCAGGAGGGTTTTTTCAATGAAGATGACTGGTATGAGAATTTCCATGATGGAAATTTTGCTTTTGATGATGCTTCTCCTCTGTCCGCTGAGCTGCAGGCTACACCTTGGCCTTCGTCCTACAAGCCGCCCCAGCTTCCCATGTTTGACGGCCATTCAGACCCAAAGCAGTTTTTGATGAGCTACGAAGCAACGGTATCTTCGTATGGTGGCAATACTGCAGTCATGGCAAAATATTTTGTTATGGCTGTCAGGAGTGTTGCTCAAACCTGGTACTCCTCCCTTCGACCAGGAACAATCACTTCATGGCAAAAGCTGAAGGACATGTTGTTAACCAGCTTCCAAGGGTTTCAGACGAAGCCGGTCACTGCTCAAGCTCTATTCCAGTGCACCCAGGATCACGAAGAATACCTTCAGGCGTATGTCCGGAGGTTCTTACGTTTGAGGGCACAGGCGCCAATAGTGCCCAACGAAATTGTAATTGAGGCCATGATCAAGGGACTTCGGCCAGGACCTTCAGCTCAGTACTTTGCTAGGAAGCCTCCTCAAACTTTGGAGAAGCTGCTCCAGAAGATGGACGAGTATATTCGGGCTGACAATGATTTTCGTCAAAGAAGGGAGGAAGCTTTCAGGTTTTCCGAAATGACCAGGGGCTTCGGAGGAAGATTTTATCCGAGGCACGTCAGGTCAATTCACAACTCTACTCAAAATGATGATAAGGGGAGTCAGCAGCAAAGGCCACAGTGCTCCTCACAAGCTTCGGGGCAACAGCAAAGCTCCTTCCGGCCGCCAGCTCCAAGAGGCAGAGGCGCCAGGGGCTTCGGCGGAAGATTTGGAGATCAACCAAGAAGAACATTTTGCTTATTTTGTGGTGAAAACAAGGGCCATACCACCAGGATGTGCCATGTTACCATCCAGAAGCAAAAGGAGATAGCTGAAGCTGCAGCACAACAGGGTCAGCCGAAGCAGATCATGCACACTGCTTCGTATCATTCGCCTTACATCCCAGAATATGTAGGCAATCACCCTGCAGTTTCTGTTGCTTCGGCGAGTCAACCTCAAGCTTCCTGGCAACAACCTCTGCCTCCACCACCGCTGCAACAAGGCCAGCAGCCAGAAGGGGGCCAATTTGCTCAACATCAAAGGGACTTCAGAGAACAGTCCGAAGCTCGCACAGTCAATAGCACTGTGCCAGAGTCGAAGCACATTTATTGACAAATATCCTACCTTGATAGTAGTCTTTCCCATTCAGTTTTATTTTCTGTGTAATAAAGGACACTTTTTAAATCTCATGTAATAGTTTCGTTGTCTGCCACAAGGAAAATATATCTTCTCCACAGGCTTAAATTGTTGAAGCTTAAAGATTTGCGATAGCAAGGAGGACCTTCGAATTATCAAAAATTTATTTTAAAAGGCACGGTATGAATTTTTCGAAGCAACAAAAAGTCGTTCTAAGGAACGCAAAGTAAGTTTGTTGAAGTTACAAAAAGCCGTTCCAAAGGGAGCGCAGTGTAAGTTTTCTGCTCAGAAGTCGTTCCAAAGGGAATGTAGAGCTTACAGCGAAAAATAAACGCTGATACCGCCTAAGTAAAAGGCGAAGCGCGAAAAGTCAACGCGAATACCGCCGAAAGTAAAAGGCAAAGAAGCTCCTAAGGGAGGCTTACAGCGAAAAATAAACGCTGATTCCGCTGAAGTAAAAGGCGAAGAAGCTCCTAAGGGAGGCTTACAGCGAAAAGTCAACGCTGATTTAAAAAGATTATGTGTTTTATTGCAGGGATGTCCGTGTATCTTCGGAATAAATACCATTTTACATAACATAACATCATCACATCATTTCGCATAGCATAAGCATCATACATCATGTTGCATATGGCACAAGAAGGGGGCACAATATCGATCTTCGGAAAAATGCTTTGAAAAAGGGAAAATCATGCTTCACAAGGAGATACAATATTGATCTTCGGAGTGTAGCTTCGGAAAATATTTTCACGAAGCTTGGACATTCTTCATCAGAGCACTATGGATATTGTTCTGATAAATGAAAATTCTTCTTCACGAAGCATGAAAAGAAGGGAAGGTGTTTTTTCGTCGAAGACTCAAAAACGGTACGCATATAAAATTTCATGCATCGTAAAGAATTGAACCATAAAAAAACAAGTATATTACATTCAGGGTTACAAGATATTTCACATATTACATTTCAGATGTTTTACAATAGCACCTAGTCTTCCCTAAGTACTACTTCCGCAGCTTCGTTCAGGAGTTGATTGACAACTTGATCCATGATAGCTTCGGCCATCTTTTTGATTTCATCGTCTTCCTTCGGGTGAGGGCCCGAAGACGTTTTAGCAGGATCTGAGGGAGGACAGGATACAGCTACGTTGCTATTACAATTGGCGAACGAAGTTTGAAATCAAAAATTACAGCACAATAAAAACCATTAGTTAATACCTATTTGCCCTTCGGGCTCTGCGCTTTTCTCAGCAGCCTCGGCCACTTTTCTAGCATCATGAAAGCCTTTTTCGCTTTTTTGGATAATTTCTCGGGCCATTTCTCGGTCACCATTATCCCAGATATCGATAAAAAATTTCCCACCAACCATGCTAGCTTCAGCTGAAGGGTCTTTAGCATCTTCGAAGGACAAGGCAGTTTCGGATTGTGCTAAAATTTTTACATGTTCGCAGCCTTTCCTTTCCAAAATGCTGGCAATCCCCCTGGCACCCGAAAAAGCGCATATGTCTCCGCGACTATTTAAAATTTCCTCAAAGGCCTCAGCTTCGTGATTAATCCATTCAATGGGACCTTCGGGGTTGCCTCTTGTAAAGTTTTCTTCGCTCGAGAATGCGCCAACGCTGGCGAAGCTAGCTTTCATTTTCTTAACACATTCCATAGATTTGTCATAACATCTTTTCTTGGATAAACGAAGCTCTTCAACAGTTCCTTCTAAATGATTTGCCCATTGGTCGCTAAGTTCTCGCTTCGTTTCTTCAAGTATGCGTTCTTCTTTAGCTTGGGCTAATTGCTTCCGAAGATCGTCAATCTCGTGCTTTTGGGCCGCAGCTTGTGCCCTCGAGGCAGCTTCGTTCTCCTTTATTTTATCCACCAATGTAACTAGAATTTTGTCCTTTTCCAAGGCTTCGTTTCTTAGTTTGATCACCTCTGTTCGAAGGTTGTTAAAAGCAATTTCATAGCTCTCGTCTTCGGCATTCTTTTGCGCTCTCAGCGCGTTGCTTAGAATTAAACCCTATATGTAAAAGAGTTAGTATAAGAATAAAAGAATAAATTTCAAATCATAAAGTTTCCAAATGCGCAAATCTCGTACCTTCGGGCCATTTCCCGGCAGACGAGTAATTCTTTGTTATCCGGGAGGCAGTATAGGAAATCTTCTTCATTTGTACCATTGAACACTAGTGCCCCCTTCGGATATTTCAATTCTTTGGCATAGTGATTAGCTTCAAAAACTTCTTCTTCTGATAACTTTTTCCCCGAAGCATGTCGAACAATATAATCAAGGACTTTGGGGGGGTGCTTCGGGGGCAACAGCACTGATTTCCTCAACAAGAATTGGCTCCGTAATTTTTTCTTCCTCGGTTTCCAAGGGTCTCACCTTCGTGGGCTCTGAAGGCCCAGCTTCAGTTTCAGTTTGTTGTTTTGGAGCTTTAGTATCAAAGATTTCAGTTTCCGCTTCGGAAGTTTCAACAGTCTTCTTCGGAGTCGTGCTTGAGGACTTAATTGTCTCCAGAACATCTAGCACGTTGACCATTCTTTTTCTTTTCGGGGTCACCGCTGGGCCCTTTTGGTTTTTTATTGTCTCAACACTGGCTGAAGGACTTAAAATTTCCAATATATTCGTTCCTTCAGTTCTCGGTTTTTCTGCTTTCTTTGCTGAAGGTTCTTCAGTTTTTTCTTCAATCTTCGGCACTGAAGTTGGTTCTTTAATTTCGGTGGCCGAAGAGGTTTCGCCGGTGAATTCGGGTACTGTAGCTGGTTCAATGTAGCGTGGTCGGTGTGTGAGAACCTTTACCCTTTGTCTCTTCGGCGCTGGCTCACTAGGAGCAGCTGAAGAAGTTTCTTGTGCAGAAGTTGCGTTTTTTCTTTTTTGACCCCGCGCTGGATAGTGGTAGTCGGGGTACACGAACCCAATTGCGTCAAACAATCGGTTCAGTCTTTTCTTTTTCCGGCCTCCGAAGGCTGCTGACAATGCAGTATCTTCGGCCTTTGAATAAACCCCGAGTAGTTCATCACTTAAATTTTCAATGCTTTTTAGCCAGTCATCATCTGGCTCAACAAATTTATCTCCAAACTTGAAAGTATACTTCAGCCTGATAAGTCCACCTTCGTCAGCCTTCTTTATGGTCTCTCGCAGCATTTCCCATTTTTCCGCGAGCGGCCACACCCTGAAGGCAATATGCTCTTGAACCAAATCTCTCGTTCCAATAAAAGAGCAAATAACTCCGAAGGCTCTCTGGCATTCTTCGGCAGCTTCGTTCATTTCAACCTTCGGTTTCCGCAGGCCGAAGCATTGCCAAATAGGGCGCATAATTATACCTTTAATATCTTCCCGTGTTTTCAGGTCATTCTTCACATAAAACCATTCTGTCATCCAGTCGCCGGGCCATCTCTTCCGAAAGGTTGGCACGGGACAGCTTGACCCGGACCGAGAGACGAAACAGTAGCAGCTGAAATTATTGTGATACTGCTCCTTACCCCAGGGTTTTGTCTCGTTTAACAATTCGTGTATGTTGCAGAAACTTTTTGCATCAGGTTCCAGACCTTGGCTTCTCACGGCCCACACGAAGATATTCATCCTTATGATTGCTTCGGGGGTAAGTTGGTGAAGATAGATTTCAAATATTTTCAGTACTTCTACGACAAAGCTGCTCAGGGGAAATCGTAGTCCAGCTTTCAAAAAGCTTTGGAACACTACGACTTCATTTTCCTCAGGAGTCGGACAAGTCTTCTCTCCTTCGTCGGCCCTCACAATGGACAAGTCCCGGAAATATCTTCCCCTCATGTTGACAAGATGATTTTCTTTGATACTTGATTTGCCGAAAACCGCATGGCTTGGCCGCCAAGGGCGATCTTCGGAGTCTTCACCACCGCTATCTGCATCATAACTGTCGCTGCCATCAGTATCTTCAGATAAACCTTCTAAAATCTCTTTGGTGATCTTTTCTGTATTTGTCTTCGACATTGCTTCAAGAAACCCCAGGTTTTTCTCTTCAGAGAGACTCAGCTTCATCTCGACAGCAGTTCTTTTATCTTCAGACATCTTCGGAAATGCTAAAAAAACTGCTTTTAAAGCTGAAGCTTAAAAACTTAAAAAGCCAAGCAAGTGTTGGTGCGCAAGAGCTAAAAATTGAGTACGCAAGAGCAGATGGCAAGAAAGCGTACCAAATGAGCTTGCGGTATGCTCTTATTTATACGCCCAGTGTATTAAAAATTGGAAGACCCCGCTTGTCAGTGAAGGTTGCTATTCTAGCAAAGGGAAGGTGTTTTTTCGGACCTTCGGCTTAAGGCCTTCGTCCATGTCGCAATCTAAATTTATCATTCTAACAAATTAATATTGCGAGGGGCTACTGTTGGGGGCCTTCGGCTTCCGAAGGTCCTCAAAAATATGATTTAAACAATGTTTCGGGCGTATAATGTGTGAACAGGTATCTTCGGACTCGAATCGATATCACAGTGGGGGAAGCCCAAAGAATACGAAGGTTGATACAGCGCCGAAGCTGTGAGCAGGAAAGCTTCGGCGTGATAGCAGAAAATGAAACCGACTTAAAGATGAAAAGGCTATTTAGACCTCGGTGAATTGTTATAGAATTACTACCAAATGGAAAGGACATGGATGTAATTTTACATGGGCTGCGTCCCGTGCCTATAAATAGGTGAACAGTGCTCCCGTACTGTACACGCTGACTTGGCATTTACTTTTACATCACGCTTGTACTTTTACCTTCTTTCGAGCCGAAGGTACGCTTGTAATTTGATATCATTTCCATTTTCCTATAATAATAATATAGAAATGAGTTGATAATTATACAAAATTGTTTATGATATCTCTTGTATTACATATGATTCCTTCTTCATTATGATATGTTGTGTTGATGAAGGTTTGTCCTTCATAACCTTCGTCCGAAAATCATTATATCCTAAGGGAAATAATGCTTCGAAGGACGAAGGACTTTGACGTTTAACATTTTTTGTGTTGCCTTGTTCTTAACTCATAGCATTTGAGAACAAGTCCCCAACAGTCCTTGATTCTTGAATGGCCTTACCTTGACTCCCTCAAGCCAGCATATCTTGAGAGTCTTTTCTTTTGTCGGGTAAGACTTGCGAAAGTACACTCTGTACTCAGGGTTTTCGAACCCATGTTGTTGTAGGTGAGAAAAACAGCAGACTTTTGTTGTTTCTGTTCAAAGGTGGTACCCAAGGAAGAGCCCCAGCAGTGAAGTCATGGGAGGATGTTGGCCTCCCACTTTATAAACAATGATCTTTTGTGCGGGAGGGTGTTTTGCCTCCCTGGTCTGTAATAATAATACTTTATGCACTCGTAATACTCGGTATTGTAATAATAATACTCTCTCTATATATTGGATGAATGTAAATTAAGTTATTGTAATTTGCTTCTGCTTATTCTTTCCTCCGATGTGATGTAATATCTGCGTGACGGGTGAAGCGCTCTTGGGCGAATTGATGAGGATACAGTTACCGAACTTGTCGAGTGATTAAGTGCATCTACAGGGTTGTCCAAGGTCCTCAAGACAAGGGCAACTGTAGGTGGGCCTAATACCTTGGGAGGTTCCGTCACAGCTGGTATCAGAGCGAAGCCCATCTCTCCAGATATTACGTAGTACTTCAAAAGAATTTTCAAATACTCACCTAGAAAAATTCTTTCATTCTTACCTTACCACTTTCTAGTAGTCCCTTATCTTATAGAATTGGGTAACAGAGTGCAATACATAGGAAGTTGGGGATCAACGAAGGTTGATTCCATATTTATTAGGTTATTCATGCATCATGTTTAAAAATATACTAATAAATCTTCCCATCTTATGGAGACATGGTGCGTACAAGGAAAACAACACGCAAATCTACTGGACCTTTTGGCATGCCTCGCCATCAGCTAGCTCCTAGACATGAAGGAAGTAGTAGTGGCAGCAATGACCCAATTGGAGACCTGGAAGCCAAGGTAGAACAACTTCGGTCAGAGCTACTTCACCAGAATAGGGCATGGGTGCAGGACAGCCAGCGTATAGCTGAATTGTCAGCTGACATCAGCCGCTTGCAATATGAGATTTCAGAATGGGATTTGGCCATTGATTGGGTCGTCAACTCGAGTTCGATCGCTTGGGACCGCGAAGCAAAAGCTCGAGCTCGTGTGGCAGAGCTTAGTGCGGCCCTCGACAGCCTGCAAGTGTACTATAATACTTTACATGAAGAAGTACATGTACTTTATGCTCGACTGCACCCGGGCGTGCCTTCCGACGATGCTGCAATGGGAGCTGGACCATCAGGAACAGCAAATGAAGGACCTAATGAGGAGTTGGACCTTTTTAGGCCCCCCTCCTTCCATGAACCTTGTTGACGAACGGTCCCCTGCAGCAGGAAATGAAGCAACAAAGGATGATGAAGACTAGAATAGTATAGTTTATATGTTATACGTATGTAAAATAATACTGAAGTCAAGTTGTACGCTAGAGTCTGTATAATTTTTACATTTTGGTAATGTAATATGATGGTGTGTGCTGGCATGTTATATTTTTCCAAATGTTTCTTTGCCTCAGATGCCATCACGGACATGCGCACATGATGGTGCGGGGACTTCCCGCGATCGGGAAGATACTCCAAACCCGCCACCAGTACCACTGACTTTGGCCGAGGATATTGCTATCTTGGTCAATGCTACCGCGGATAATACGTGCTTCTTGCGCGAAATGGTGGGCAATCAGTTCCAACAGCATGGTGGGAGAGCTCCTCCTCAAGGATCGCGTGAAACTACATACTTGGAATTTTCTAAGACTCGACCCCCACTCTTTATTAAAGCAGAAGAACCTCTAGAAGCTGATGAGTGGGTAAGAGTTATGGAACAGAATTTTGGGTTGATTCGCTGCACGGAGACGCAGAAGCCACTATTTGCTGCACAACAGCTGAGAGGGCCTGCTAGTACTTGGTGGGCAAATTTAGTAGCAATTCAACCGGCTGGACTTCAGATCACCTGGGAGGAATTCAAGCTAGCATTCCGAGAGCATTATGTTCCAGAGGGAGTGCTCCATATGAAATAAGAAGAGTTCATCCGGTTAAAGCAAGGGGGTGAGACTGTAATGTAGTATCTCAATAAGTTCAACCATCTGTCCCAGTATGCCATCGACCAAGTGAATACAGATCTAAAGAAAAAGAATTGTTTTATGAGGGGACTTAATGACAGGCTTCAGCGGAAAATGGCAACGTGCTTGGACCTTACCTACAGTAGGGCTGTCAGTACAGCATTGGAAGTGGAAGCTAAAACTACAGGACACGGAAAATCAAAGGGGTTTGGAGGTGAAAGGTCAAATCAAGGGCCTGAGAAGAGAACTAGGTTGGTGATCCGACCTTTTAATCAAAATCGCTCTTCGCCTCACCCACCTTCATACCCATTCAAGCAGCCTGTTTTTATTCGTCTCACTACTGCCCTTGCTCCTACCAATCAGCCGAGTGCCCCTGGTACACGTTTCCCTGCTCTCCCTAGTTCTTCCACTGGTTGCTTCGATTGTGGAAAGTCCGGACACTTCATCAAGGACTATCCATACCCAAAGCAGAATAAAACCAATTTCTAGCAGAACTCTGGGAACTCCAACCAAGGAAAGGAGAACACGGCTAATACTTCAACGGGCAAGAACTTCAAGAAAACTAGACGGATTTATTATACCCAAGTGGCTACAACACTGCAGGGCGAGCCAGTAATGATGGGTACGTTCCTTGTTGCCAATTACCCAGCAGTTATTCTCTTCAATTCTGGTGCATCCCCACACCTTCGTAAGTAAGAATTTTGTGGAAAAGCATTGCATTCCTTGCACTGAATCAAGGGAAGGATTTATTATCCATTCACCTGGGGGATGGATATTTACTAAGGAAGTAGCCTTCCACATACCAGTAACATTGGCTAGGCGGGAATTTCTTACCAATATGACTGTTTTAAAGGGACAAGACATAGATGTAATCCTAGGCATGAATTGGTTAGCCCAGCATAAAGCCATCATCAATACAGACTTAAGGACCATCAAATTGAGCTATGGTCATGAAGAGATTCAATTGTCCATCCCTATAGTTGTCCCAGCCAAACCATCGGGACGAGTTTATGAAGCTATCGTATAAGAAATTCAGGATATTCCGGTGGTATGTGAATTCCCGGATGTCTTTCCTAAAGATTTTCCTGGGTTGCCTCCAGAAAGGGATGTAGAGTTTGTGATTGAACTGAAGCCCGGTACGACCCCTATTTCTAGAAGGTCGTACCGATATGCCACCTAATGAATTGGCAGAACTCAAGACTCAACTCCAAGACTTTCTTGAGAAGGTGTTCATTAGGCCAAGTTCATCACCATGGGGATTTCCAGCAATTTTCGTTAAGAAGAAGGATCAGACACTTCGAATGTGCGTGGACTACAGACCCCTTAACCAGGTCATCATCAAGAAACAAGTACCCTCTTCCTTAGATCGTTATCTTGTTCGATCAACTTACTGGGGCTCGAGTATTCTCCAAGATTGACCTCAGGTCAGGTTTATCATCAGATCCGTATTTGACCCAAAGATATACCTAAGACCGCATTCACTACGCGGTATGGATTTTTGAATATTTGGTTATGTCCTTCGGATTGACAAATGCTCCCAGCCCACTTCACGTATTCAATGAACTCGGTATTTATGCCCGAGTTGGATAAATTTGTGGTGGTCTTCATTGATGACATCCTGATCTATTCCAAAAATTAAGAGTAGCATGCTAAGCACTTGCGGATCGTGCTAATGCGCTTAGGGAGCACCAGTTATATGCTGTTGGGGGCCTTCGGCTTCCGAAGGTCCTCAAAAATATGATTTAACAGTGTTTCTGGAGTATAATGTGTGAACAGGTATCTTCGGACTCGAATCAGCACCACAGCGGGAGAAGAATACGAAGGTTGATACAGCGCCGAAGCTGTGAGTAGGAAAGCTTCGGCATGATAGTAGAAAAGGAAACCGACTTAAAGATGAAAATGCTATTTAGGCCTCGGTGGATTACTATAGAATCACTACCAAATGTAAAGGGCATGGATGTAATTTTACATGGGCTGTGTCCCCGTGCCTATAAATAGGTGAACAGTACCCCCGTACAGTTCACGCTGACTTGGCATTTTACTTTTGCGTCACGCTTGTACTTACATCTTCCTTCAAGCCGAAGGTACATTTGTTATTGGATATCATTTCTATTTTCCATAAGAATAATATAAAAAATGAGTTGATGATTATACATAATTGTTTACGTTATCCTTTATATTTTATATGATTCTTTCTTTATTATTATATGTTGTATTGATGAAGGTATGTCCTTCATAACCTTCGTCCGAAAATCATTATATCCCAAGGGAAATAATGCTTCGAAGGACGAAGGACTTTAACACTTAGCATTGTCTGTGTTGCCTTGTTCTTAACTCATAGCATTTGAGAACAAGTCCCCAACATTGGCGCCCACCTCCGGTGACCTCACTTCCACTCTGAGTTTTGAACATCTTCGGCAACCATAAACCTTCGCTATGGCGCCGAAGAAAGCTTCAGCAAACTGGGGGCTGCAGTTCTGCAACCGCTGGACCCCAATCAGGAGACTCTCTCCCTTCGGGAGGCCCGAAGCCAGAAGAGGAAGGATGTCAGCCCAACACCGCAAGAGGATGAGCTAGACCAAGAAATCAGAGACATGGAGATGCTTCATCAACAGGTGCAGAGGAAGGAAGGAAAAGATGGCCAGGCTAGCAGAACTGCAAAGGCAGATAGACGAAGCCTCTGAAGAAGTTCGTCATCTTACTCAGGATGAGCAGAACCGAAGGCCTCAGCACAAGGATCTTCATCAGGAGGGTTTCTTCAATGAAGATGACTGGTATGAGAATTTCCACCATGGAAATTTTGCTTTTGATGATGCTTCTCCTCTATCCGCTGAGCTGCAGGCTACACCTTGGCCTTCATCCTACAAGCCGCCCCAGCTTCCCATGTTTGACGGCCATTCAGACCCGAAAGCAGTTTTTGATGAGCTACGAAGCAACAGTATCTTCGTATGGTGGCAATACTGCAGTCATGGCAAAATCTTTTGTTATGGCTGTCAGGAGTGTTGCTCAAACCTGGTATTCCTCCCTTCGACCAGGAACGATCACTTCATGGCAAAAGCTGAAGGACATGTTGTTTAACCAGCTTCCAGGGGTTTCAGACGAAGCCGATCACTGCTCAAGCTCTATTCCGGTGCACCCAGGATCACGAAGAATACCTTCAGGCGTATGTCCGGAGGTTCTTACGATTGAGGGGCGCCAACAGTGCCCAACGAAATTGTAATTGAGGCCATGATCAAGGGACTTCGGCCAAGACCTTCAGCTCAGTACTTTGCTAGGAAACCTCCTCAAACTTTGGAGAAGCTGCTCCAGAAGATGGACGAGTATATTCGGGCCGACAATGATTTTCGTCAAAGAAGGGAGGAAGCTTTCAGGTTTTCCGAAATGACCAGGGGCTTCGGAGGAAGATTTTATCCGAGGCACGTCAGGTCAATTCACAACTCTACTCAAAATGATGATAAGGGGAGCCAGCAGCAAAGGCCACAGTGCTCCTCACAAGCTTCCGGGCAACAGCAAAGCTTCTTCCGGCCGCCAGCTCCAAGAGGCAGAGGCGCCAGGGCTTCGGCGGAAGATTTGGAGATCAACCAAGGAGAACATTTTGCTTGTTCTGTGGTGAAAACAAGGGCCATACCACCAGGATGTGCCATGTTACCATCCAGAAGCAAAAGGAGATAGCCGAAGCTGCAGCACAACAGGGTCAGCCGAAGCAGATTATGCACACTGCTTCGTATCATTCGCCTTACATCCCAGAATATGTAGGCAATCACCCTCAAGTTTCTGTTGCTTCGGCGAGTCAACCTCATGCTTCCTGGCAACAGCCTCCGCCTCCACCACCGCTGCAACAAGGCCAGCAGCCAGAAGGGGGCCAATATGTTCAATAGCAAAGGGACTTCAGAGAACAGTCCGAAGCTCGCACAGTCAATAGCACTGTGCCAGAGTCGAAGCACATTTATTGACAAATATCCTACTTTGATAGTAGTCTTTTCCATTCAGTTTTATTTTCGGTGTAATAAAGGACAATTTTTAAATCTCATGTAATAGTTTCGTTGATTGCCACAAGGAAAGTATATCTTCTCCACAAGCTTAAGTTGTTGAAGCTTAAAGATTTGCGATAGCAAGGAGGATCTTCGAATTATCAAAAATTTATTTTAAAAAGCACGACATGAATTCTTCGAAGCATCAAAAAGTCGTTCTAAGGAACGTAGAGTAAGTTTGCTGAAGTTACAAAAAGCCGTTCCAAAGGGAGCGCAGTGTAAGTTTTCTGCTCAGAAGTCGTTCCAAAGGGAATGCAGAGCTTACAGCGAAAAATAAACGCTGATACCGCCTAAGTAAAGGGCGAAGCGTGAAAAGTCAACGCGAATACCGCCGAAAGTAAAAGGCGAAGAAGCTCCTAAGGGAGGCTTACAGCGAAAAATAAACGCTGATTCCGCTGAAGTAAAAGGCGAAGAAGCTCCTAAGGGAGGCTTACATCGAAAAGTCAACGCTGATTTAAAAAGATTATGTGTTTTATTGCAGGGATGTGAGTGTATCTTCGAATAAATACCA
The DNA here is from genome assembly GCA_029449295.1 of Zea luxurians. Taxonomy (NCBI): domain Eukaryota; kingdom Viridiplantae; phylum Streptophyta; class Magnoliopsida; order Poales; family Poaceae; genus Zea; species Zea luxurians. The sequence goes on from JAOPSE010000901.1 coordinate 245,170, forward strand.
TTTTACATAACATAACATCATCACATCATTTCGCATAGCATAAGCATCGTACATCATGATGCATATGACACAAGAAGGGGGCACAATATCGACCTTCGAAAAATGCAAGGAGATACAATATTGATCTTTGGAGTGTAGCTTCGGAAAATATTTTCACGAAGCTTGGAAATTCTTCATCATAGAATTATGGATATCGTTGTGATAAATGAAAGTTCTTCTTCACGAAGCATGAAAAGAAGGGAAGGTGTTTTTTCGTCAAAGACTCAAAAGCGGTATGTATATAAAATTTCATGCATCGTAAAGAATTGAACCATAAAAACAAGTATATTACATTCAGGGTTACAAGATATTACACATATTACATTTCAGATGTTTTTACAATAGCACCTAGTCTTCCCTAAGTACTATCTCCGCAGCTTCGTTCAGGAGTTGATTGACAACTTGATCCATGATAGCTTCGGCCATCTTTTTGATTTCATCGTCGTCCTTCGGGTGAGGGCCTGGAGGCATTTTAGCAGGATCTGAGGGAGGACAGGATACGGCTACATTGCTATTACAATTGGCGAACGAAGTTTGAAATCAAAACTTACAACACAATAAAAACCATTAGTTAATACCTATTTGCCCTTCGGGCTCTGCGCTTTTTTCAGCAGCCTCGGCCACTTTTCTAGCATCATGGATGCCTTTTTCGCTTTTTTGGATAATTTCTCGGGCCATTTCTCGGCCACCATTATCCCAGATATCGGTGAAAAATTTTCCACCAACTGTGCTAGCTTCAGCCGAAGGGTCTTTAGTGTCTTCGAAGGACAAGGCAGTTTTGGATTGTGCTAAAATTTTTACATGTTCGCAGCCTTTCCTTTCTAAAATGGTGGCAATCCCCCTGGCACCCGAAAAAGCGCATATGTCTCCGCGACTATTTAAAATTTCTTCAAAGGCCTCAGCTTCGTGATTAATCCATTCAATGGGACCTTCGGGGTTGCCTCTCGTAAAGTTTTCTTCACTCGAAAATGCGCCAACGCTGGCGAAGCTAGCTTTCATTTTCTTAACACACTCCATAGATTTGTCATAGCATCTTTTCTTGGACGAACGAAGCTCTTCGACAGTTCCTTCTAAATGATTTGCCCATTGGTCGCTAAGTTCTCGCTTCGTTTCTTCAAGTATGCGTTCTTCTTTAGCCCGGGCTAATTGCTTCCGAAGATCGTCAATCTCGTGCTTTTGAGCTGCAACTTGTGCTTTAGACGCAGCTTCGTTCTCCTTTATTTTATCCACCAATGTAACTAGAATTTTGTCCTTTTCCAAGGCTTCGTTCCTTAGTTTGATAACCTCTGTTCGAAGGTTGTTGAAAGCAATTTCATAGCTCTCGTCTTCGGCATTCTTTTGCGCTCTCAGCGCGTTGCTAAGTATTAAACCCTATATGTAAAAGAGTTAGTATAAGAATAAAACAATAGATTTCAAATCATAAAGTTTCCAAATGCACAGATCTCGTACCTTCAGGCTATTATACGCAAGGCTGTCCGCAAGATCGTCCTTTGTCATCGCGCAGAGGCCAGCCTCCAGCTTCGGAAACCCCATGCTTCGGGCCATTTCCCGACAGACGAGTAATTCTTTGTTATCCGGGAGGCAGTATAGGAAATCTTCTTCATCTGTACCATTGAACACTAGTGCCCCCTTCGGATATTTCAATTCTTTGGCATAGTGATTAGCTTCAAAAACTTCTTCTTCTGATAACTTTTTTCCCGAAGCGTGCCGAACAATATAATCAAGGACTTTGGAGGATGCTTCGGGGGCAACAGCACTGACTTCTTCAACAAGAATTGGCTCCGTCATTTTTTCTTCCTCGGTTTCCAAGGATTTTACCTTTGTGGGCTCTGAAGGCCCAGCCTCAGTCTCAGTTTGTTGCTTTGGAGCTTTAGTGTCAAAGATTTTAGTTTCCGCTTCGGAAGTTTCAACAGTCTTCTTCGGAGTCGTGCTTGAAGACTTAATTGTCTCCAATACATCTAGCACATTGACCATTCTTTTTCTTTTCGGGGTTACTGCTGGGCCCTTTTGGTTTTTTACTGTCTCAACACTTGCTGAAGGACTTAAAATTTCCAATACTTTCGTTCCTTCAGTTCTCGGTTTTTCTGTTTTCTCTGCTAAGGGTGCTTCAGCTTTTTCTTCGATCCTCGACGATGAAGTTGGTTCTTTTCGGTGGCCGAAGAGGTTTCACCGGCGAATTCAGGTATTGTAGCTGGTTCAATGTAGCGTGGCCGGTGTGTGAGAACCTTTACCCTTCGTCTCTTCGGAGTTGGCTCGCTGGGAGCGGCTGAAGCAGTTTCTTGTGCAGAAGTTGCGCTTTTTCTTTTTGGCCCCGCGCTGGATAGTGGTAGTCGGGGTACACGAACCCAATTGCGTCAAAAACTCGGTTCAGTCTTTTCTTTTTCCGGCCTCCGAAGGCTGCTGACAATGCAGTATCTTCGGCCTTTGAATAAACCCCAAGTAGTTCATCACTTAAATTTTCAATGCTTTTTAGCTAGTCATCATCTGGCTCAATGAATTTATCTCCAAACTTGAAAGTATACTTCAGCCTGATAAGTCCACCTTCGTCAGCCTCCTTTATGGTTTCTTGCGGCATTTCCCATTTTTCGGCGAGCGGCCATACTCTGAAGGCAATATGCTCTTGGACCAAATCCCTCGTTCCAATAAAAGAGCAAATAACTCCGAAGGCTCTCTGGCATTCTTCGGCAGCTTCATTCATTTCAACCTTCGGCTTCCGCAGGCCGAAGCGTTGCCAAATAGGGCGCATAATTATACCTTTAATATCTTCCCGTGTTTTCAGGTCATTCTTCACATAAAACCATTCTGTCATCCAGTCGCCGGGCCATTTCTTCCGAAAGGTTGGCACGGGGCAGCTTGACCCAGACCGAGCGACGAAGCTGTAGCAGCCGAAATTATTGTGATACTGTTCCTTACCCAGGGCTTTGTCTCGTATAACAATTCGTGTATGTTGCAGAAACTTTTCGCATCCGGTTCCAGACCTTGGCTTCTCACCGCCCACACGAAGATATTCATCCTTATGATTGCTTCGGGGGTAAGTTGGTGAAGATAAATTTCAAATATTTTCAGCACCTCTACGACAAAGCTGCTCAGGGGAAATCGTAGTCCAGCTTTCAAAAAGCTTCGGAACACTACGACTTCATTTTCCTCAGGAGTCGGACAAGTCTTCTATCTTCCGTCGTTGACAATGACGACACTTGTCCCGGAAATATCTTCCCCTCATGTGACAAGATGATT